>VXAV01007991.1:0-152261 GCA_013399715.1 Alectura lathami
AAAAAAAAAAACTTTGCACAAAAAAGACAGATGATCTGCAAATAAATAACCTCCCAATATCAGCACAGCAAGAAAAATTCATTAAGTGGCTTTTAAAAGTATTGGATTTGACTTAGCAGATCTTTTTCAGATGTTCCTCTCAAGGAAACCTAAACATCAAATAATAATTGCGTAAAGGCAAGTACTATAATAACTCTGAAAATGCATTATGCATCTCTTCCTTTGATAAAGGTCTCTGTGCTTTCAGGAAACGTTCATTATCAGTACTTTCCCCTATATCTGAGGAAGAGAAAGCAGCACTTTACGGGATGAGAACCGAGCCGATGGGGCATTATTTTTGATAGGCTGATGTTATAAAGCTATCCTTCATGTTCCCAAGAAAACTATTTCTGTTATTTATTTGAAATTAAAACCAACTTGGAAAAGATTTCTTGTTTTTATAACCAATTCAGTTAACATTCTGTTTTCTCATAATTTATATTAATAATGATTGCTCTAATATTTTAATGTATTTCAACAGTTCCAGCTGCTTTATAGGGTAAGTTTGCTATTATTTACTTCAGTGACTGGCCTTTATGGAATAACTGCAGCTTTCAGTGGAGAAAGATGAATGCTGAAATGAAGGAAAATAAAATACCAAATGAGTTCTCACTGCTCACATGGGACATAAAAAATAGAAACTAAAGAGGACAAAAAGGACACTACAAGCCGCGCCATTTGGGCTGACCAGACTGGTGCTTTTTTATGTCATTTTTAATGGGTTTGGACAAAACATGCAGGAGGCCACACTGGGGAGCGATGCAACATGCCCTACTTCCTCACCCCACGGTTTTGAGGGTTTTAACTCCTATACCTGAAGAAGAAACTCCAGAGCAGGGCTGCCCAAGGCTGGCAGCAGACTCTGCTCTGAGCCCTCACGTGCTGGAGCTCTAGGAATCCCATCCAAAGCCCCACAATGACAAGGGGCTCCTCTTAGCTGCCAAGCCAGGAAATACATTCTCAAAAGCTGAAACCTGTTTTATAAACACTTAGGCCTAAGTCTGAAAACCTCTAAAAATGTATTTTTTTTTTTCCCTTATGCTAATTGGAACCATGCGTGCAAGGTCCCTGTGTTTTGGAAGCATCTGCTCTGAGACGAGCATGCGGAGTGGGAACTCTCCAGATCCCCACAGCCACGCAGAAGCAAGGCCCATGAGAACCTGAAGTGAGGGTTTCAGGAGAGGAGCCTCACTTCACATCTGTAAGGATGACAACTGCAAGGGTTTTCAGTTACCAAAGGATCAGGCAATGGGATTACCAGAAACTAATGACACAGGGAGAAACTATCAGAGAAATATGAGCTCTTCTTTCCCTGCCTGAAGATTTTCTGTGGGCAATGCATGATATCTTCATTTATTTTCTTTGAGAGAAGAATGCAATTTTTTCTTGCCATGAAATGGTCTGCAATGATTTTTCAGATTATTTAAGATGTGAGATGAACCATAATGGGTCCAGTGAAATCCCATAACATTTCTCCTTCCTGGAAAGTGCAATAGACAAGCACCATGAGGCCACAAATAAACATTTCTGAACTTTTAAATGTTATGGAGATTTCATACCGAAAACACTGCATTGGGAAAATACAGAATGAATGAGGCAGTTTTCCTCCCCAGAAGATGGCCCTCAGTATTAGAACTAATTCAAAGCTTGTTGAAATTAATTGAGATATCAGTTCTGAACAAAAATTTCAATGCTTCCTTGCATCTACCAGAAATTTTTGTCATAGTGCACCGAAACGCGGAAGTAAAAATGGAAACCAAGCACACAAGAGTTCAGACTTGCCTGGGACAAACTCACTGGAAAAACAAGCTGTGCACTTACTCAACACAGTTGCAATCATTTCCCGTGTTATCCTTGCAAAACTAAGAAATACTCAGAGCAAACCCTTTTGAGGGATTGCTACAGACACCACAAAGGAAATTGAACAGTAACCTGGAAGTTTTTGTCTTATGATGTTACCCCTTAGACAAAAAAAAAAAATTGTTTTTCTTTCGCATAAGCACTCAGATGATGATGGGATGCAAACAATTTTGTATGCAGATCACTGTCATTTTTTCCCCCCTCACACAGCTGTAGGATTTGTGCCTTTGGCATCTATTATCCTTGATAACCATGTATTTCTGACACTGTTTTTCAGCAGTGAGCTTACACCCTTCAAAATTAGTCATTGCAGAAAGATCTATGTAGTGACGGGGATGGGAAAATAAAATCATTATTACAGTGGATGAAAAACCCAAATGCCTGAATTCAGGTCAAGAGCAGCAGTGATTACTTTGAAAAAAAGTCTTGTATTTATAAATCTTTGGCAGTGCCATCAACACATTCTGTATCAGACAGTGAAATTATGATTTTCTCCTAGATGAAACCCTGATGCTGGGAAAAAAAAAAAAGAAAAATAGCACACATACATTCATGCTGTGCACAGCTGTTGTAACTGCAGCCATCACTTGCAGAATTGACTTTTCCTGCTCTGCACAACCATGTCGCTCACTGCATGGCTCAGTCTGGTGTGACAGGGGACGCCAGGGGAGCCGAGGCACGAGGCTCAGCACATACCAGCTCTGCCCAGAGCTTCGCTTTGCTGTGAGGACACTGCACTATTTGTCTTACACTTCCCTACATCTGTCTGGTTTGTCAGTGCTTCTGAGCTCATGTGCTGCCCAGATTTACAGGGCTGATATTTCCAAGCTATTAGTGGGAATCTGATGCATCACTTTCCCTTCCCGCCCCCCCCCCCCCATTTGGCTGCTGGCACTGAAGTCTCCAAGACATCTTTGAAAGCCTCAGCCTGTGGCTTTAGGGGCAGGGACCTGGGGGAAGGAGATGCCTAGCCTGGGCAGGGAAGGGGAAACGCTGGAGCATGCAGCAACCTTACTCCACGTCTGCACTCAGATCCCCTGCTCCTGGGGTTGAGGACCAGAGAACAGAGGGCGCTGCCACATTTGCGCTGCATGTCACATGGCAGCAGCCCATGTCCTTGTCCCACTGCAAGTGTGAACTACAGCATTTTGTGCAGTTATTTGCTGGTAGAGTAAGGAGGGATAGAACACAGGAAAATCATAAATATAAGGGTTAAGTTCATTTAAAAAGACAGTCACAGGTCACATCACTCCATACAGGTTTGTGCAGAGCCAGATTCTTCTGTGTAGTTTCTGATGTGAAAAGGCTGTTGCAAGGGTTAGTTGTGACCCGTAATTAGAGCTGGCTGGCAAACAACGGGTTTGTTTCATGGCAACTTCTGAGGTTTCAAAACCTGTTTGTGTTCTGCAGAGGAAACGAAATTAAAACATTTCCAACATGATCGGCAAGCCTGTCACAATGCCCATTTTCTGAGCAGAGGGCTCCTGGCTTTGCAGGTCTTCCCCCGCCCTCTTTGCAGCAACCAGGGCGTGCATGCAGCAGGGTGGGTACATCCCGGTGCCAAATGCATCAGTGCCCCAAGTAACCCATGTGCTTTGATAAGAAACACACAAAGTTGTAAACTCTGTGACCGCTGCTGCCTGTGCTGCTCTGCTTGCTCGTGACCACACTGACTCATCAACGAGCCCTGCCAGCACCCCAGAGGGGCAGAAGCCAACCTTGTCATCTGCTCAGTACATCCATCTAGCAAGAACTAGAGGAAAAAAAAAAAAAAACACACCTATTTCCCTCCCCACACCCTCCAAAGTTTAACAAAGACTTTAAAAAAAAAAAAAAGATAAAAAAAATTAATCCACTCTGTGGGAATGTCAGAGGCACAACAGCATGCTTGGCAGGCATGGGCATCTGCCTGGGAGTCACTGGCCTTTCCTCCCCTGTACCACACTGCTGCTGACTGTCTGTATCGCTGCATCTCCTCCTAGAGGGGCACACACAGCCTGAGGTTCATAGGTGCCTTGAGATCCTCGCCAAGGAGGCTGCCAGGTGGTTTAGTCCTGGCATCATAATGCTGAAGAAATATTCTTTTACACTGAAAGAAGTTGAGCCTGAAAAAATAACCCAGAGAGGGCAATTTGCTGAGCAGCCCACCTAGGGTCAGGCAATGGGAGAGCTTTCCCATGCATGATCTGGTTCACGGTCCCAAGCACTTCAAGGCATTTGCTCACCACCCCTCTGTGTACTGAGCAGCTGGACCTCATCTCCCAAACTCAAGCTGGTTTGGGGAATGCAATGCCCTGTTGGCATGCGGCTATTCAAGCTGGTGCCTATTACGTTGCTCATATTAAAATGCCATGAAAACAGGCATTGTGCACTGAGAGGCTGAGCAAACCTCGTTATACAGTAATTACACAATCAGTGTATAATCTAATTTCAGTGAATGGGGTGTGGAAGCGAAGTTTGGTTCCTAGATGCTCACAGGGGTCTCTACAATGAAATATGCATACAGACATTTACAACCAGCAGCAATAAATATTCTGAGCAATGCTAACTATATTGAGCTTCTGCGACAGCAGGAGCGACTTACAAAAGCCCCGCACAGCTGGCTAGACTCAAAAACCCTCTGCTGCTTAATAGTCAGGCTTTCTGCAAGCGAAACCCTCCACAATTAACAGCCCCTTTTGGAGTGGGGCAAAAAGAGCTTTCAAAACCCATGGTTTTTTTTTTTCCCCTTTTTTTTTTTTTTTTTTTTGAGATTTTTTGCAACTCTTCCCTTGAATTTGAGAGTAGGCCAAAGCTTTGCAAAGCTTTTAAAAACCAAGCAAGGAAAATCAAATTCCCCTGTGCCTTTTAGTGCATCATAGGAGTAGAAACAAGAACCCACAGCTGGTGGCTACCCCAAAGCAGTGAGCCCCAACATGTTCCTGAGGTGACCAAACCTCACCCAGGGAGTGGTGGCCAGGCATTGCAGGGCCAAACACCTGCGCAGGGTGAGTGCTGCTGTGGCACTGGAGACTGAGCAGCTTTTCTCCAACACACACAGGCAAAAAGCACTTAAAAGCCAATAGATTTGCACATCTGGCTTTTACGGAGGTTTTTAAGCTGGTCCTTCCTGACCCTACAGAAAAATCCAAAACATACAAAATAACGGGTGCCACAGCTTGCTGTGCAGAACACAGCCCCGCAAGGGGACATGCTTCCAGTCTCCTCCTCCTCCCCATGTGTGACATTTTCACTTCCTACAAAGCCATGTGCCCTCCAGACAAGCGATTAAATTAGAAAATCAGTAACACATGATGAAGGAGCAGGATCAGTTCATGGGGGAGTGCCTGGAAGTTGTTTATTACATCTTTTATCTTTTTGCTGGGAGATCATTTGCCAAATCAGTAATCAAGTAACAGAATTTGAAGAGAAAAATAAAGTGAACAAGATAGCCAGCAACTAAAAATTTCCTTTTCTTCATGAATTGATGTGATATTATTCATATTCTGATCGCAGTTAACCCAAGAGCTCCTAGATTTACTGTCGCAATTCAAGCTACCACATTCACATTACCACAAGATGAGCACACCGGTCCCATGCAGCTTGTCTGATGCCAGACTGTGGGTGCACCAGCTTACCACAGTACAGCCCCAGCCTCTTGCTAGCACCAGCGGGTCAAGACCCTTGAAGGATATTGCACATCTTCCACCTCATGTTGCAACAGCACTCTGCTGGTGCAAAGCTCAGAAGGCAAGGAAGGATAAAGCCCCACTTCCAAAAACCTTCCAAGACAAGACAAGTTGCCAGTATTTATCAAGTAATAATTTCCAGGTGCAGCAAGCTGTCAAAGCACAGGATATGCTGCACTGGGCTGGAAATAACATTGCTGAAAGCACCAAAAAATACTGCAGCTCCTGGGGAAAGGAAGAAACCTTTAGGGCTGTTGGGGGAACTTTGGGCTTCTCCCCCCCCAGTTTTACTCTTGCTCTCTTTAGCCTTATTTGAGCTGCTAGTGACTGGCAAGATCTTACGTAGTCTTCTATTCTAGTCTACGTGAATTTGGGAAACGCAAACCAGAGAAAGATCCAAACCCCGTCAGTTACGAGCACACAGGACAATATAACACTCTTGGAACAGGTCCAGCATTTAAAAACCCTTGCTATAAAAAGGCAAAAGTTGATTTAATCACAGGGAACAGCACTGCAAGACCTAACAGCGCCGGGTCCCCGTGTTTTCATCGAAAGCTCTATCTTGTGCTCCTGCTCCATCATCTGCTATTCACATGACTCCACTTAGCAACTGTATCTGATTAGGCTTGTTTGTGTGCTGGGCACTATTATTTCTGGTTCGAATTAGTGCCTCCTTGTTTCTCTATTTCCCAAAATACAGCTGAATTGTCTCCTTTCACCCAGAGCCTGGGGCGTGGTCATCCCACTTCTGCGCAGTAAAGCAGAGCATCCTCACTGATGCCCTTTTATGGCTAGGAAGGGAGGAAACACTCATTTTCATGCAAATCCCTCCTGTCTATCAGACATCATAGTTGTCAAGCAGGTCATTAGAGGCCTACTGTGTAAAATGAAGATTACTAATTACAGCTGAGGAAATAATATGCAACAAATAATTTATCCAATGGATTTAGATGTTTTTCTCCTTGCAGGGTCCCCAGGAGCTGGTTGTGACTTCACCTGAGCTGGCCATTATTTGCAATGGTTTTAACTCATTTTGCTCATTGCAAGAGATTCTGACTTTTCACTGTTACTTTCCTGAGCTGCGTGCTTACCTGGCATTGATTGCAGGATGTGGGGTTTGTTTCCTGGCTCAGATATCAAATATGGCTGAAATGAGCAAATGCCAACACACACTAAAAGAGTGCATTCCCTGAACACTGATTTGTGTTTCTGCAAACAACACAACACAGAAGTAGCCTGGGAAGTTTCCATTAAAATGCATTTATCCAGGGGAAAAACAAACAAACAAACCAACTGCAAAATCTCAATTTTTACCCAGAGCAAAGACATAAGACCTCCAGCCTCCAGTTATGCAAGCCTTATGAATGAGTATCACCAGAGATAAGAAAAAAAAAATTATTATCCTGCAGGGAAAAATGGAACACATGCATTTGGCTACCAAAATCTCCGAAGGCCCTGTAGGACTGTATACACATTCACTAAACATAGAAGGAACTGAAAGTGAAAACTTTTGTGTTGTGACTCATTGCTATAGGAAACAGGATTTAGCAGAGTCAGACCATTTCACTGAGATGGAAAATACCAAAGCATGGGGTTGGGATAATTTTGAGTGACTGTTTCTCTCCAACCCATGACAATTTATGTTACTGTGGCTCAAACTGTTCATCTGATTCAGCCTGAAAAGAGAAACTGAATTTTTCTATTGACTTTTTGTAACAGGATGAAAATCAATGTGCTGCAAACATCAGTTTCAGCTCGATACACTCAGTGAGCATTCAGAGAAAGGTGGAGCACAAAGAAAGGAGAAAATTCACCCAGTGAATTAACACCAGTGCCTAAGCACACACACACAGGAATATTTTTACAATTCACCATTTTGTGATACTAACAAGGAAAAAGTCACACCTAGGGCTGGCACAGCCAAGCTCCAGGTTGCAAAGGAACAGTTTCATTTCCAGCCCTGTTCATGAACAATACCGACAGCAGTCCTGGGAGGGTTAAGAGAGTTTCAGTGAATGAAAAAGGACAATTTGTACCAGACTCCCCGATCCCATCTGCTGCGCATTGGGAGCACTTTGTGTTCCCTGCAGTGACTCACCTCCTTCGTGCAGAGGCAAGTAGGCAGGGAGGGAGGGGAAACAGAGTAGTCCTTGGTGGGCAGAAAAGCATCCAACTCTCCAAGCTCACCTGTGTAGCATGAAGAGCTCCCTGGTGAGGCTAGTAAAGCTGACAAGAGCAGTGAGGGCTTCTGCAGGGCTTTGTGGCCCCTCAGTATGCATGCTGACCAAATGGCAATGACCAGGTGACGTGGTGGGCCTGGGGCAGAGAAGGAAAGAGCAGAGAGAGACACAGGCTGCGTTCCCATCCAAACAAGTCCGATTTCCATCTGCAAATGGGGAATAACCACTTATCCACACAAGGTGCTTGAGCTTCCCTGGATTTCTTTAAGGACTGTCTTACTATTTTGGTACACAATCGGATAACAGACATGGGAAGGCACCCAAATGAAGCCCCACACCAAGGCAGATTCCACCTCTTGCCCCAACTCTCTCCTTCAAACTCCCTTTCTTCTCACTTGTAAGAGAGCACAGCCAGAGCAAAGCCCGTGTGCACGCAACAGTCAGACCACTAATGCCTGTGTGAATCTGGGGTGTTGGGGACCAGCCTCAGCCACCTCCATGGTCCTGGTAGGAATTAAGCCTTCCCTGGAGTCACATCACCACTGGGAACACAACAGCAGCACAGATGCAGGCACAGCACTTCTGTGTTTAAACATATTTTCCCCCAAAGCAAGCAGAGGCTTTTTTTTTTTTTTTTTTTTTTAAAAAAAAAAAAAAAGGTGAAAAATGGCCTTATTCAGAGCTGGCTGAACTCAATGGGAAGACTCACCCAGAATTTCAACAAGCTTGGGGCTGGGTTAACATCAGAGCTAGGAGAAAGACATCCAGGTTCTTCCTGCTGCTTGTATGGCTGCTGCCCATGTCACTGGGATGGAGGGGATCCTGTTGTCCCATCCAGTTCCAACCAGCAGAAAAACAGGAGTGAACCCCCAGGAATCTCAATATGTCACCAAGTCTACCAGCACAGCCAGGAAGGCACAGGCACCTGGAGGCAGTTTTATACAACAGGGAGGTATTTAACCCTTTCTCCAAATAAGTTATTAAGAAAATGTGTGTTTGAGAGAGAGCTGAGAGAGCAGCAAACCAAATCAGGTTTAATTGCACTAATTACCCAAAGCACAGTAGCTGAGTTAAGGTCTCTGAAGGAGGAGGCTGCATCTCACTCCCAGAGCTGCACCTGTGTGCCTGCAGCAGCTCTCGTTTTCTAATGGGGGCCCTAATTTGAATCTCAGTCTTGTTCTCTGTGCTGATTGGGATTTCCTGCAGCTGATGCCTGGTGGCAGCCATGGGAATCTTTCTTGGAAGCTGCACATCCCACCCAACCTGGACCTGGCCTCAACCTGGGCTCAGCTCAGAGCTGAGTGCTGTCTGCCCAGCCTCTGTCTGTGCTTTCATCCTTCCGCTGATATCTGTGAGGAATCCCTGTGATTCATCCATCCTAATCATTTATTTATGGGTTTATTGCGATGACCCGGTAAGGCTGAAGGTTGCTGTGGTGTAACACGGGGCACAGCCAGCCAGACCCCAGCACTGGGTCTTAAATACCCAAGGACATTCCCATAGCCATTATTGCTGCATTATTTTTTAATGCTGAACTGTATGTTTTAGAATACACAGATGTCTTTGTTCAGAATAAACACAAAACAGCAGATTTTCCTCTGCTCAGCTGAGTGTTAAATTATTTACATTTCAAAACCCATAAGTAGAAACAATGACTGCATTTCCAGAGCCTGCTGCTGCTGTCAAATATCCTTTTCTCTTCTGCAACCTAATTTAGACTTCCTTTTCAGAATTGCAGCTTAGCTGCATTTCCAATTACATTAAAGGAACCCAGAGATGAGGTCGTTATCTCGGCATTCCCATGGATGGTGACAGGAGATGTTCCCCATGAAGGTGAGGGCAGCCATTGCCGTGCCCATGCAGATGATGCCAGCTGGGAGGCAAGGAGGATTCAGCCCCCATGGTCCCATCATTTCACTGGGACGCTTCTCCAGCAGCCTGGCTACGCCTTAGCATCTCTCCTGCAGGGGTTTATAAACCACCACCTCCTGGCTTCCTGCTTGCCTTCGTGAGGTGCTTGGCACCACAGCTGCTGACAGCCTTGTATGCGTGCCAGCCACCTTTGCCCCTCTCTCTCCCGGTTAAATTCCTCCGTGCATTTGTGCTGACATGGTTACTGCCTCGCCCTATGGCCACACAAGCTGAGCCCCAGCCAAGGAACAGTGATTTGAGCTCCTTTTCTTCCTTGGTTCACCAAAACTCATTACATTCATTACTCTCGTGGCAGACCAGCACCCCAGTGATGTGTGCTTTTCTTGGAGGATTATAAAAGGAACATCCTGCATCTAGCTGGAGTCATAGCATTGCCAGCCCCTGCGATTTTATTACCCATCTTCTGATATTTGGAATTTTTCATAAAGCTCCACTCTTGGATGCAAGTAATTCAGTGAGACTCTCAGCTTTCACTGAGAAATGAAAAGGAGTTTCTAGTCTGCATGTTTTAGAAAAGCTGGAAAATGTGCCTAAAGGCATCGACTCCAAAAGGCAAATTAAAACAACCAATATGTTTTCTTTCTTTTTAAAACAATTGTGAGTTACAGACAGGAAGGGGGCACAATTCGTGATTTATAGATTCTGTGTTTGGCATCTCTCCAGTCCTGAGCGATGGCTCCACGCAGAGGGAGCTGGGGCTTTGTGAGCTGCTCGGCGGTTTTCACCTGGTTCCATGCAGCACTTCTGAACAAAGCACCCAGACATTCAACACAGGATGAATTCCACAGTAGGCATGATTTAAAATGTGCATGCCATTTTATAAACTGATTAGATATGGAATGCCTTGGACTTTTGCCTGGCAAATGGCATTCAACTGGGGTGGGTGGCACTACAATTTTGAAAAGTGGGGTTTGTGTTTGTCATGGAGGGCTCAGAGTCTGGCTGCTAGTTTTGTTGCAGACACATCTGTCTCATCCAAGCCATTATGGATGATGAGATATGAATAGGCATTAACAGATTTATTGCCCTGTAACACCAAAGGAATGGCAAACACCTTGATAAAAAGTTGCTCCTCTGGAAGGCAGCACCTTTACAATCCTAATGCTGCACTCTTCTCACATTTGGTGCACGTGCTCGTTTTTTTTTTGGAAGAAATGCACCAACTGCCCTTTCCACTTTACGAGCTAAAGGACTGTTAAATGTTCTTACACCACACCAGCTGAGTTATAGGGGCGCACAGACGTGTCAGTAAATGTCTGCAGACCATAAACATCCCTATCAGGGAGGCTTGGGGTTAGATTTGTGCAACTACTGAGCAAATTGGAGGATGGGTCTCTGCATGGGCTGCCCACATCAGTCCTGGTTTTTGGAGTGAAGTGAGGCTGGGAACAGAGCGTTTCTGGGGGTGTTGGTGCTGGAGCACTGCCAGATCCCCGGGAAGCAGAGGCCCCTGGGAATTAAGCTTCAGGGTTTGGTCCCAGCCCCTACATGTGGGCATTGTGTCAGGAGATTCCCAACCACAGCTCCCCAGCAGCCCCCAGCAAATTCAGCACCGGGACAGGACAAATTCCCACCGCCTTCTCTCCTCTCTCACATTATTTCATTGTTTTAATGAAACCAAACCAAACCAAAACAAACAACAACTAAGGGAGGCAGCTGCAAGAAAAACAAACCCAGACTGAAGTTCCTCTGCCAGAGAGCACCCATGCACCGAGGCCGGGCAGGACAGACCCAAGTTGCCCCCGCAGCAGAGCAGGATGCAGCTCCACCTTAAGCTGCAGTGAACCCTGCAAGCGTTCTTCTGGCCTCCTGCCATCGAAACTGCTCCAGGCTGAGCTTTAATCAGAAGGAAGCGTGTGCTTTGCGCGGTGGGGGGGTGGGGGGGATGGGGGGGCAGGAGGACATTTCTTTATTGATCTTTTAATTTTAAAAGCTTGTTTCTGGGGTGGCTTTATTTTTTCCCCTTGACACAATACATTTCAAATTGATTTTGCAATCCCTCACACCCTCACAAAAGTGACTGTGCTAAAGGCTTCATTTCCCCAAGGCGCTCCACCGGGGGGGGGTTCCCCCAACACAGCACCTCAAGCAGAGACTCCCAGGGCCACTCCCTGTGTGCCCCCAACTCCTTGCCCGCTTCTCCAGAGCCCCCAGCCCCTCACCCTCCTTCCTGGGGCTTTGTTTTCCTTCCTGCTAATCACACCATTAGTACTCATGCTGATTACCCAGCTAGGTCTCCATTTAATTAAAACATAACGCCTTTTTTTGAAGAGCCAGAGGCTTCAGTCATATTTTATTCCGATCGTTCCAGATCTGATTGTCGTCAGCCGTAAATATCAGAGGGGAACCAAAGCAATTCACCCTTTCCCTGGATGAGGGGGTGTTGGATACCTCACTGCTATTTTCCCTGGGAATCTGTGAATTTTTACAAGCCTGAGGACCTCAACACATTTAGCTACGTTTTCACAACGTTTCTCTTTTTCTTTAAAAGACAGTGCAAAAAATATATCAGCAAGGAAGGCCAACACAGCACTACTATCTTTCTGCAGGGAAACGGACATAGGGGTGGTTCCTGATCCGAGAGCAAAGCGGATTTTGGGTTAGGTCTGGTTTCTCTGCCGGAGCAGGGTCCACTCAGAGCCCAGCAGCAAGCACCCAATGGGTCTCCCATGCTCCTGGGAGCACCTTTATAGATCCCACCTCGTAGGATGTTGGCAAGCAGGAGACTTCAGCCGCCAAGCAGGAATTTAGGGTGTGGAGGGACGTGATCACTTGTGATTAACCCTGAGCAACAGGCACGCAACAGAAAGTCTCCCATGTTTGTTTTGGTGTGAAAAAAAATGAGAACTTTGCTCAGCCGCATGCCGGGCTGAACCCCACCGTGACTGTGGGATGCAGGAGGACACCGCGGCCCCACACGCTGCTGGGGCTCTCAGGGCAGGACTCGCTTTTGCTGGTGATGCTTTGGTGTCTCATTACCAACCCCACAACTCTGTGGCTATAACTTACTTCTGAGGTCTGGGACAATGCCAGGGACTCCAGCAGGAGAAGTCAAACCTAAACCAACAAGTTCAAGTTCAGATCTCCACAGCCTGGCTGCAGGGTGCAGGGAGAGCCCTTCTGCAGGCCACAGCTGCGCAAAAGGCTCAGAAAGTATTTTCCAGCAGCAGCTAATGGCCCATGTTTTATCTTGGAAAAAAAAAAGAAAAAGAAACAAAGAAAAGCTACTAATTTGTTCTTCTGTGTTTCCCTGTCATAGCAAACTTCACCTCTTGGGATTTATTTTCCTTCCTCACCACCTGATTTTGTTTCTCACGGCTCATGGGGGCACAGACAGCCCGTCTCCTTGTGCTCCATGCTTTATGAAGCATCATTCCCTTTTTGCCACGCAAAGATGAGTGCTAAGCCACCAGAGCCACCTGCCAGTCCCTGGGCAAAGCTGCACTGAGTGTTGAGATCACTGAGGTTTCTGTCCCCCTGTTTTGAGCTGCAATGAGTGTCCTCTTCTGCAGGGCTCCTACCAAAGGTGCTGCTTTGCTGAGTGTTATGCCATTGGGGTCTGCAAACAGATCCCGTTGAGCTTTAGAGAATTGCAGAGCCTTTGTACTTCAGATATTGCCTTCATTGGAAATGGCTTCCTATCCATCCTCCCAATAACATATGCTAGATGTAAATAAACACAGATTCACACTCTGGAAAAGATCTGCCTGAAATCTCCAGCAGAGCTGGCAGCAGCTTCTGGATGCTCAGCTTTTATTTTGGTCAGCCCTGTGAGCCCCAATGGGGTGAAAAAGATCGGGGTGCCTCAGGTCAGCAAGATGTGGTTATGTGGGAAATACATCCTCGGCTTCTACATGCACACAAAGTGCATCTGCAGTGAAGTAACTGCATGTGCACAACACCGTGTGCACATCTTTGTGTGTGCAGCAGCAGGATGTGCTCTCATGGTCACACACACAGAGGCTTCTGCCCCACAGCAACGCACGCTCTCCTAACTGGGGCTGTGGAGAGTGACCCCATGCCCCCATCTCCCTTTGCATTGGGATGGGATGCTGCTGCCTGGCCCCTGGGACCTGTCCCCAAATGGGTACCTGTCCCCATGCTGGAAATATCAGCTGCCCCCAAACCACACAGAACTGCAGCTCCCTGAGGCCCCATGGAAGCTGTCATCTACAGGGAGATGCCGCCTCTCTGCACTGCTAGCACTTCTTTCTGCTTGAATTGCTGCAACATCAGCCAAACAGGGAGGGATTGCAAGTGACTACAAAAGCAGGGGAACTCCTAGGGCTTGACATGCCAGGAATATCAAACTACTGTCTGGAAAAACACACACAAAAAATGCTGTTGATTCATTCCTGCAGCCCTTGACATATAAATTAGGTAACTAACCTGACCTATGGCTGTTTCTCTGAGAAACCAGCTGAGACATGACAAATATGCCTCTCAGCATACCAGGGCTGATTACCACAAGCGCGATGGGAATAGCTCTGAGCCTCACAGTTACATCAGGAAAAAGAAGCTGGTATTCATGGCCGGACATGCTGCTGCTGGAGAGCTAAGGGCACGGCCTGCTGTAGCGTTATTTGGGTGTCCTTAGGGAAAATCCTCATTTTCATGAGGAAAGGATTTTTGTTTGAGGAAGGTGGGCTGACGCTGTGGGTCCTTGCTGGCCATCAGCACAGACATAGGCTGCTCCTCTGGCTTGCCGGGTGGCTGAGGTTGAGAGTCCTCTCTCCAAGGTCACATTTGAAGTCACACTGAGGGTATCAGCACTGGTCAGAGAGGCTTTCCAGGCACACAGAAACCTCACTTCCTCACCGTCATGCTGGAGTCACTGTGCCAAGGGGTCTTGCGGTGGGACAGCTGAGTTGTGCATGGAAAATGCTGGAATCAGTACTAACAGGGAGGGGCAGGTAGCAAATAGTCATTTAATCTGTCCCCTGCTTGTGCTAAGGCCATAAAACCTGTGTGTATGCCCCAAAGCCTGAGATCCCAGGTGACCTGTGCCAAGGAGGTGGCATTGGGGTGCTGGGAGCAGAGTGGTAATTGGTGCCCCGCCAGGGCTGGGAGATGAATTCAACCCGTGCTCCAGCCCAGTGCAACACCTCACACCACACTTACTGCCACTGAAGCAAGGACAGCACATCCCACACCGCTGCTGGGTCTGGATGAGGCAGTGGCCGCGGCCCCATGCAGTTCCAGGACGAATTTTTCCCCAGCAGAATTTCCCAGGCTCAATTCAAGCTTTGCTGCACAGCTCCTGTTCTGCTCCCATCTGCCAGGGCCATTTCAAACCCTGAGTTTCAACATGTGATTTCAAAACACGTGCTACTGGGAGGGTGACCAGACTGCAAATCAGCCCCTTCCAATCCCCAGTCAGGCGCTTTACATTAAGCAATTAAACTGAGCAATAAATATCACTTTGTTGTGAACGAGCCTCCATTTCCTTTTCTATTTTAATAACAATAATGGTCAAACTTCTGTTTAAGAAGCAGTTTCTGGTTCTATTTGGAGAAGTGCCAACCTATTCAAGAGACATAAGATTTGTATGGCGAGGTAATAGCTTTTATTAAGCCAAATTATATAATTAGGAAAGGAGAAAAAAACAGCAGCCAAGCTTTCAGGCTCTTCTCCATGCTCAGGCAAACATGGTTCTGCTGGCTGTGTAGCACAGGTATTGCAAGGCTGGGGTCAGCGCATGGCCTCTGTGACTCCTGGGAGGACCCTGCCCTACTGCAGCCACACAAACAAAAATCTGCTAGATACCTGCCAGCCCCAAGCAGTCTGGGTCTCCCAATTGTATACAAAGAGCTCACCATACAGAAAATTACATTTTTTAAGCATCCAATCTGGGCACATGGGATTCCCACAAGGTCTGCTGGCACAACCTTTGCTTCATCTTTCAGCCTGGAAACCTCTTGGGACAGGGATCATGGTTTTAATTATTTGCAGCTCCCAGCTGAGCAAAGCCATCAGTCCCTATTAAATGAATAAATAATTACTGCAGTGAAGCACAACCCTTTTCTGGCTCAAACCCATTACTGAAGTGTCCATAGGTCATGGCATGTTTGTAAGCATAACTCAAATAAGATATGTGGATTGGGCAACCCATCAGAAACGTCAAGCTAACCTCCAAACCCTGCAATGTACTTTGATTATTAGAGGGGGAAAAATAGCAATATTTGGTAGATAATACAGATGCCAGGTCAGGATGCAGGTTTACCTCATCTTACTATCTTCATGTCTGCAAGCTCCTGAACTGCGTACATCCCTGACTGATTTGTAGCCTTGGAGCAAAGACAAACTGCCAAGAGGACTCACGCCGCACAGGCTGAATGCTGTCACTGCTCACAGCCAGCACCAGACAATGACTTCTGGCTCACAGCCGTGGCGTTGGAGGCCATCTCTGGTTGGGTCCTCGATTTCCTCCGTCCCAGTGAGACATGGAAATGGACATGAGGGGGGTAACAACTTCTAGTTAATTCTCACTCATCGTGGAAGGATCTTCTCCAGACCACACATCTCCCTGACACTAACCAGACCAGCTATCCAGGAGGTGACTCCGACCCCCCTGCATCCCCCCAGTGCCACCAATGCTACAAGCAGTGCATCAGGCACTGGATTGTTCAAGGAAGAAGAAAAAAAACACACAGACACTGCAAATATGCAGCAGGCAGACATCAGAGAAGTCTCAGGAACTGACAATGACTTTGGACCCACACAGCCAGGAATCTTTTTGGGTAAAAAGGCACAGATTATTGCAGGAAATCTGAGAACAATGCTTGACTATTTAAGGACAACAGCGTTTCCTTTTTGAACATCAGCATCATTAATTTGTTTTGGAGTCCATCCAGATACTTTTGATGCCTGCTCTCCTGTTAAGGTGGAAAAGGAAAAATAATTGCAAGAACTTGCTCAGTGTTACTGAAACAAAATGGCCTATAACTCTACACATGTGCATTAAGTCTTTGTAGTCCGTCCATGACTGCCAGAAGATGTTATGAAAGAATAAAAGCTCCAAAAGTTACACAGTTCCTGGGGGAAAAAAAGGGTCATTGAGGACTATTAAAATCAAATGCTGCAGGTTGCAGGCAGCTGGGAAGATACTCTCTTGCCTTGTCCTAGTACTTTCATTTTATCCCCACCTCCGTCCTCACCAGTCACACAAAGCTCTCACCTCCCCATCATAAAAACTGAGTGAAAAGCCAGAGGTGCGGGTGGCAAGTCATGGGTCAGTCGTTAGGGGTAAATTACACAGGATTGAGTAATTTGCAAGAAAGGATGGGGGAAGAGCCATTTGCACAAGGAGTTAAAGATCATTTCCAAACATTAACCACAGTAACAGAAATCATGATTGCTTTGCCAGTCACACGCAACACCAAGAAGTCCGAGCTTTTCTCTGCACACCAAACAACCTCCAGCAGAGCACGGTCACCCTTCTCCATTAAGCAGAAGTCAAGAAGCCACAGCAATTAGGCTAGACAAGGGAAAAAATAACAGATGGAGCTGAAATAACAGCAGCCCGTTTGGGTGATATGGCAGTTCCCCATCCCACAGACTGGATGGAGATGCTTGACATTTATTGGACTGGAAGCAAGGTGCTTTTCTCCAGTTTTTAATTAAAATTTAAAAACCCTGCCTCTACCCAAAGACATGTCTCCCTCCCATGTGCTAAATATCTTAATTTCCCCTTCATTCTCTCCTGTGCAACTGCTCCTATTTGTTATGTCATCACTGATGACATAGTTTGCTCTAGGCCCTTGGTAATGAAGTACAAAACTGGCATTAAAAACATGACCCACTTCCCTGGCTGAGCAAGGGTTTGTTTCAGAACAGGTGAGGGCAGGCAGAGTGCTTCTTGATACAATGGAAGTGGCAGCCCACAGCATTACTGTAACTGCTGCCTCCAGATCTCAGCCTTGGGCAGGGAAATTGCTGGCTTTGGCTGCCCTTCCAGCTGTGTTCATCTGGGAACAGGTGTCCCACAGCCTGCAGAGCTCTGATCTTGATTCACAAGGGTCTGGGATCCCTGATTAAAAAAATCAGGAACCCTGAAGCAATGCTAGCATCTCTTTGTAGCAAGCTCTCTTAGTCACCCACCAGGGACTGCAAGCTGTTAGTGAGTCTCCTGCTGCTTTCTCATACTGCTTTCTGGCCACAGCCCTGAAGTTCAGATGAAGTTTGTAACCTCAATGGGTTTCTTTCCTTACTTCTCCCCATCTTTGGGCTTTTGAGGCAAGCTTTTTTTTTTTTTTCTGAAAACTAGCTGCAGTTTAATGTGTGATAACCTCACTGAAGGCACAGTTGTGTTTGACTTTTTGTCCTCATTGCTCATGCTTTAAGTATTGCAGAAGAACTAAATGCTCACAGTCCTTAAAAACTTACCTGTTTGAGTAAAGATCACATTGGCTCTCTGAAAAGCATTGTTCCCCTGCCACCTCCCCCTCTTTCATGCCCATGGTGGGCAGCTCTTTCTCCAAGGATCCAGGAGAACAGCAAACTGCTCTGCAGCATGGAGACAGCCTGCTTGAAGCTAAAGCTCATACAAGAGCGAAGCCAGTGCAGTGTCCCTGAGGGTCCTCTGGCACCACAACCCGTAGCAGACTCACCTATCAACACCAGTCTGCACTTCCTTGTCTTGCTGAAAGTGGAAACGCAGAGTGCTTTGGAAACAAAATCTAGCATGGACAAAAGCCAGAGGAGCCCTAATTCCCCTGGAAGACCAAGAGAGAAGACAAGAGGAAAAGCCCCCATCTAGCCACCCTCAGTCCCTTTATAGGTGAAGCCTGAGCTGCCCTAATTCTCTCCAGCTGAGCTGGAGGCTGCAGCCGCTCCGGCCTGAAACCAGAGCTTGCATGCTGGGGAGGGGGCAAGGTGTTTAAGGTGGTGGTGGGAGGGAACTGTGCCCGCTGTCCCTGCGGCCCTGCTGGGATCCCCATGGTTTGGTTCCTAGTGCATCTGCTGTTCAGATTGGCTAGCTCTAGGCTGGGCTCTCAGTTGATTTACGGCTTCTCTTCCTTGGGGTGTTAGCCAGGTAACACAGAGAGATAAAGGATTGAGACAACATATGTTATCTTGTTTGGGACCTTTCCAAGAACTGGGGCCCAGGGGCTGACGGAAGGTCCCTCCTCTGTGTCAGGAAATCATGAAGCAGCAAGGAAGGTGCAGCTGTGGGGCTCGCTGGTGGGACCTCGTCACCCCGGTGATGTCGTGGCGACAGAACTCAGACCCTGCCTCCTGCAAACCTGGCATGGTCTGGAAGGAATGGGGAGACAATGCCAACACATCATCCCGCTCCTTCTGGGCCCTTAGGCCCATGTGATGTGATCATCGCTGCCAAAGATGCAGCGTGCTCAATGCTCTGTAACAGATGAGGGCCAACAGTTGTTGGAGAGAACTAATGCACTTAGCAGGCGAGTTACAAAATGGAAGAAAGGAGAAGAAAAACAAAATAAATATGATCCTATCACGTGGCTCTCCTTAGCCTTCAGCTTGGGCCCCGAACGTTTCCAACGCAGCCGGAACGCAGGGCTGCATAATGCAACGGCGATCTCTTTGTTCCCTCCCACTCCAGGATTTAGCATCGCGGAAGCAAAAAACTCCCATATAGAAATGCAGAGGGGGGAGCAAATGTTAAGAGGATGCTGAATCCCTCTGAGCTATTAATGGAGGATTGCATAACAGCTGCCGCGGGGTTGCTAGGTTTTACCACATCCATGCATGGTGCTAAATATTAACAGGGCTTGTGCTTTCGGTGGGAGCGCTGCGAGTGGGGTGCGGGTTTCCATGGAGCCGGGAGCATTGGCTCTGCTCATTCACAGCGAGATCCTGCAGCGCTTTGCTAAATCCATCTCCCAGCGAGGCGGGTACAAGCGGAGCCGCGCGGTGCTCGCTGCACGCCGGGTGGATGTGTGGGGGTGTGCACGCCTCGCCTTAAAACAGCCATTAAAAAAAAAAAAGCCTTAAAAATACGAGGTTTAGAAATGGTGCCTGTTTTGTCTCACCTGGCAGCCCTGCAGAGCATGAGGTGGTTTAACCCTCCTGTCCCCAACACTGCAACACCACAACACCACAACACCACAACAAATAAATACAGCCTCTCCTGAACCAGGGGTCTGCCCTGGTTACCCCCAGTAACCCATTGCCCATCAAAACTTTACAGCTTCAAGGCTGAAGCATTTCCATGGAGCACACTGTGCAGGTTTTTGGCACACTGGCTTCATGGGACCATTCTGCATCGGATGCTGAAGTGCTTTGCTTGCCCTTGCTGGGGGAGAAGGGCAGTACTAGATGCCAGAGAGGCCACATATTCAAAATGCATGTGAATGCAAAGAGCTTTTTGTTGTGCCTCCAATTAGGCTAAGTAGAGTGTTGGATTCAAGTACTAATTAGGAATGACCACTCTAAAATACATTAGGATATTTAGGGCTCTGTGCTGTTTGCATATTCAAGCTCCAGCTCCTGCTGTTGTGTTTGTGTAAGTAATGAGATGACTCCATCCATCTAATCCCCTTTAACCTGCAGCATTTATTATCCTACATTTTATTTTACATCATTTTATTTTTATTTTATTATTTGTTATTTTTAAATTTTATTATTTTTATTTTATTATTTTCTTTTGACAGCTACACCCCACCTAAGTAAATGAGTTTGTAGCTATGGGAACATGCCCACAACAGGCATAGAGGATGCGGATGGCCGAGCCTTGCTGGGTGAACTTCACATTAATCATTACAGGCTGTTTCCTTGCAGTTTCCACTGTGAAAATTGAAACTTTGGGGTTTTGTGGAGCCAAGAGCAAAGCGCAGACAGCACCAGGCTCAGCCTGCACCTTGCTGCAAGCCAATGGCTTGGTGTAAGGCTGGTACAAACCCAGGCTGGTCTGGGTCCAGCGTGGGCTTGGCCTCAGTTCAGCTTTGCTCCCGAAATCAAGCCGATGAGCTTCCAGCCCTCAGGTGCATTTATAGGGGTGAACACAGGCATATCTACAGCCTCACAGAGCCATAATTTCTGCCCGAATGCTTTATTATTTGAAAATCATAAATAAGGCAAAGTGAAAAGGACAAGCCCCTTTAATCTGTGAGTGATGTGCTAAATGATGGTGGTAAATCTCTGCGGGCTCTGTGGCAGGTACAGCTGATTGGCACACCCAGATAGCAGTGATTTCATTCCACAAACCAAACCGAAGGCAGAGAGATCAGATTTTTGAGGAAAAAAAAAAAAACATACCCAGAAGGATTTTTCCATTTTTCTGTTCCTTTCTTATAATCTCCAGATACTGTTCCTTCAGTGTTTGAGTGATGCTAAGCGAATTAAGAGAGAAATGTCACTATTTTTAAACACATGGGCTCTTGACAAAGCTGGGATGGGACCAGCTAACAATTGCAAAGGACTGAGCCTGCGTGCCAAGAGGCCTGAACCTAATGCACTTTGCAAATGTTTTATTTAGGACATTTTTTTTCCAAGATAGCAGGAAACTGCACTGAAACTTTTATTTTTTCAAGCCTGGAGCATTCCCTGTGCCCCTCAGCTTTCTTGAGATGAAAAAGCCCAAGCCCAAGCCCTGCCCTGCACAGTGATGAGGCTGAGGCTTTGGAAGCACTCATGAAAACCCCAGAACAGCCATGCAGGCTCCAGCACCAACACAGCATTTTGGTTCATTTCACTTGCAGGCGGTATGCTGAATTTTCTCTGGATGCTGCATTGCTGTGCACAAGCTGCAGATCACTGCTAAGCTCTTTATGCACACATTCAGACTCATGAATTCTTTGCCCAGCACAGAAATCCTGCTCCCAAGAGCTTCAGTGCTGGCAGGAGCAGAGGAACCCTCAGGGAATAATTCTCAAAACCAGGTGATTCAGGATGGTGTCCCCCTCCCACCTCCGAATGGGTCCAGCTGGGATGTCCGAGTGGAGCAAAACTCCACCTCACCTCTGCAGTTCCTCCTTAGACAGAGCAGCAAAGTCCAACAAAATCTCCTTAATAGGAAAAAAAAAAATGCATATTCTGCAGAAAGAATTTCTGTTCTCCCTTCTGTCCCACAGGAGTTTTCTGTAAGGCAATCAATGACTTCCAAAAAACCTCCTTTTTTCTTTTTGCTGTCATATTTACTGCATTGTGCATCCCAACCTTCACTTGGGTTGGAGCAGCTGTGGAAAAAAAAAAGAAGAATGAAGAAAAATTATTGGTTAGGACAAGGATGCTTACACATTTCCCTGCAGGGCACATGCTGAGGGGATGCATTCATACCCTATAGCACCATAATTTCTCTGCTATAAACCTCACACCCAGCATCACACAGGGACCATCAGCACCACGGTCCCGCACTGCCCTGGAGCTGGGGGCCCAGAGATTTATTGCCAGGTCACTGCTGGCCAGCAGGGCTGACAAGGGAGTGTCTGGAGGAGAGGAAAATCCACCTTGTGGATAGCCAGGGCTGGAGCTGGCGCCCTGCTTCCAACCGTGCAGAAGCAATATCCATAGCTGTCTGTACATGGCATTATTTCCTGGGTACCTGACTTGTAGGTGCAACTAAGGACTTGTAAATCTGAGGAAATCTTAAATTAAGGGACAAAACTGTGCCTGCAAACATTTGTGCCTGCCATTTTTCAGCTCTAGCAGTGGAAGTCCTGTTAAAGCGAGGATGAAAAATTGGTCCTATGTCAATAACCTGCATGAATGATGCTCGAGAAAACTGGCAAGTCATCAAAAGACCCTGTTCTCTATTTAATTCTCTCCCTAGCTCATTATGGATTACCACGTTTTGTCTAGTTAGTGGCATGATTATGGAAATAGAAAAACCATTTTTCTGTGCTTCTTATCTAAAAGATAAATGAGGCACATATAATTGGCTCCAGTTATCATGCAGCAGTGAGCGACAGTGATGTTGCTCTTTTCTGTCCTCGACTCGAAGTCCTGAGGCAGACTGAGCTGTCAGCCTCCTGCTCTGGTTGCTTTCTACCCCAGCAACCACACACGTAGCCAAAAGCCATATGCTTATTAAGGCCTGAGGTACGTCACCAGAAAGGGCTATCCTGCTCCCAAAATGAGTGTTCTTACCCCACATTAAGCCCCAGATTGGAGATGCCCTGAAAGAAACCAGCACCAGGCTGCAGGGCTGGACTTTGGGCCCCAGTTACAGCTGCCTCAGCTGGAGGAGATCCCTCAGTCAAGACCTGTTTGGGACCCAAAATCTGCATTTTGCTGTTTAAATCCCCCGTCAAAGAACTCAGCAGCTGTGAAGATGGGGTCCTGCTTGTGCTGTCATTGCACTTCCTTGAACCTCAGAAGAGACTATCAAGTGACATTAACTGGAAAACATCAGAAAAACCCCAGCAATTATTCCGATCAATTTGGATAGGAGCTCCTTTTTTTTTTTTTTTTTTTTTTTTGTTTTTTTTTTTTTTACCTCTTATGCTCTTTTACTCAAAAAAAAAATAAAAAAAAAAAAAAAAAAAAAAGAGGAAGGCATATTGTTTTTTCTTTAATTCCTCAGTGGAAAAAAGAGCAATGGGATGGAAACAGGGTGCTTTCCCTCTCGTCTATAGTTTCAAATCTTAATTCTTCTCTAAATATTCTCTAACTATTTTGTTCAAAGCCTATTTTTAGAAACTCCAAAATACTAATTGCTGAAATCCATATTTTTTTTTTTTCAATGACCAAAGCATCACTGGCCTTCCATTGCAGCTTCCCTTAGCATGTGGTGGGTGCAGCAGGATCTACTGGACCTGGACAGATGGAGCTGGCTTAGGAGGAGCTGCTCTGCCCCAGGCTACCTCCGTGCTGCTCCTCTACCCCCAAGGAAACCCAATGCTGCTGTCTTCATCTTGGCAGGTTTGGAAGATTTTGCAAGATTCCTTCATGGAAGGAGTCTTGGAAGTTTTCTTATGTGGGTTTATTAAAAAAGCAAAAGACCCCAAAAGGAAACAGAAAAAGAAAAACAGAAGAACTAAGGAGCTTTTCTCTCCAAATTACCTCTGTGTTGAAAAATGTCACAGAAGATTTAAATTCCAAAAACATCAGGCAGCCCTGTGAGCTGTGAGTGAATCTAGATACAAGTGAGAGGAGGATCATGCCTGATTTGCTCATGGTTGTGTTAAATTCATAAAAATAATTTGCCATTTTTCTGGAAGCAGCCCCCAAACTGCACTTTTCACATACAGAAATATGCCAGTGAGCAATCCATTACACTGTCCTCCCACAATTATTGTTTTCCAAGATGATGGCAGATGACAGGAGGATGCAGGTTGTGAATGAGCAGCAGGAACAGATGGTGAGAAGCAATAACCCTGCTCTCCTGCCACCAGGAATCCCAGCCAATGTGCCCCAAAAATAGAGAGCACTGGAACTGCCCCTAAATGTGGGATTTCACAGCATTTTCCAGGAAGCATCAATATCGACGCAATAAGGAAACGGAGCTGCAGATGCTGAAGTACTTACTGCATTTTTTTTTAATACAGGGACAGCTTCAATTATCCTGCTATCATGTACTAAATAAGGTTGATTAATCAAGGTTTAAGATAACAGAAGGAGTTTTCAATGCCATTAACGTGTCTCCAGGGATTCGCCCTTCTTTTGGGTAATGGGAAGCTTCTGGTTGGGAAGACACAGATAATAAGGATTTATAGCACCACGGTGTGCGGTGTGTTCCGTAAGGGACACTGTGAAAACATGGGCACGTGACAGCAAGCAGTTTCAATTATTTAGCTCCCCACTAGCACAGCGGGATGGGCTGCTTGCTACTTCCCCCCACCTCGTGTTTTGCTTTTTCTTTTTCTCCTGCTCCATTTCACAGTGCTTCTGCTTTGCACGTTCCCTTCTTGCAAAACAACCTGTTTCGAAAAAAGCAGAAAACTCGTACAAAGTGCTCTTGGCCATTCATAAATTGTCCAGCAATTCTCCAAGACCAGAAGTGAACTTTCCACACCTTGCTATGGGTCTGCTGGCTTGAACTGCATCGGAAGAAGAAGCTGCCATGTCCGGGTGCTGCTGTGGGATGGGCTGGTGATGAGCAGCACCTGCAGCAGTGCACTGGGCTCCTGTTAGGTGGGAGTTTGTCTGTCAGCCTTGTGAGGGCTGAATCGTTTACTTCAGAGGGGGTCAAGCTGGATCACTGCTTCTGAAAAATGTAGCCTGAATAAACAGTGTGTGCATCCCAGGTGAGGGTTTCTCCTCGCTACCTTCTCTGATTTCCTTCACATAGGAAAAAATACAAGTATTTGTTGCTTTCCCTCGTTCTGCATTTGCTGCTTGGGTTTTCAAGTCCAAAGGTCTTCACTTTGAACAGACATGCAATTTCTGGTTGTTCTTATTTATAAGCAAGGAAAATACATTGCTGCATCTCTGACCTATTTCCACACTCATTCCCCCCCTCCACAGATGGAGGGAATCCCCCACATCCCCCAGGTCTCTGCTGCCCATCCCCTTGCTGGTTGACAGCCCCTGGGGAGAAGCCTAGGTCGGGGACATGGGGCCGGGGGTGCTCAGCAGTGGGGGCAAAGGGGCTGCAAGGGCACCTCTATGTGGTGTGGGTGTGTGCATGCATGGGGTGGCTTGGGATGGGGAGGGTGGGTGATGCAGGTTTATTGTGCTTCGTAAAAACAGAGCCAGGAGAGAGAAGAGCAACTCTTCCATCTGAAAAAAGAGAGAACAAGGCAGATAAAAGATATGCATTTTTCCTCCAAGACAGACTGCTAAATAGGCTCTTCTTGCTCACTGAGGTTTAGTAATGCGAGTTGACAGCATATTAAGGTTATTTCAGGTTCTTCTGTCTCCCAGGGTCATAAGCCTTCTGCTATGCATGTTAATCCATCTTAGCATTCCTCCGAGTAACTACGTAAGTAGGGCAATCGGTTTAGCATGCACCCTTTCCATTTACAGCCTAGCTGGGAGGAGAAACCTCCTAATTAACAGAATACCCACAGAAAATCAGGAGAGATTTTAATATCACGAGGACACGGCACAACCTCCTGCTATTACAGAAAGACAAACCTTCTTCAGAAATATTTCACGGCCGAGCAACAGGAGTGACTCAGCAGCATCATGGCCATGTCCCTGCTGTGCCTCTTGGTGCCCCGACACAGCCCTGGGTGTGTGGCACACCCTTCACCTTGTGTTTGAAGGTCATGGGAGCTCCATCAGCTTCCCAGCAGGGCTATGGGGACGTCCTTGAATGCTGAAAATAATAGCACTCCTTTTGAGCCTGATGGGTTGAAAAGCTGAATTCTCCACTCTTACCGTGTTCACAGTGACTCCATGCCAGCCTCCATGTGCTTTCCAAATTCTCCAGCAGAGCCTGCAAACCGTTCCTCTGGTGCTGGAGAGACGGTGAGCGGGGCTGCAGGTGCTGCTGCTCAGCTCTCCTCAGCCGCTGCAGTGATGGAGCAGCGGGCTGGCCCCAAACCCAGCCCCAGCCAATGCTCGTGGCTCATCTCTGACTTAGCACAAGCACCAGGTCTGTATATGGGCCCCTGGCCCCACAAGTCCCACAGAGTGATGTCCAAGGGCCACTGGGGTCTCTGCAGAGAGGAGTTTTTTCCAAGAGAGACAACATCCAGGGGGAAATTTTCCAATTGCATGAAGTAGGGCAAATTCAAATATCCTTGAATTTGGATATTTTGCTTTGAGGTGGCCTTTAAGAGAATGTTCTTCCATTACTTTATTTTATTATTATTATTTTCATTTATGTGGGAAAATTCATTTCTGCCTCAGTCTGGTTTGGCCAGAGACGTAAATGAAGAGCAGATGCCCAGACACTCATGCTCTGGACTGGTCCACCTGTGCTGGGGCACCTGCAGCTCCGGCATGGCCTGGCTGCATGGGAGAGGAACAGATGCAGGACTTTTTAAAGACTGACACACATAGAGATTTCACTTTTTATTATGGGATTCTTTTTCCTGAAAGATGAAGGTGACATTTCCACCCTGCCTGGACTTCTGACTGTCCCCTCTATCCACAGGGCCAAAAAGGCTGGAAAATGTGGACAGTCTTACTTAGGAAAAGCCAGTCCGTATCTTCTGTCTCCATTCTGGGGAAACAAAATGAAACAATATTAGTTTGTTGTCTTTAATCAGTTTTATTAACAATCTGTGAATTCATAGAGTAACTCCAGTGATTTCAGACCAATGAGCAAAGGATGAGTTTGTCTCAAGAAAGAAAGTGGCACTCAGCCACTTAAACAATAAATAAAGTAATATGTAATATAAATAAAGTAATAAGTAAAACAATAAATGACTGATCAATCAATCAATAAGGCAATTATGCAAAATATTTCAAGATCCACGATTAATTAGGGATGACAAATTCCCCAAAAGGATAAAACATAGGAAAATTCTAAAACCTAAATGGGAACCAAGCTAACAACTGGAGAGGGGAGCTGCTAGCACTCAATGCCTGATGTCCCATGGGGGTCAGTCAAAGGTCACAGCAACAATCTGAGCCCCTCTAAGATGGACACATGTACCCGGTGGTACATGTCAAGACATGGAGGGTGCCTGGTAGGAGGTGCTCCTGGTGCTGGTATGAAGTAAAAGCTCACATCGTTGGTCCTTTGTCCCAGTACTGTCTTCTTGCTGATGGAAACTCTCCTACACAATGTGGGTGCTTACAGCTCAAGTTAGTTATTGCACCTGATTTCCCCAACCACCTTTTTTATTTTATTCTTCTTTTTTTTTTTTTTTTTTTTTTTTCCTAGGTGATGCAGTGCATTGAGAAGCTGCTATACAAGAGGCCTGAGGCTTTGCAGATGGTTTGCTGGAGTTGCTCCCAGCCGGGAGCCATTCCCGTCCCATCTGTGGCAGACACAACCTGGGTGGCCACCCCTTCCTGCACCAGGGAGATGATGTAAATCATCCCAGGCCTGCATGTGGGTCTATTTATTTTAACGCTGCAGAGTTTGTTCCTTCTCCAGACAGTGTGTAAGGGTGAAGTGCCAAAATGCGTGCTGATGTATAGCTCTTACCCTCAGATTTATAACATAGCGCAAGTGTAAGTCAGGGCAGAAGACTGAGAAGGAACTGGACCTTGCTCCTATCTGTGCTGTGTTTAATTTACAAGAAATGAAAACCACAGAACCCGTCTGACCTCGTTGTGTTCAGTTTGCGTGCAAGATTCAGTCTTTGGTTCATCCTTTGCTCCCCGGGGGTGATGTGGCCAAAGGGAGGTGGAGTGGGAGTGAAGATTTCTGCTTCTGTCCTCCGGCAGAACAATGTGGAGCTACCAAATGGGAATTAAAATTTTCCCCATGCTGGCAGATCGACATTATTTCTCCTCCTCTACACCTTGATTTTTTTCCTTCCCACCCCAGGGCACTGCCTCTTTTTGCTGCAGCATGGTGTTTCTTGAGCCCATGAGGAATTCAGTCTTAGGACTAAGGTCATCATCCCGAGCAAGCTTTTTGTCCCTCGGACAGCCTGGTGAAACGCTCCTTAATGCAGTCACCACCCCGTGTGAGAGATGGTCTAGCTAGCCAAGCTACAGGGCTTCCAGGCATAGGAGCAAATTCACACACACACAAAATCAGCTTTTCAGATACAGTAGGGAACCCATTAAGCTTTGTGTGGTTATGCAAGCCGATACAAATGCCTTATTAATTAGAAAATCAATCACGCTGTCCAGCTGATTGATGTTAATCCTGCACCGAGAGGGGGGAACAATAGTATAATCAAGACGAGATCATTTCTTCCCATTACAGGGAAAGGGACAAGGCTGTGTTTCAAAGTGATTCTGCTACGATGAGCTGCAAGGAGATGCGTCGTGTGCTGAGGGCTCTTTCAAGATATGGCACATTATTGTGATCAATAATACTCAAACTCATTCTGGATCCTGAATCTGAGGAAATTTTATATGAAGATTAGAGGAAATTATCATATGATCAGAGAGGATCACGGAGGAGAAGAGCTGTAATTATCCAAGAGCAGAATTAATAAATAAGGAAGAGACCAAACCCTGTGAAATCAGAAGACAGTAAGAATATGCTAAGGGTGGGAAAAGCATTTCGTAGCATCCAGCCAGTGTTTCAAAACTATAAAATAATTTATTTTAAAAGATTGATAACAGTTCAAAAGCCTAATGTTAGGCAAACGGAGAAAAACAGCTAAAGGACCCAACTGATTCTTCGCCTGTTCGCATTATTTGCAGCCAGTCCTCGCAGCTCAGGGACTGGCAGCAAACAGCCCCAGCAGCTGCATTCGTACTGTCCAAAAGCAGTGTGCCTGGCCAAGAAGTGTGAAAAATGCAGGCAAGAATCACACTAAATGGTTGGAAGAAGACTGGAATACAATCCTTTCAGCATGAGTCAGGCTTTGCAAGAAGCAAATGCTCATTACCATGCGTGTTGTTTTGGTTCCAGGCTAACTGTTGTGTACCATATCCTATATAACACAAGACAAGGCCCCAAGGCTTGTAAACCAAGCGAAATGCAAACTACAGCACTGACACAGCTGAAGGCTCTCTGCAACTTCTGTCAAGGGAGGGGCGATGTATTTGTGAGACTGATGAGCAGGGCAGCTCCATTAGAAGGAGCGAGCTCTCGATACGCAGCCTGACTAATAGGCTGGAACACGGCTGCGAAGATGTTCACCTTGACCACCAAAGACTAGGGATATTCACGCTTGCAAAAAGCATCATAGTCTTTCTGTGCCAATGACATTTAGCATTTCTGTGACAGCTTGTGGAAGTGCTCCACGCTCCAGTGGCTGTTCCCTTTCTTCCCTGTCTTTATCATTGTGTAGGAGCATGAGGAAAATTCAGCAAGGATTTGGGCTGTGCTGGGCTACAGACAAGTACAAAGGTAACCCCTGTCCTGAAAGGTGGCCAGTCTAAATTGACACAGCGGTCAATAGAAGGAGGAGAACAGGAGAACCACGGAAAGAAAACAGAAGAGCTGAAAAATAGGACTGTACAGTCAGGCTTCCATCTGATGCAAGTCTGAGTGATTCACAGTAAGAAAGCCAGCAAATTTAAGGGGAAAAGACACTGGAAATGCCTGATACATACTGTGGAATATTGGCTCATCAAGTAGTTGTTACTTTTCCATGCCGAGCTCTGGTGAATTCTCTGAAAGAGCTTTGCAAAGGCCCCAGGAGACACAGGAGTTTTGCAATGGCTCCTGCTGGCTGCTACTGTCCTGCCTCGTTTTGCTCTGATGGGAGCAGGCACTCTGTGTGTCCCGGGATCAAACACACAGCGGCTCCCTGTGCTGCTCCATGTGCTGTGCACAATGCAGCCGAGACATTTGCAGTTTCATAACTCGAGAATTCAGAAATAGATATAAATTTACACGTTCCACCACAAACAGATGGTGCCTTTGGCTGGCTTTCGCTGCGTTCCTCGAAGGTAGCGCTGGGTTGCAGAAGTCAAATTTCTATGACTTCTGCTTGCAGGCGTTTGTGGGTTTGTTTTGGTTTCCCATTCATATTTCACCTTGCAGAGACTGTGAGGAATTACAGACCTATTTCCCTTGCCAGGAGATGTGATAACAGCAGGAGATGGCCACAAAACAGCATTCTGGCTCCTGATACTCCGTGACACCCAGCAGGATTGGTATGAGCAAAGAAGATACCAAGCCTGCACTCAGACTTTATGGCTAACCCAAAGCTCTCAGGATGAGGAATTGGAAGATTCCTCCAGTAACTTTTTTCCAGAAAAAGTTACCATTTACTGCAACAGAAAGAAAAAAAAAAAAAAAAAATGGCTGAAGAAAAAAGTCTGCTAGCCCTGCTGATGCTCAGGCTGTGGCTGTATTCTGGAGGCAGGAATATCTGAGCAGGCTGCATGGGGACCTCCTCAGCCTACCCCTGTAAGGACATATTGCCTCTGGGTGGGAGCAGATCAGGGGACCTGCCCTCCTGGCCCTGCACACTGAGGTCCAATTCCAGCAGAAAAGCTCATTCACGAGGAAGTGGTGTATGGGAATGTGCCCACGGGGAGAGCTTGCTGCAGATTCCAGGCTTGAGTGCAGCTTCCCCAGGGCACAGCTTGGCCACAGGCTGTGGGTCTGCTCAGCATCCATGAGTGACCGCTGTGTCCTTGTGCCACTCACACACTGTGAGACTGGGGATGCAGGCCTGGTTCCTCTTCACACAAAACCCATCCTGATCCAACTCACTGCGTCCCCTCACCGGTCACTCTGCATGGGCTGCACCAAGCTGCAAGTGGCTGGGGCAAATGGAAGCTTTCCAGAGGCAGAACTGGTGGCACTATGGGGGCTTGTTATGCAAAAAGGAGCACCTGGACTTGGATCACCAGGAGAAACACTGCTGAACAGTGAGAAATCTGGGGAGGATTACACATTACAACTGCAGATTCTTTCAGTGTCTGAGTTGGCACTGAATTTATTGGGGAGGAAATGAAGGAGAGATGGCAAGAGGCAGGAGCGACCGAGCTACAGCGCACTGGGGAAGCAGCTCCAGTTACTCCTCAGCCATCACTGAGAACGTGAAGGTAGGCAGCCCTTCACGCAGCCTGCTTAATGCTGGCACCATGCTGTAAAAGGAAGCTTGCCAGCATATTTCATTAAAATACCTTTCCACCCGTTAATAATTATTCTCTGTGCTTTAATAGCACTTCTCCTCCAAGATTTCCAAGCAATCCCATAAATGTCAGGTCAACCTTGGACAGAAGTATTCTTAGAGCTATTTTACACATGGGTAAATGGAGAGACAGAAAAATGGCTCACCAAAGCCCCGCACCACAGCAGCTCTGCATGAAGCCAGATAACCAAGTGACTGCACAGTGATGGCCTGAGCCAGGAACCAAATCCAGGGCTGGTGACTCTCATTCACTGCTTTTCCCTTTCTAATAAAACTCTCCACAGACTTTGTGGATGAGAAGTTATATGCCAAATTCCAGGAATAAGTTAATTGGAAACAAATGCACTGTATGACCAAGCAAAGTATGTTTACAACAGCACTGCTGCTACCCCGCTGCAGCACCAACCTCGTACACACGGATGGCTGAAACCAGAACAGCACCTTGACTCCCTGTTACCCCACTGATGCCAGGTGAAGTTTGAAGGAGGCTTCTTCAGGTGGGTCAGTGGATTTTGCATAGCAGCACTGAACACAGGCATTTTCTAAGCCAGAGAAATGGTCTTCATTAATTTTTGTCTATGGTCCAGTCAAAGACATTTCTGAGTAATGGAATTTTCCTGTTGATGATACAAGTACCCATGTACCCCTACACCGTATTTAGTTTAGGCCTAATTACTGAAGACAGACAAAAAGCAGAACTATTAATATGCTTGAAAATAGAGAAACTTTTCCTGTGTGTTCCAAAAAAAACCTGCTCATGGTAAGTATTGCTGTTGACATCAGCAGCCCCTTCAAAGAGACTGTGTCAGAGATTTCTCCAGTGCTATGCAATTGCTGCACTTCTTTGCCTCTGGGATGTGCTCTGACAACAGATCACTTCCTTACAATGGGCTGCACTCCAGTCTTCTTCACAACCAAAGGCCCTGGAGCTCTCCAAGTGCACAAGGAAATGGGTGGCAGCAACAAAAATGGTAACAATAGTGACAGTGGGCGGTGGATCAAAATCTTGGTTCTAGAGGGTAATGGTGTGAAATACGCACTGACCTTTCAATGCCGTTCTCCAAGGCATGCAAGGCTATTGACAGTGCAGGGTGGAGTAATTCCTCCATGGAAATATTCCAGTCCCTGTGACAAACGTGCCATAACCTAGATGCAGAACAGCCTGTGTGCTCAGTCCAAAGTGTTTCGCAATCACGCTATCTGACATTTCCGTCCCAGCCTCTCCGGAGACACTGATGTCAGTTCTCCATGCTCAGAGATTGATAAGTGGGAAACCACACGTATTTCTGGTAGGGCTGGATGTAATCCCATATCAGAGAAATCTTCAGATGTTTTAATATTTGCTGCTTTTTAAAATATTTTATTAAAAAAAAAACTATAATCAGCAAACCCACAAATGCATTGTGACATTTTGTCTGTCCTTCCCTGGGGCTGAGTGGGCATAATCTTACAACATGATGCTGCCATAGGATGCAGCCTTTGTCTAACAGCACGGCACCTGGCACAAAGTATCTCTGAAGTCGAGCTTTCAGTAGATGGAAAATCAGGTTTTGAGGGCACTAGGTGAGAATGCTGCAGTGATGCGTGTTAAGGAGCAGTTTCTGTGTACCCTGCACGTGATAGACCCTCAGGAGAAAAGAGGACGTGGACAAGCATCAGCTCCTGGCACTGCCGATGCCCAGTCCATCTGCCAGCCCACCGCTTGGCTGGAGCCCTTCTCCTGCCTGCGCTCGTGTTTCTCAGCCAGCTTACTGCTGGGATGAATACTGACAGCCCAGCGAGCAGGAGCTGGAGCTGCTCATCATGCAGGCATCAGTGGTACTGTCTGTCATTTTATTTGCTAATGAGTTATTGATAGTGGCAATTTGCTGCTGATCGTGCTGCAGGTTGTAAAAGAGGAGAGTCTAGGGGTCCTGCTCTGGGAGGGACTAGGAGCTGGTGTACCCATGTGCGCAAAAGTGCACACGGATATAGGCACCAAGCTGCACAGCTCATGGGTTTCAATCCGTTTGTACACTGCTTCGGGGAGGAAACCCCAGGCACAAGCAAAAGACCGTGAGTTTTACCCATTACAGTTAGAAGATATTTTGGATATTCAAAAAGTAACTAAATACAAGCACTAGTGCTGCAGACGCTGTTGTTAATGAGCGCCCAGCCATCGCAGACCCTCAGACAATGGACTGTAAGTGCAAAGTGTTAGCATCAATACTTTTATTACATAGAAGATAAGCAGTGTCCATGAACTGGCATCTCCAAGGGGTGCTGCAGGCAAAGCAAACACTGACAGCCACTGGGACCTCCGCCTCCACCCTCTGCAAGCAAACCATGCGCACTGTGTGAATGAAACACCTTGCAAAAAGCACAATCTCTCCTTATATGTCTGTGTTTCAACACGGCTTGTACAGCTTTTAAATTTAATTTAGGCTAATTAATGTGTTCATGGTTCTAGATTGGGTTATACAGGCTTAGGAGCTGCCAAGCATTGCCGTGGGGTCACGGACGTGGTGGAGGAGCAGGGCCAGGCTTCCCCTGCTACGGGGCCGAACGGGGCTCACATCACCATCCTGCCGACCAATTTCAGCACAAAATCCATGATTTTCCCTCCCCCACGTGCTGTTTATGGAAATTAATTGAAAAGTATTGTACAATTACAAAAAAAAATAATGATTTCCTTTCTTTGGCATGAAGAGCTTTCTTCTGAGCAGAAGGGAGGGGTTTCTGAACATGTCTTTCCATTTTAGGGGGCTGAATGGAGGCTGCTATCCTCTCAAGTTTTAATTAATTTTTGCTTAGTTGCTTCATTAATTGATATTTATGTATTGCTGGAGCATAAATTCTGGAAACAGTGCGTAAGAGGATGTTCTCATTACAGCTCTACAAGCGCTTGGCCAATGCTGGAATATTAATAAAGGGAAGAAATCAAATTGCGTCCCTGCCTCTGAGGCTCCTGTCCTGAATGATGCCAACAGGGAACTGATGCCTTACAAAAGGCATCTTTGTGTGCACAGAGAGCATCTCTGCATTTATGTCTGCCATGTCTGATGGTGGTTTATATAAGAATAATAATAATAATAAAAAAAAAAACAAATCTAATATTTCCAGGAGTGGAAACTGTGGGACTATGCTCATGAGTGTGGTTTAGCGAGGTCCCCTCCACCATTCCCAGCACTACCTGGGTGGACTTCAGCCCTCCCAACACGGGCTGGAGCTGCTCAGGGCAGCAGCCATGCTCCTGGAACCTGTGCCTCCTGGCACGGCCCTGTGCCGCAGCTGGCCCTGCGCTGGCATCTCTCTGGCAACTCCTGGCCAAAAACATCTTCCCATGCCCTTCAAAGGCACGCTGGCTGCTCGGAGGGGCGAGCTGCAATCTCCCCCTTTGAGCTATTGTTATCTGAGATTTTATTAATCATTTACTGAGTTTTATGAGGTTAGCCACCTGCATCGTCTCTGTGCTGACACAATAATTTACCTCTACAAGGCTGAAGAATACCGGCAGCTTGCAGTGCTCTTCCCAGGTTACAAAGGCAGCAGGTGGAGAGAGATTTCTGCTGGGGAATCAAAAGGGAACAAAAAGGGACAACAGGGCACAGCCAAAAAGGTATCACTGAAGATCGGGTTTACACCAAGGCGCGTGATAATCAATTATTCAGGGAGCTGGAGCTGAACTATCCCTCCCCATGGGTCTGTGAGCTTCTCACTGGCTCAGCTGTGGTAACAGCTATCCAGAGGCAAGAAGCCCACAGGAGGACACTGATATTGGGCCCATCATGTCAATAAGAGGGGTATTAGGATGCACAGAACTAGCTCAGCCCCTGCTCTAGGTGCTCTCTACTCCCCCAAGGTCAGCAGAGCCTCCTCCAGCTGTGGGGCTGCCCCACAGCTCTGCACCACACTGGAACACTGTGAGCCCCCAGTGGGGCACCCCTTCCTGCAGGGACCCAAACTTAGGGCCATGCACATGGCAGCTCTTACAGCGCGGTCTCTCATAACGAGACCCTGGGAGCCTCCCACTGTGTCCTCTGCACTCAAGCCTCCTTAGAAACATTTTTCAAAATAATTGCCTGGATAAATTTGTTGGTAAGAAGCAGCACGGCACAGTGAGTTTTTATAACTCTCTCTGACTATTTACAGCTGCTGGTAGACCACTCTTAAGGCCATTACTCACCAACTCTCCACATATAATGCTTCCACGGTAACAAAGCATGTCCTTGCTGGCCTGGAGGCTCCCTGGTTCTGCAGCACCTCCAGCACTGCCCTGCACTGGGCATGGTCAGGATGCTGTAGGAATAGGAATGCTAAAAGAGCCAACAGCCCCCCTAAAAGCACTGACAAAACAAATGTGCAAAAGTCACATATTTTGCAAGGGTAGAGCCTTCCTAACAGTAACTAGCTTCTAAACATTCCCCTGTCCTCTATAATAAATGAACAGCACAGTAAATGTTATGAGAATAATTCATTATTCATCATGAGTAACAAATGGAGGGAATAATTTACCAGGTGCTAACCTCTAACGTGGCCCCTCTTCTGTCTGTGTCACACAGGGGTGCTGGACACTGGGCACCTTCACACCAGCCCTATTGGCACCGGCTCTGCTGGCAGTACCATGACACAACTCAACATGTCACCCTTTGCGTTGCATTGGCTTCCTGCCCGGCAGAACTGCAACCTGTCCTGGTGTTGTTGCATCCCCTGAAGTGTCAGACCACTCATCTTTGGGGTGTAACCCACTGCCAGAGCTCCCCCTTCCCCTGGAGACCTGAGTGCCCCTGAGCCTCTTTCCCTGCTTAGAGGTCACATTTGTGCACTCATTCCTGTTTTACCTCTGCTGATTGTTATTTGTTTACTGCTCTTCATTCTTTTGTGTCTCCCCAGTGCTCTGGATGACAGGCAACACATAAATCACTGCAGTGAAGCACAGTGAATGGGAAGGAAGGTGTACAAATGTGTGCGTGTGTTGGGGGATCTTTTGGTGATCCACCGCCATCAGACACATCGTACAGTGCGCGGGCAGCTGTCCATGGATCTGCTGGATCCCCAGCTGCTAGGGATGGCTGAAAGCCCTGGGGAAAGGGATCCCTAAAAACTCCCTTCAAGTGCCAAGCTCATCTGCTGCCCCAGGACACCAGCGTCCCCTGCAGATTGCTGCTGTGTGTGATTTGGTTCTTTAAGGGACCCTCAACTCATATGTGCAGCCAATAGACTTGAGTAAGAGAACTAAAATTCGGCATTGTATGTTTAGGCAGTTAGAATTTTTTATTCTAACCTCTTCTAACCTCTCAGTAAGCACCAAAACATAAAGAGTAGTTAAAAGCTTCTGCCCATTATGCAGTAACTGCCCTCATGTGCGTTTAGCTTGGTATGTTTAATGTTTTTCAATGATATCAGCTCCAAGCTTTGCTAAACTTTCATTTTCAAGACAATTTTTGAGCAAAATCTTCCACAAGATAATCAAGATAATGCCAGCAAACTGACTTCTGACCTCCAACAACTCAAAATATTCACAAACTCGCTGACTAACCAGGTATATCTTTGAATCTGTGGACATTCCAGTCCCAAATTAGCCACAAAGAGGATATTTAAATTTAAATCAGTGTAAACTCATGAAACTCTGGTGCGTGGTGACAATGGCTCTGAAGAACGTACCGCGGTGCTGTCCTGGAGGGCTGGGGGTTACACCGAGCAGTGCAGCACCTGACAGCCTTGCTGGCATTGACCCCTTTGGTGTGGATCAAGGGAAAGTTTATCAACATCTCGACCCTTTTAATTGGCAACACACCTTGCCAGGCTGCATCGGTCAGCCCTGAAGCCTAACCAGCTCCCTCGTGAGGAATTTGTGTTTGGCATGCTTACATGAGACATAATGTGGTAACAGAGGTAGCTCTATATGTATGGTAATTTTTAGAGCTGAGTGACATTTTTCAAATGGATAAGTTCACTGAAAAATGCAGGAACCAACAGTATTTGCGAAAAAAAATTAGAAAATGTACAAACGTTTCATTCTGACATGTCAAAAGAAATGGTTTGGAGAAGTGGAGACATTTTGTTTCAACAGCATCAAAACAAAATATTATGACTTTTTGTTTAGAAACAATCTTTGTTGTTTTAAAACTGACCTAAATTTCAGAACACTATTTTTAAAACCAACATTATATAATAAAACAAAGAGCATTTCTTTTCCTGTTGAGGAGAATGCTTGGGTTTAATCATTTCCCCTTGTTTTTTTTGGACTTGACAACCAAACCGAACAATCCATATTCATCTCTCTCTTCCCCTGTTAGCATTCATGCAGCATCTCCAGCTGCTAAAGGAAAGCATTGCCTCCATCCAGGCACACATCCCTTCTGTTACTCAATGTCTTTGTGCTTCCCGTGCGGAACGGGGCCTGCTAGGTCAGACCTTTCCCTACCTTGCACTACGCGGTGGCACACGGGGACATGCAGCTGCTGGCGACCCAGTGGCCCCGGCGCAGGACGCGGACAGGCCCTGCGGCCACCCCCAAGCCTGGCTGCACCTGGGCTTGCCCCGCCAGGCTCTGCCCTTATCAGCACTTTATTTAGCAAGGCGGGTTAATGAACAGCTCTGTGCTTTGCCAGGGAAACGAGCCCTTGCTGGCACCTTATCTCCTGATTGCTAGGCGAGGAAGCAGCAGAACAAAGCAGAATTTGTTGTGTCTCCAGTTGCTCGCTGCCCGAAACGCCTGGCAGGGCTCAGCAATGCGGCCGTGCTGCTTTCTAATGAAGAATTGATCTGCTTTCTGCTTTTCTTCGCACCTGTGACTTTCAAATCCTAAAATAGCTTTCACCAGAGCCATGGCTCTGCTTGGTGTCTGCCCTGGTTCTCCTTTGTTTTGTTCCTGTTTCAGGTCAGTGTCCCCCAGCAGCACTTGTCCTAGTGCTGGGACCGTCTGAAGCCATGGGGGCACTGCCCTGCGCTCAGGACCCTGCAGTCCATGAGAGCTGAAGGACCTCATGGTGGGAAATCTACCGAGGGTGCAGCTCCTGGAGATGGCTGAAGACATCCCCATGCACAGGAAATGTCTGCTCAGGTGGGTTTGGGGCTTTGACAAACCCGAGGATTGTTCACCTGCGTGTGAGCAAGGGCTGTGAGCTGCCTGCCCAGCTCACACATCCCTGCCATACGAGCGTCTTGGAAAACCTCTTGTTGGAGGGACCGAGGGCAGGATTTCAGCCTACACTGCATCAATAACTATTTACACTCTTTATCTTTGATCAAACTGCTTTCTAGGCCTTGGCTTCCTCACCTAATTTCATTAAAATCTCTTCTGCACAGGGTCTAGCCAGACACCAGCCATTTTTATATCTGTGGGTTAGCCAGACCCCACTGTCACAGACAAACACCCACAATTTTTCACCTTGATTTCCGCATCCCTTTGGAAGTTTGCTGCAAGATTCAGCATTGTGAGAAATTCCTAATAAACAGCATTTTCCTAGGGGTTGTTCTCATACCCCTGCTGACACATGAGCCTTCAGCTGCCTATTTCTAGGCTCTGCAGGAGAAGTGGGGTGCCTCAGTGGGCACGAAATCAAAACGCATCTAAATGCCTTGCCCAGAGCTGCAGTTAGCAGCATCTCCTGCTTCATCCACGGTGCATCATTTGTGCCTTTTGCAGCTATTTCAGTCCATGCCTGTTTTCTCCCAGCTCAGCTCAGGGACCCAAGGCGTGCATGAATGCTCTACAAAGTCCTGCTCCAGGACAACACAATTCAAAAGCCATTTCTAGCTCTATTATTAGCCTCAGCCCAGGGCAATCGTACTATGGTCTCCGGTGCAGTCAGTCCTGCCAGTCACTCCTGCTCAATACACCAAGTTTCCCTTCCAGCTTAAGGTTAAAAAAAATTAAATTTGTGTGGCCAAATATAGGCAGAGATTTCATTCCCATAATGAGGCCCTGTCTGCATTTTTAAATCCCAGCCTTTTTCATGTGAAACTAAAATACACCCATCTGAGTTTTTTATAAAATAATATTCCACTTAATTACATAGCAAGGGAAAAGGGTGAGTGTATTTTTCTCCTGCTATCAAAGCAGTGAGCAATGAGCATCATTTGGTGCCCAAACCAGATTTGAGTGACCCCTCGATGCTATGTCAGTAAAAAGCAGTACCACATTTCTCTGCAGTGCTAGTAGAGGACAAAAACCTGGAAAAAAAAAAAAAAAATCTTTTTCTAAACTTTAAAACCAGGCACAAATACATCTGTCATCACATCATGGATCTCCCAAGACTGATGTGTTCATTGCACCTGCATTAATAATGATCATTATTTCTGAACACTTCAGATAGTTTGTCAAGGATTTCAGTGCTGAGCACATCTGCCCTCCCATAAAGTGTTGTAGAAAGGAGTGGAAGTGGCCGCTGGTCTTCAGCATCTCCCTCGGCATGCACGCAGGTAACATTAAATCTCCATCCACATACTCATAACCAACCATTTAAAATAACTTTTAGGGCCTGCATTGCCATTTAGTCGGTAATAACTAAAACTTGGTTAGCTCAAAAATATAATTGAGGTTTTAAATATGATGCTTTTACTGGGTTGTTGCTTAGAAGAGACAGACGCATGAGGTTCCATTGAGAGTTACAGTTATGGGGCAAGTGCACGATCTGAAATACAAGATTTCTGCCTTATCAGACTTCTTTTAAGTGGCTTTTCTTCAGAATTACATGGAGTTTTGGAATTTCCCCTCCCAATTCCCTGCCTGCACTTTTTGGCTCTTGCCGTACCTTTGCGGTTTCATCCCAGAAGGGTGCTGCAGAAAGCGTTGGATCTGCACAAATGTTTCCAAACGGAACTAGTCAAAGTGCTACTCTATTTCCCTGCTTCTCTGATGTTTAGAAATAAATATTGGCAGTGCTTATTTAGAGAGTTTTAGAGCATTTCTGAGCATGTCAGCAGCATACTATCTCCCAGACTGATGGAGCTTGCAATTTTGTCTGGGGACTGAAAAGCGCAGGCTTGGAAACACAGTTAAAATAAAGAAGAAGAAGAAATTAAAGCCCTGCATGCAACCCCCGCAGCAACCACTTCCATCACTGGAAGATATTTTTTTATATATCCTGCCTAATCCTAAATGTAAAAACTCCTTAATCTTCTTGCTGTTTGATGCCATGTTTTGCTCTCACCCAGAGAACAAATTCTAATATCTAAATTTCCCGAATTACCTTGTTTAATCATTCTCTACTTCTTATCTTGCCTGTCTTGACTCCCTTCTTACAAGCCTTGATTCGCTACTTTTAAGATTTGCTGCAATGTACAAATTGTTTCTATTTGTATCTGCATGTGAAGTCAGTTGTGAGTTGCCTTGGGAAAATTAGCTTTAAAAATATAATAGGAAAATAAACAACATTGCATTCTCCATCAGGGAAAGCTAAGCTGGCTTATTGTTGATACATTTTCCACCTTGGGAGATTTTATTTTTTTCTCTCTCCTTTTTTTTTTTTTTCCCTCTCTCTTATCTGTGCATCATTTACATTATTGCTTTTTTTTCTGGGAATCACTCCAACGGCGGGACTAAAAGGTCATAATTTGATGGAATACAGCGACGGTGATGCCGGCTAAAATGTGCACACACTGTTCCCTTCGGTTAATGTTACCGAGATAGCAGGATGCTGGAGAAAATGGATGACCTACTTTCATCCTCTGCATTAGAGATGCATTTTACAAGGTGGTAAGACCGTTTTGAAAATACATGCAAAACCCAAAGTCTGTTTTCAGTTGCACCAAAAACAACCCCGTGACTTCCATTAATACTGGTGTGGGTCAATTCAGAATTACAGAGTAAAGATAAGGGAAAAACCACAAATATTTGTGTGTCTGCAGCAGAACTCCACCCTGCTATTCTTGGGAAACTTCATGGCCAATTCTGCTATGAAATGGCATTCAATCATCCTCAACTGCTTTTAATTATATTAGTGCTATTGTAGCTGTTATGGTCTAAGGATATGGTAGAAACAAGATTTATACAGAGAAGTAATGCAGTTTGTTGGGCCAACCTATACACTGACAGCCTTTTTGGCACATAAGGAAAAAGGGGCTTGTGTGCCGGAAACTGTGTCTGCTTTTTCTCCAAAATATCAGTTTGTTTGAATAAAAGACATTACCTCTCCCTGTAGACTTTGTCCCATTTAATTATGTTAGCACGGGAAACAGGTGAACCAAATTGCATACGATAATTCGTTTTGTCCCCAAACCAAGCTGCTAGCTCCAACTGGGGCTCTCTACTTCCAAACTGCCCACAAAGAGCGAGAACATGAAGTTGCCATTATTACTGCATGCATATTAACAAACTTGATGAAAAAAAACAGAAAAAGCACAAAGCATTGACTTTGAGATTTGCAAGGATCTTTGCCAAGCAGAGACACGGGCTCAGAGGGCTGCAGCTACCACGACCCAAGGGGCTGCCGCTGCTGGTGCCTGAGGATGTCAGGTGTGGTCCAAAGTGTCAGCTTCTGCCTCTCCACCTAGCTCCACAACTGTCTTCATGCTGACCTATTTCCCTGTCTGGAAGCAACCCAAAGCAGAAGCCCCAGAACAATTGAGCTCCTTGTATTTCAGTTCAATGCTAGCTAGAAGCATCCAAAATTTTTAGCCAAACTAATTTCTTATCAGGTTTCCAGCCAAATTCACAGACCCAAGAGAGTCCATGAAACACAGACAAGCAGCCAGACTTTTCCCGCATATTTTTCTTCTAATTACAAATGGGCAAACGTAATATATGGAGTCATTAATGGTCCAAATTACACAAGGAGTTTGATATAATGGGATCAGTGCTTAGATATGATGATAAGAAATAAAAGCATTCAGTGCACGGGCAAATTTTAAGCTCCTTGGCCAGAAAAATGAATTCAATTTTCAATGCTTCCCTGTACCTCGGCTGCACAGTATTTAATGTCATGTTTGACTTCAAATATTGCAGGATGGCTTTGTTTTTGTCACATACATAGTGTGGCCTCCTCTTAACATCTATTCCTCAGGAGTAAGGATTTTATTTAATGCAGAATTTGCAGACTGAAAGGATTAATCTTTTGTATGCCTTCTTCCTCAGAGTTTTTTTTTTTTTTTTTTCAGGAATATATTTGTTTCATCGCTCTGGGAATATATATTTGCTTAAGTGCTTGCTCCATCTCCACTTCTCCCCAGCTTGTTTACTGAGAGAATAAAAACTTGACCTTGACTTTAAGGTCTCTGGTTTTCCAGACTGTACAGTCAGCAGAGGGTAAGGGGAAAAATCAATGTGACCACATTAGACAAGGAGAAGGGTAATGCATATGTGCTGGGAATTCATCCTGGAAATGGAAACTACTGCGGTAATTCATGAAGGAAAGCACATCCCACTGATGCATCTCTTGTGGCTAAAACCCCACCTCTCTTTCCTTCACCCCACCTCTCCTCATGTGTCCGACGCATCCTCAGGGCCATCAGATGGTGGGGACACCCCATGTGCTACACAGAATGTGTGATGGAGCTCCAGGGTGGTGCTGGCCCTTGCAAGGTGTTTGGCCATGTCTCAGCCACCAGCTCTGTCCCGCGCTGACTGTGTGTGTCACAGAGCTCCTGTTAACATCTCCAGTAAAACAATACTTCACAGGAATCAACGAGACAGGTGAGAAAGGACAGCTCAGGAGATACACACGGAGCTGGTAATGAGGATGTCAGCAGTTGCCAGCTGCGATGGATACGATTGCATTTGTCACCAGTGGCCTTGCAAAGCCCCCCTCCTACCCCTGCCTGTTCTGTGTTTGGGGACAGACACAGCCATTTCCTTGCCACATCCCAGTTCCTGGGGTGAAATCCTCCCTGGAGCACAGTTAGGATGTCAAGATCAAGCAGCCAGAGCTCACCTTCCAGAGAGTCCTGCCAGGGAGCTGCATGGACCGGCGTGGTTACATGCGACCTGTGTGTGGTTCGTTGTGTGAAGTACCAAAAAACATCCTCAGCAATCACTCCAGGCTGCTAACACGTACGTGTACGAATTTTTAATTAATTAGATGCCATTAGAGGGCCGGTTGTGTTGTCAAAACAGAAAAAAAGTACACTTTTAAAAAGGAAATTAATATTGAATTATTAATTTTTAAAAAATGCACTGGCTTTCCATCGTTTTAATTAAATGTGCATACCTTTATGGCTCTTGATAGCTCTTTACTCATCATTGAATCTGCCAGGGAATTGCACCACAGCGGGTTCTGCAGCAAGGGTGTGCCCTGGGATACACTGCCTTTCCTCAGGCTTTTCTTTAGTGCCCCATGGCCCTCTTAAACAGGGAACTGCCAGAAGGCTTTGGAAAAAATATCTGTCTGTCTCCTGCTGGAGGAAGGAGGAGGCAGAGAGCAGCCCCTCAGGTATGCAACCAGCAGCCCACCCACACCTGAGACATGTGGGACCATTTTGAGTCAGCTCCCAGGTGCAAACGCTTGTTCTGAGCAGGAAACTGCTCTGTGTAAAGAGCCTGAGGTGTAAGCACACCTGCAGGTGCAAACAGCTGACTCACAGCAGCCATGGCCGTTCCTCATACAAATTAGGACTGGATACATACATCCTTATTAGCAAGTAATCCATACGTCTCATCAAATAATTTCTGCTTTCCTTCTTATGCAAAGGCAAGCTAAGCAGAAGAAAGCTGCCTTGAGAGTCAGGCTGAAGCCCCGTAACAAGACATGCTGTTGTGAAGAATGTCGTTCAGGGTAACATGAGAAGCCAGCTGGTGATGTTTCGTCACTTTTTCCAGGACGGAAGAATTTATAGACCCTATCTTCAACACAAATCATCTCTTTTAGCTTCCCCTGTTTTTAAAATTGGGTTCCGCTAGCCTTTATTTATCGTGCTTTCTCAGGACCACACAAATTAAACTAAATATGCTTGGTAGCCACTTTTCTATTTAAGCACATAAAAAAATATGTGCAATGTCTAGCATTAGGAGTTTCAGCCATGGTCATAAATGGGCTTGTACATTCTTCATGTCAGCTTGTGCCCAGCCCATGTCAAACTTGAAGCAATTTTGGAAATTTGGAACCCTCATTTAGGTTAAACTGAAAAATCCTTGATTTAGAAGCTCTTGAAGGTGGGGATATTTTTTTTCTCACATTTTAAGCAGCACTGGTCACAGATCAGTCCTGGAGGGGCAGCACTGGGGAAATGGCTTGGGCATACAGGTGGCACAACCCTGGGGGCACCGGGCTTGCAGGGGCTCCAGATTTCTTGCCGTTCTGGAGACACTCACCAATTTCCATAACTGTACCAAACCCCTAGGTGCTACTGCCTGAAGCCACCCTCTGTACCCAGCAGAGGGTTAATTCATGCTATTGGAAATAACATTAATAGTAGCCATAATAGCGCATATTTTTTCCGTTTTCTTAAATCATTCTCCAATTTTCTTCTTGCAACCCCACATCAGGATATCTCATCTGACCCAATGGGGAGAGGAGCTATGGATTTTCTGAAGATCGCAGGCTTTCTCGCCCCCTGTTTAGAGTCCCGGGAGCCCAGCAGAGTGCAGGCAGGGCCACACTCAGGCACGCAGCAGCAAGGCCTGCACGCTCAGATGGGTCACAGCAGGGGCCTCACTCAAAATCTGGGTGTATTTTTAGTTGAGCTATGTGAGGGATAAAAGTAGGGCAGCGGTGCTCGGCAGAGCTGCGCAGACAGGTTTTGCGTACAGAGCAAAACTGGAGAGGGGGGCCTGGGCTTTTTCTTCCTTTTCCTTTGTTCTGCTGACTTTGCACAAAAGTTGAAAATCTGGTTTTACCCAGTGAACTTGTATGACTTTGTAGGCTGGATGTGTGTGAGAAAAATGACCTGCACAGAACCAAGGAGAGCCATCAGTGCCACGTGGGTCTGCACCACTGCCCATGGTGGCAGGCCTGTGTCCCATCACAGGACAGGGATATTTGGCATGGGAAGAAGGGTTGGCAGCTTCCTTGAGATGTCGTCTGCACGTTCATGGCTTGGGAACCAAGCAGAGAAATCGGCATCACTCGAGGCACTTCTCTTTAGCCTTATTCTGTGGTTTGGAAGGTAATTTGAATGGAAAATGAAGAGAGTTTGAGGAAAAATCACAGAAGGAAAATAGGACCAATACAACAAGAAGAGAAGAAATTAAAGGAGTGGAGTCTGGGCTTGAAAAATTCTTCTGTATCAGCATTTCAGTCCACCAAAAGGAAGCATTTTATTTTCCCTGGAAGGAGACAAAACGAGCAGCAGGCACTATTGTTGTGGCAAGAACACCTGGAGATGTGCTAGCTGCAGTGAGAGCTCTCTGGCAGGAATAGCAACGGCATAATTTGCAACAACATCTGCAGTTGGCCCAGCGACCATCTCTCCTCATTAATTAGCAGGAGCAGTATGCTTGCCAGACAGTCCCGTTGGCTTTTGCCTTGTTACTGTACCCCCTAGCTAATGAGCCATCCCCTGCCCTTCCTGCTGAGTGAGGTATATCCAGTCTGACCGCAGAACAGGCACAGAAATCCAGCCTGCATCAAAGGGAATGACAGTGCTTACCATAATTTCATGAATATACCCTATGGGTCATATTTACTACAACCCCGTGATTGAGCAGCAGTGGGCTGCAGGCCCATGGAGGTAACAGAAGTTCATCAGTGGCTCCCCTGTCTCTCCCTGTGTGTCTAAGTTCATGCTGCAAGGCATGCAACCATGTATGCACAATTCTGGCATTTTCATTCCCTGAAATTATCTTGGACTATATGCACTTTATTCACAGATCTGCCTGGGTCCTCCAAGCTGGTTAACATTTCTTTTCACCGTGCCTGAAAATGAGAACCGTATCACAGTCCTTTGGAAGTGCTTAGTTTCCAGCCGTGAGACAGCACTGTAACCCAGCTCTGTAGTCTGCTCACCCCATGCCCACGGCAGAGCCCAGGGGCGCAGCGGAGCTCCAAGCACATACCCACACGTGGACCCTGGGTGTATTTGCCTGGCTGTCCCCATTTAGCACCCTCCTGGCGGTAAATCACAGCCGCTACGGAGAAATCAACACTAGGCAGAGGACAGTGGCAACCTTCAGCAAGTCTCTGGCAAGCACAGCTTTCTTTTCCAGGCTTGCACTTGGACAAAATGGCAATTCCTGGGCACGGCCAAGGGACTGCAGGCTGCTGTTTGGGGAACTCCAGGTCCCGGTGCTAGAGAAGCTTTCCTCAAGAAGCCGTGCAGGCAGGATCCCCTTTCCCTGTGTACAGTGCCGAGCCTCAGGCAGCCCTGTGGAGTCATTTCATGCACAGCTTAATTCTTTCCATAATGGGGAGGGGGACTTGTTCCAAGAAAACCCGATCCAAAGTGATCACGGTGGCTTAATAACACGAGGCAAACGACAGTGCTACGGCCCTGCTAGACAATAGCAAAACACATTCGGATACGCAACTCAGACCTTGCTGCATTACACATGTAATTAGGTTGTTTCCATGGTAATGATCTAATTATGGTCTTCTTGGCTTTGTGTAATCACATTTGCTGCATTTTGGCAGAGCTGTTTTCCTTATTTTTGAACTGCAACACTTGGCAAGATGTTCTTTCTAAAGCTGAATAATAATTTTGCCTGATGGAAACCAACAAGTCTGTGAGTTTTTATTTAAAGCAGGGTTGAAGACACAAGATGAGACACAGCTATGTGTATATATAGCACTTTCATAATATAGATGTATATATAAAGGAGAATTTTCATCCCTGCCATTTCTATTCCTCCTTCCTTCCTACCTCTTTTTACAAGTGCTTAAAATAATGAATTGTAGCACTGGCTCCCATGTGGGAGGGGAAGATCCAGAGACCTCTCTTCTGTTCCCTGGACAGAGGTGGGCTGACCTTGGGGCACGAGATTTCACCTCTCCCTGCTTATTTTCCATGTCTGGTGATAACAATATCGACTTCAGATGAGCCATACATGCAAAATGCATATTATTTTTACTAAGCTATTTCAGCTGCTGGTAAGCATGATACCTTTGAGACAGCTGGTGAAATCCTGGCCCTGTAGATGACCAAGGGCAAAACTCCTATTGATTTCCATAGTATTGTAATTTCCCACGAGCCTATTCAAACAGCTTAGAAAAATCAGATACAAAAAGCCAAACCTAGAAGCCTTGACTAATATGGATTCTCCACCCTGCTGCCCCAGAACTGAGCAAGAAAATGCTCAGAAGAAAAACTGCTTCCATCTGGGAAGCCACCGCTCAGGATACTCACCCCTGCCCTTCCTTCCTGCTCTTTCTGCGTCAAGAGAGCCCTGAGTATGGCCACAACAAGGCAGGTGGAAGAAGCATACCACCCCCTACACGTGTCCCCTCTGCCCCAGCACAGCCACCGGGCAGGAGAAAACCCAGGATGTGACACTCAGCGTCTCTCAGCTGCCACCGGTACCAGTAGCACTGGCACTGCAGGGATATCTGGCCTTGGGAATTTTTTGTCACTGATGAGATCTCCTTTTACAGAGCCCATCCCTCTATATGGCTCAGCTTATTCCTCTGCTTTTGGGATGGTTTTAGGGAGCTGCAGGGTCTAAGGATCCGTGAGAGCTGGTGCTTGTAGGGATTTATTGTGCTCTGCTGTGCAGGAGAGGAGCTGATTACAGCCTGTAATCTCTCCTAGGGCAGCTCTCTCTTGAAGTCAGCTGCAAGACCTGGCTGTTAGTTATCACTTAAAGCTTTTTAAAGGTTTCTTGCAAAACAAAAGAAATATTTCTAGCTTGAGCAATAAGGGAGCTGGGGAAAGATAGGAGAAAGGTCAGGCAAGAAGAGCTTGTGAAATCACACTGGAGCAGAACTGCGGCTGCAGTCAGCCAGGAGTTTGTATTGCAATCGACAGGGCTATTCATGGGAGGGTTTTTGATCAGAGTTGCCATGACAATGGGAAATACCTAAAAAAGACCTGTGAAATGTTACGTTGGCATCAAGCCAAGAAGTTAAGCTAAATCCCCCACACTGGTTATTCCTGAGTCAGTAGCTTTCATCGTAGTATTGCTGAAGGATTTGGTCCTCTGACTTCGAAGATTTGGGAAAATAGGTATGAAATGTAAATTCTGAGAGAAAAGATTTGTGCCATAAAGAATTTGCTATGGAAAGATGTTGGAAGTCTTGCAAATGCTGTTTACAGCTTTTGCTTAGTGTACTGAATATAAATACAAGACAACAGCATCCCCTGATTTTGATGGACAGGAGGGTATGGCAGCTTTCTGAACGAATACAATACAATGTTCATTCTGCAACTCCTCCAGGTCTGTGGATTGAAATTTCCATCTCTAAACCTTCACAGAGAGATTTCAAATCCAAAACGTGTGGCACTGAATTACAAGGACTCAGTAAAAAGAGTTCATTTTTGAAAGCATTGCTTTCTCAAGATATCACAGCCGATAAGAAAATCTCGTGTTGCCACTTTTAGAATGAATAATGATGTGTGTGGTTTTTTTTCCTTCTTTTGGCGTGTGGGATATTTCATCTCTGAGTATGGGATCCCTGGAGATCAGAGAACTGACTGGAGACTGCTGTGCAAAACCTCACACACTCACAGCAGTAATCACCGTCTTCTGCAACAAGGGTATTGCACACTTGTAGGACTGAAATCAGAGTTGAGGAGTGTGTCCTCCTTCCCATACATCTGCAGATTTCATTAATGCCACCAAGGGTTCTGTGTGTGCCTGCAGAAGAGACCAGACCCCCTCAATTTGTGCTGCCCTTGTTTCCTCCTTGTATAACCCAGAAATCTGCATAACACAGAGCAGCAATGCCAAGTGCTGGGTGCCTCTGCTCCTGCTGCACAGGCTCCATATGCTGCCTATCTGAGTCAGTCCCAGAGAGCTCTGCAGTTGCATCAAGACAATTTTTAAACTGTATGCATGCAAATTAGAGCTGACACTCGTCAGCTTTAATTCATGGACTGAACCTGATCCTTGCTCACACCCTACCCATCAGATAACCTCAGCACTGTATTCAATACCACCAGATAATTACAACTAGTAGGAAAGCTAAGTGCGTGTTTCCAACTTTTTTCATCAAAACAAAGACTCGGTGATATGCTTCTGCCAAGGCTTACACAATTCTCCTTTATTACACGGGGAGCTCACAAAAGCCTAGTAGTGAATAATACTTTCTACACGAACATTCTCAGCCAGAAACTCCCTTTCATCTAAACCTAGCTCATCTATCTTGATGTGAATCTCTCTTCTGCATGTGTAGGCAGGGAAGAAACCGTCCCTCTGTTTCCCTGTTGTTCTGTTAACAAATCCCCTGCCACCAGGAGCCAGAACAAGAATGACTGACAAAAATGGAAGACTGGTCCTTGCAAAATTGAGAGGTTTCACGCTTGGTTTTCGCTAGCCAAAACCTGATATCATTTCCCACTTTCTCCTGGTCACCCTAGATCTTGTTTCTCAAACATATGTTGCCCTTTTCCTCTTTACGTATTCTCTGTGCTAATGATTCAGAGAAGCTCATCCTCTGCAGACATTCCCTTAGAAAAAGATATGTGCTGGGGTACTTGGACTAAGACCTAAGCAACAATAAAGGGAGATAAATCTTATCTCAGCTCCCAGGGCAAGGTAAATATGTGAACCCTCTTCCTCTGAAGAGTGATGTCCAGCTCTGGCTTCTAAACCGTCTGAAGTCAAAGAGCACTAGTAACTCTGGAAGGAAAGCAACATGACTATGAACATTATCTGCACTGCTGTAAAATCTCTGGTATAAGAAACTTTCTTCTACACCACAGTAATGAAGAAACCATCACGAAGATGGACTTTAGCACACATACACACACACTGAGCATATGTACACACAGAGAGATCAATAGATTGCATATGGTGCACGTGGCATAATTCATAAGTTCTCCTGAAGGCTGTCACAAATCTGAGATGTATTGGGTGAGAAGAGTACTAGGCTAGTCTTTTAATTAGTCCACAGCTCAGCTGTGTTGTAAAATTCACTCTATGACATTGCATCCAAAATTTATAACCCTTTAAATCAAAGGAACATCTCCGACTGAGCTTTTGCTAATCAGAGGTGTTAATGATAAAAACACAAGCCTGCGAAAGGGACGTGTTACACAATTACGCACAGTATTCAGAGCTGTTTCTCAGGCCAATGTGCTACCCTATAAAAATGAATCTGGAAAATATATGGGGTTCCCAGCTGTCTCTCTCTGTATATTATTTCCTTGGTGCCACTGGAGACGGCGTGATAGGAAAACAGCATTTTTTTCATCTGTGATGGATCCTTCTTGGGGCTGCTTGAACATGCTACCTAAAGACTTTAAGCTCAAGTTCATCCATACTGGAGGGGAGCACATCTTGGTGAACACAGCTAGGGCTCAACAGCAACAGCAAGCACTAGAGCTAGGGCAAGAGGTGCAGATGGCAGGAAGACAGGGAAGGGGCTGACATGAGAGGGTTTGGGGTGGTGTGGTAGATGACTGAAAAGTGGTAAAGTCAAAAAGAGAGCAAAAATGTGAGTGACTGGCAGGCAGCAGTTGCAAAACATTTCTAAGAATTTAAGCTTTCTTCATTACCCAAATCAATTTGTTTTCAGTTATTCTGAAAAGTTTATTTTCTGTTTTGTCCAATTGCAGGCTCTCTTGCAATGAGTGTCCTTTTCAAGCCACACAGTTCTTTCATAGTGAAGTTTTTCATTTGGAAAATGTCTCAAGGCACATTCCTATCATTGAAAACCCTTTTTCTTCAGAAGTAGTGAAGAAATACAGCTTAAATCAGCCACTAAATATTTCACTGTCTGCAATTCAGTGATTTCTAGACACAACTGTTAGAAGATTCCTCACGACCACTGCAGTGAATAAACGTGGAAAATTCTTTGCTTTTTAGGGTAGGTCTCAGGATGAGTGACCAAGGAGAAAGGCATGAACATAAGAGGCTGACTTTAGACACCGTGCTTACTCTTTTTTGTGTTTATTACAACCATATACGTATGTTAAATAGTAGATTAGAGTTTCCCAAAAGAAGTATGCCCCAATAATTTACAGGGTCTTAGTGACCATCAACTTTCATTTCTTCTTTTTCTTTTTAATTAGCTCCAGATGGAAGGGCTATTCCCTGCTGTGTCAAGGGATCTGAGACAACTGCACTGCAGATTGTGGCCCTTGTGGGCAAATATGGCTTTGTTTGCAAAAAGTAGTGAAACTCCCTTGTTAGGATTGGCAATAGATCTTTTTCGTGTGTGGTTAAAAGACTTTTCAGTATCACCAAATAAAAGGAAAAGAGATATTCTTAACAGATGCTTTCCCATATTTCCTGTAACTCTTTCCATTTTCTGAAAACAGTCGTAAGAAAAACATTTTGATATTTTAAGCTGCTGGTTGCAAAGGTCGCACCAGCCCCGCTCTTGCAGTCAGTGTGTGCTGGGAAATGCCGACATAACCATGCATTGTGCCCGCGGGGCATCTCCAGCCACCCTGCCTGCAGGTGACAGAGCAGGAGATAGTTGCAGGCTCCCAAGCCTTCCCATCCAGAAAGCCCAGCTCCATGAAGTACCCTGCCCGGGGGGGATTTTGTGTTTGCACAGAGGAACTGACAGAGGTGTGTGGTCTGAGCGCTGGCTTTGGCTGCCTGTAACTGCCCAGCAGCTGTGCAGGGGCTTGGGAAGCCCATTAGTTAAGTGCTGAGGCACCCGATGCTGTTATCACTAATGCCTTCAGCACAGGACAGGGCAGCAATCAATTTCATAATAAATCAAGCCCATTTTCTAATATGAACCAATTTATCTGCCAGGCAGTCTTGCCAAACGCTATTAGAGGCTGAGGTCAAGCTGAAAAAGACATTTCATGTTTTCAGCTTCTCCTGCTATTGTTGCATCTCGGTGACACACTCCACAGCCATGGGTTCACAGCACTGTCCTCTCTCTGGAGACTTCTTCTGCAGGAGACTTTTGTCTATCGACAACGCAGGCACAGCAGGAATTATATATTTAATGCCAGCCACTAACATGACCGCTTTAAGTCTGACACTAGCACCTGCCTTTTGTCACCACTGTACAGCATTTGTAGAGAAGGAGTAGGAAGGTTACTGGAAAGGCCTGATTTGAGGCAGAACCAAGAATATCCTGGTTTACTCCAACCAAGCCCATGTTATGATGTTATCTGTGCTCATTTAGCCTACAGCCCTGCTGGAGACACCCAATGTAAAGAATAAGCTATGGCAAAAATGGTAAGAGAGAGACTTGAGCGTGTTATTTATAGAAGGAGTCCCACAGAGATGACTATAAAAATGATTAACGCAGAACAAATATGGATAGCGTTAGTCTAAGGATACACAGCGGAAACAAAGGCACCTCTGCCTTGAATGGTCTTGTGCATGGCACAGGCTCCAGAGCAACGCCGGCCTGCATGAGCGAGGAGTCCAGAGCTGGCGGCAGCTGTGTGCTTGGGCTGCAGCAGATATAGGAACGCTGAGGTTCCGCTGTTCATCTGACAGGACACAGCCGCACGTTCCACCTTTACCATTCCCACACCACAAGAAAATACCAGTTATCCCATTCAGAAGGTTTAAGGTGTTGCTGAAAACAATAACTGCATTAACACTGGTGTTAATGCTGGGGAAGGCTCCCACTGGTTCCACTCTTTTTCACACAGCATTTCTTTGACATCTTTTGATTTTGCACTGATTACATGTACCTGCTAGAGGATATCCCAGAGATTAGCAAGCCCAAACTCTTCTTATTCCTGGTATCCCACGCAAAACTGCTGAAACACATATCCCTTCATATTCTTCCCTAACACTAAGTGTTTTGATGCTTTTCAGGCAGAAAAGAAATAGTCAGATCTTCTGTAAAGAAGATTGCATATGATGAGCTTTTAAAAAATTATGCACACAAAGGCATAAAAGCACAGATGTACTTTAGCAACCTTTCCTTTCCAAAGCAGCTGACCTTTTTCTATCCTAGACTGTATTGAGCTGATGTACTATGTTTAGCTGATTTGCATTTTCAAATGCAAATATGATTTGATACAAAGCTGGCTGGAGTCCGTGGAAGGGTTTCCACTGGCATTCATCAGCACAGAGCCAAATTCATACTATTAATAATATTTCTTAGTGATAATTAAAAAATAGAGTGATGTTGCTTTTGTTATAAATCTTAATATTAAATCCAGCATTACCCTAAAATTCCTAAAACTTTGGTCCAGATGGCTCTCCATACTTAGCCATAAAGCCAACCACAAAGAGAAAAAAAGCAGGAGGACAGTGAGCAAACTGGTAAGAGTCGATTATCCACATTTTGAGTGAAAGCACAATGAAAGGAATAGGTTCCACAGAGCAACCACAAATTACTTCACCATGGCCTTGCAGACTGCTGGTGGTTTGTGCTGGTGGTTTGGGAATCAACGGCCAAGAAGATAAACTGTTATTATGCAGAAAATTGAGCCATGATATTTTTGCATAATATCAAAACTGGGAAAATGAAGAAAAATATCTTGGGTTGTTATATTGTTTTTCCAAAACATCCCAAAGCTTTATAAGCTAATCTTTGGTTGACTGATGTGCCCATTTCATCCTACCTCAGATTATCGATTTGAAGGAATTAAAAATGGAAATTTGAAAATGAGCTAATTTACTGAAAGAAGACTAGATTTTTCATTTCAGTTTTGAAATCTAAATTAAGCACTCATACTTTAGGCACTAAGCTTTATCCACAGCTTCTGTTGATTCAGATTGCTCTCTTCCACCTCCAGGCTAAGCAGTGGATCTATGCACAGCAAGAGACCTGGACAAGGGCTGTGCTGCATCACCCCACCAGCAGAGCGGAACGGGAGGCCCAGGGGAGGCAAAGGAGGCACACATGGTGCCTGCGGGCATCACTGGCATCCCAGGCAGGCACCAGGCAGCCATAGGGACCTGCTGTCCTCCCGACTTCCACATGATGCTTGTTTGGAAAGTCAAGCTCACCAGGAAACTCTGCAGTAACAGTAAAATACCTGCTACGAAGGGAGCAGTAATTTTGTTCCCGATATAAAACTCTCTGTAGAAAATAATCCCATAGCCACTTCTATTAAACTGTCAGGGAGCACATCCCTTAAAAGCTTCTTATTCTGTTCTTAATTTATGGCCTTTGACAAGGGGGAGAATTGAATATCACTCGTGCCGGCTGCGGTGTGGTGCAGCTGATGTGCTCCGGCTGAGTTGTGGGCCCAGTGCCCAGCAGCTCAACCCACACATTCTGTGTTTGCCTTAACAGATATTGTCACCCCAGCACCTCTGAGCTCTGTCTTCATCAAGCCACTGGGCTCTGGAAACCATTAGGTGTCTATCCATTAGGCATTAAGAAGATGTACACGTATTGGAGTGAGAAGTTTTCTCTAAGTGTGTCTTTTCCCCAGATGTTCTCATTCATCCCCCAAGGGTTTAGATGCTATGGGGTGGATGATGCACCAGGGGTGACTCCAATGGCTGTGAGGAGCAGGGTACCAGCAGGGACCACAGACCACTCTCACCCAGAGCAGCTTGCAGCCCGAGACCCCTCAGGTCTCTGCTCCTGGGAGATTTTTTAAAGATAACTGAGAAAGAAATCCTGCTTTCAGCTGCCTTCAATTTGCTGTAAATGTAGCTGCAGCTCCAGTGGAAATTGATGTCTACAATCGATAAAACTCAGAACACAGAATCGCCTTAAAATTTAAGGAGAAAATTCCCCAGTCCTCTGGTGGGAAACCTGTGAGCAGCTGTTGACATAAATCAACTTTTGCAGGGGAAAATACCTGCATGTTTTAGGAATACGAGCCCAGCTTCTGCTTGGCACCAGGGCAAACCAGGCCCTGGCCGCTATAGATCACTGCTGCATCAGATGCTTCAATGTCATAGCACCAGCTTGTTTCTAAGGGGAAAGATGTTCCCTTGCTGTTAATTTCTGCTCAGTTAGGTATTGAAGGAAGCAAGTTTCGAGCATTATTTTTGGTGGTGTGTGCTAGGAGATCCTGAGGGCTCTGCCCCAGCCACATGCCTGTGGTCAGACACACGTTGGTGTGGGCTGGTGAATCTCGGCTGCGTCTCCTGAATGCAGTCCAGCACTTGAGGAGCAAACACTCAGCTGTAATTTTAGTGCAGTCAAGCGATAGGAAAAATTAGCAAGGAAACACTCTTGCTTTGGGCAGCCAGGGAAGGAAACTCTGGCTTGCTTTTTAAGGAACCTTCATTTGAAAGTTAAGGGACAGTCGTCGGAGACAAAATCTTCCCAAATTTATCAGGACAGCATAGCAGAGCTTTCCCTTGCATCCTTCATTTGGTGTGAGGAGAGACTGAGCCTGGGCTGGTTTTACTTATAAACCCACAGTGAGCAAAGTGAGTGTTGCAATCGGTTCCCTGTGCTAAACGTGGCTTTGGCAGATACTCCTGAGCCTCACTGAAATCCACTGGTCAGGGGAAGATTGTCTCGGGCCACCTGCCACCCCATGTGCTCCGGCCATCCTTGGCACCTGGTGGTGCCCCCGTCCCAAAAGGCTTTTGGCAGGGCTATGTCACAGGCAGTGATGCTGTGAAGAAAGCAGGAAAAACCAAAAAAAAAATTTACCGTGCACAGAGCAGCTCTACAGATAGGTCAGTCCCTGGTAAAGCCAGGGAGGGAGGTCTGTCCAAGTGCTGGAGTGATTTTAAAATTATAATTCCTGAATTCATAAATGCCTGTATGTCTATGTCAGAGGAGTGGAAAGGACTGCAGGATCACCTTGGGGTTGAAATCCAGCCCTCAGCTGCAGCCAGGCATAATGTGCACTGAACAGCATGGGCAAGCGAAGGGCAGGGTTTGGTGCCAGGACTGGATATAATTTCATGTGTTATGTCCACTTGATTGCCTACTTAGAAATTATAAAAATGTACTGTATTTTAAAACTGCAGTCATAAGACAGCAGTTTCCATCTGAATGATAATGAAACACACTCCAAGGTTACGCCGGGACTTTGCTGGCGCTGTTAGAGATCAGTTCAAAGCTACAGGAGAAAAAATATATTGCAGTAATAAGTGTTCCTCATTTTAAAGTTCCCCTTCAGGAATAATTAAATGTGACTTTTTTTTCCCCTTAGAAGGCTGATTTGTGGGGTAGCTGTCATGTTTTTGTCTGAGGCTTGAAAAAGGGAACCTGAAGATCTGAGACATTTAAACTCAATAACAATACAGCCTGGGGAGATTTCCCACCCAGAGGTGCCCCTCAGAAATTGTGCACCTGGGGATTTGCCCACCGGGGGCGGGCTGGGGCTGGGGAGCCAGAGCTCAGGAGAAAGCACCCAGGTTGTCCTGTGACCCCCTCAGCAGGGGCGAGCACTGCTGGGGGTGGGGATTTGACACAGCCCTAACTCAGAAGCACTCTGCCTCTCCTTTCACCTCAGCTTAGCAGATGCCTTTTAGAGTCCTACAGAAACATTGAGCATCAGTAGGGGTGATTTTTCAGCTGTGACAACTGCATGAAATCCATTCTGAATACAACTTTGAGGCTCAGCAAACTCTCTCCAGCCTCCCCAAATCCCCTACAGCCATTCACCATCAATGAAGGTTATGATCGAAAAATTAGCAGCAATACACAGCCATCACCAAGTGCTGTATTCCAGTCAGGGGCTGCTGCTTCAGGCATCTATGCTGGGAGGTCGGTGAGGGCTGTGGGGAGACCCCATGACCCAGCAGTCTCCTCCCGAGGCACAAGGATAGACCCAGCCCTGGGGCTGCCCAGGCAGCATGCGGAGGGACTGGCCAGGGCTCCCCAGCATTTGTGGGATTAGTACAGGGTCTGCTTGATTCTGGCTTTCACATAGGTATATTCCCATAGTCAGGGTCTGGGGCTTGTCTCAGCTGGCTTTGTTGTTATTTATTTATTTATTTTCCTAACGGTATTGGCCCCAGGCCCTGGATGGCTGCATCCAAACCCCATGAGCTACTAATATTGCAATCCTTCCTCTCTGGTACGAGTGCTTTGTTTATATTTCCAGGCATGGGTTATTTCAATTTTTGTTCATCTCCTGTATCAATGGGTGAAACAGAACCAAGAAACGGGGCCAAGCCAAGAAGAAACATGCAGGTTTTTTTTGGACTGAGCTGCAGTGTTCCTGAGAGCTGGCTGCACCTCAGAAGGACTTCAGATGATGCTATGTGCTGCTCTCCGCACTGCCAGCAGAGCTGAGACCCAGGATGTTCCCACTGCTGGCTTTTGGGAGGAGGTGATTAACCCCTTCCTCCCCTCACTTTACTAACTCACAAAATGATAAAAAAATGTCCTGTTCTGGGCCCAGGCTGGGAATGAATTTGGGTGACCGCCTCCCTGTTACTCTGCCGCTCATGATGAGGGCTGGTGCTCGGCTTCTGCTAGTGGGGATGGCAGCACCCATGGGTGGCACCAGGTCTTTGCTGTGGACAGATCCATGTAGATCCATGTTTTCCCCTCCCTACCATGGGAAAAATACAGCAGTGAAGGAAGAGGCACAAAGCAGAATAAGCAGCACTGTGCACTCAGGAAACTGGACAGGACCCAAATTTCTGGATGTGAGATTTTCCTCTCTTTGAATTAAAATAAGCAATCTTCCAATAATGAAGAAAAAAGTGCCAGTCTGTGCTAGCTGGAGAGGTCAAAGAAGTGGGTTTCCTAATGGGAATGTGACAGCTCAAGGATTAACAGCTGAAAGCTTAAGGACATGTGAGCACTGGTGTTTGAGATGAATGTAAAAGGATGTAAATACTAGTTAAAATGCACTCTAAGGAAAAAAAAACAACAACAAAAAACATAATCAGATCATTACAATTCAAACGAAGCAATTGTCAATTCCCTGGCAATTTACATTTAAATGCACAAAATAATCCTCATGCTAAATTATCTGCTTATAGTGCAGTCCTTTCTCGGAGTGCCTGGGAGGGGGAGGAGAGGGAGGCTGTACTGAACTTGCACGTATGCATTGGTCTGGGAGAGCTGGGCAGCACAGCCAGTCAGAGAAACCTGCATCTGGGATTTCCCTCAAATGAATGGGGATGGTCACATTTTCAGCAGAGAAACCCAGAAACACTGTCATCTCCAAGGCCAGAGGAGATCTGGAAACAGAGGGTCCAGATCTAAATGCTCAGGGGTGTCAGGGCATCTAACAATAAGACACTTTTAGCTGCAGAGAGGCTCCTCATCTGCAGAAAGAGCTTCTATTCCATGCTCAGAAACAGCCTCTCTCCCAGAACCCTGCTTATTGCAACATATTTTTGCTAACAAGATAAGACTTGCTGTAACATCAGCCCTGCCTACACGTCATCCACTGCCTGCTTCCCATCTGTTAGTCTTGCTATTTCCTTAATCTCCTTCTCTCACACAACTCCATGAATAGTTCCCCTCCGTGGCACAGGGAGTGAAATCAGAGAATGCAGGGTTACTCTCTGGGAAAGGCGTGCTTGGTTTGAAGCTAAGAGCTTAAAGGCCCAGCCAGGGTGGCCGATCCCCGAGACAGCACAGAGAAATGCAGTGAGAAAATGGAGGGAGAGTTGAATTTGAAGTGTCTGTTCTTTAATTATAAATGTTCTTCCTCCAAACAGCTTTTCTGAACAGCTGCTCATCAATTACACGGTGTTACTGAGGTTTTCAGACAGGAGATCAATAAATGGGATATTTTTCTTGGCAGGGAGAAGCCATTACATAATGGCTGTGTTTCCCTGTTGCTGGGCTGTCAGAGGCTGGCAGGCACACAGGCAGGCTGTCCTGGGCCGGGGCATGGTGTGGGCTGGGGGCACGGCATGGTTTGGGACCGGGTAGCGTGGGGAGCTGAGTGCATTCCAGGAGGGTGCCCACTGTGCAACAGCAACCTCCATGCTGAAATATGCCAGATTTGCATTTTCAAAATGTGCCAGATCGAAATGCAAACAGACCAAGCAGTGACAAGAAGAGATGAACCTTCCCCTGAGCCAGCTTACTGCTCTGAGTAGGAAACCTCAGGATGTGAGGGGCAATAACTGCTGCTGCTGTAACAACATGAGGGCTGTGAACCTCTGGTGTCTGGTAGGAATGGACTGTTTTCAGTGAAGGCTGCCATCAGGAGCATTAAGGATATCTTCATAAAACAGGCAGAGCTGCTTTTCCACACACTGCACCCTTTGCTGTGTGGTCAATACAAACCAGGCTGTTGCTGGCTATTTTAAGCAGAAGCTCATATCTGCATCTTTGCAGCTGACCTGGTTCCGGTCACACCAGCATTTCTAAAGACATTTTGGTGATCACACTACAAGCCTTCTAGCACCTCTATAAATAGAACAAAACCACCCTCCTTATGATATTTACCTCACCAAAAAAAAAAAATCTGGACATCATGTGTGCTGCCACAGCCTCGAGCCTTTGTGTCTCAGCCAGCAGCCACAGCAGCCCGTTCCACACATGTCCGTCACAGTGGATTGGGCTCTTTAGGTTTTGCTTGATAGAAACACTTCAGAGAAAACAAACCTTCCTCTGCCAGGGGCTGAGCATGGAAATGCATGTGTTCTATTTTGGCCAGTCACTGAGCAAGGAGGGAGGTCTGGGGTGGGCTGAAAATCCAGCCTGAAATCACTCATATGTGTCACTCACACGAGCATCACTAGCCAGAGCCCAGGCAGGGTGGTCCTCAAAGGCATTCAGCAAAGCAATGGAAAAGCCAGACAAACATAAAGAATTTTCATGCCCTGAACACTACAGGAGACAGAGTTCAAGCTGCCAGAAAGGCCAAGTGCTCCAGGGAGAAATGAAAAGATGTATTTCAAAGCACGGCAATAAAAGCACATTGCAGCACCTGAGCCAAAGCGTACTCTCAGTTCACCCTCCAGTGTAAGATCCAGAGCAACACTTGGACGATATTCACACACATAAAGGCTTGGTTTCAGAAAGGTGAGCTTTCAAGGCTCTTTCCCAGCACAACAAGCCGAGGCACAAAGGCATTTTTGTTGCTGGCTTCCCCCAAGCCCCGGGGATGTTGCTGTGATAGTCCCAGCTGCTGGGTAGCCGCAGTTTTGTTGCCTGACCAGTGAACAAAGTGAGTACAATTCAGCCACCTTGTACCTGACAGATACTCTGTGCAGCTGATTTTCCTTATAAGAATTGTGGTGCCTACTTCTAGGTAGTCAGTGAATCCTGCTTGCAAGCAAGATAATCAGCAAAACAATCCCTTGAAGAGAACTAGCCAAGTGTTAGAAACAGCCCCTCGAGCAAAGGCTTCACAAAGCAAGCATGTGCAGCAAGAGTGGCAGTGGCCTCAGTGATAGCATTTCCAAGATTAATTCAAGCTGAATAAACTGCACATTAAACCAGGTTGATGCAATGCTTCCCTCCAGGACAAGGTAATGCTTGTTGCGACTATCGTGTCTGGTGCATCCACAGAAGGGAACAACAGGTGGTTGTGGTTTGAACAGGCAAATTGTTCTTGTTTTAGATGAGACTAAGGAATAGAAAGTGGAAACATTAATCTGCAGTGGTCTGAGGTTGGGCCAGACCTGCTTTTTTAGGGGAGTTTTTTAGGGAAAGCTTTTCTCCTAAAGGGAAAGAGAGAGATTTGGCCAGATCTAACCGTGCCACTTGTGCTCATCATGCAACTCACAGGCTCATTTTTTGGTCTGCTCGGTGTCACATGATTTTTTTTTTCCTGAACTAGAGGAAAAATAAATTAAGGAATTAGTGCTGCATGCAAGACACCCTCTCCCTTGTCGCCCGGCTTTTCCTGTGAAGACTGCCAGTGCCTCACCTCCTTTTTGATGTATGTTCAGCAGAAGAGAGAGAGGAGCCGCAGTTTCTGTGGGCAGCAGAAATGAAAGGGAATGGTACAGAAGCGGAAAAAAAAAAAAAAAAAAAAAAAAAAAAAAGAAGCTCTTACAGCCCTTTGATTGTTCTGACTCTGTTTGAGGTATACAGAAAAAGCCCAACCTGCTGAAGGATTTGTCTGCCTGAGATAATAACCTTTTCAGGAGACTTGCCTCACCTTTCAAGCATGAAATTTCTCAGAAGAGGTCCCACCTATCACGTGCCCTCCCTCCCTCTTAAACAGTGGGGTTATTTTTGGTCACAGCTGGGATTCTCCTCGAAGTCCCTTTCCCCCAGTTCTGACCCATGGCTACTGCTCCCCTTTGGGGTGGCAACCACCCCTGTCAAGCTCCAGCATGGATGGAGGCATCTACAGAGAGCAACCTCAGGAGGATGGGATGAGTCTGTCCCCACCGCAGAGCCTGGATGTTTGTTTGCTGGATGGCTCCTCTTAGGGCAAAAAGAGACAATAAGTAAGCAGGCAAATAGATGGAAATATTGCAGGTCAGATGCTGCTGGGGTGTAAATCAGCCCTGTAAGGTCACGGGGCACTGCCTTGCAGGCTGCTGAGCAGTGAAATGCAGTGATTCAACAGACATCTGCTCGGCTCCCCAGAGCATCTTTGCTCAGAAGATTTATGTCAGTCTTGAAAGCAGAGGACCAGACCAGACTAAAGCCAATCAGCAGCATTTGGGGAAAATATCTTCTTCCCCATTAACCTGTGAGAATTTCCTCATTACATCTGATATATATATATATATCTTCATACTGTGACACAATCCTGCAAACTTTTAGTCCTGGGAATAAGTTCAAAATATGTAAATCATTCTCTCTTCTCAAACATTTGGATGTTAAAGTACTTTATGAGCACTCACGGGTTTAGGCCAAGATTTTCAAAGCCTCTGTTGTTTCTATGTGCCTGCCTTGCTGGATGCCTCCCTCCACATCAAATTTCTGTAACTGGGCTCCATTTTGAGAGGTGCTGGAGTATCCAACCATAGATTAAGTCAGAGAAATAAAACCACTCACCAGTTTTGAAAGCCTGACCTTTAATCCCACAATATCTTTGCAGATCCTGGTTACCAGCAAGAAGAATTGTCAGGAGTTAAGGGATATATCCAAGGTCACATGAGAAAGCTGAGACAAGCCAGGTGTGGAACAAACTTTGTTCAAAATCACCTTAAGACCATTCTTCTTCTTGTGTTAGCTCCAGCAGAAAAGAAATATTTTTGCAGGTATGAATAAAAGAGTTTTAAGGATCAAAAAGGCACTGTTGGCTATCAACTGGCTTTTGATTTTACTGTAGCTTTTTGGGAAAACCACAGAGATACTGAGACAAAATCTGCAAACAAATTTGGGATCAAACTGTATTTTGCCAGAAGGGCAAACCCCAGAGTCCTGACACAGTTCAGCAAATAAAGATAACTTGGTTGATACAAATGGCCCAGCAAATGAAGCATGTGAAGAAAAGCCATAGCAATTGAAAGTGCTCTCTAGGCTCATTTATTTATCTTTTTTTAACATATGATAATGACACAAAGCTTTAGCGATCTGGGAAAACAGAAAGAATATTTGACATTTTAGATTTAAAATCATCAATACCATCCTGGAAAAGGACTGACTGATGGATTGGGCTTATCAGCTATCCATTACCAGTATGTCCAGCACAGTGCATGCCAGATCAGGTGCTGGCTGATGCCACATGCAGCGCTAGAAGGGTTTTGTACAAAGTCTTTTGGAGCAGGGAAAGCTATTCCTGTGTAAATAACCCCTAATGGAGGACTGTGCTTCAGCGGTGATGAGAGCCTTCTATGCGACTTCAGCACAGCGAAAGAGCTTAAAACATGAACTCTCAGCAATCTCCTGGCCAGAAGAGGTGAATGAAGGTTGTCATTGTTCAAGGCGTCACCACCATCAGAAAAAATTTTAAATTCTGCCGGGAAGGGAAAGAAGTTTTTCATCTGAGAAACCTTATCTATTGTGCAGAGCACTATTCACAGTGAGGATTCTCTTCTGGGAAGATAAAGCTCATTCTTGCCCTGCTCATTCTCTGCCTGCCTGTCCCAGAGGTCCGTGCGTGCTCTGCAGGACACCTCAAGGACACATGGCAATGTCCCCATGGTGCTGGGACAGACCCAGCGCCGGTGGTCCTGTGCCACCTGTGTCTCTGCGGGCTGTAAGGGCTGCAAGGGCAGGAGGAAGCTGCAGAGTCTCCGCTGGCTGGGCTGGGCAATGTAGCAGCCCTGGGAGGGCTTCTGTGAGTTATATGGGCACAGCTTGTACTGATGCCTGTCGTGTGTCGCTTTTCCTTCCATGAGCCAGAATGTAGAAGGAGCAAAGTTACTGTAAATTACTTTTCTTTTCCTTCCCTTGGCTGCAATTTCTATGCCACATCCCCTAGGGAATACAGTAAAAAGTGAGATACAAAGGCAGGATTTAGCTCTTTGCAATGCAGTGGCTGGGAAGAACAGATTAGAGACTAGTGATGCTTCTCTGCATCATATTGTCCTTCAGCATCTTGTTTTGCATGCCTGCCTCTAAAGTGACTGCTGATACGAGAAGAAACGTGATTTGAACACAGACATATTCTTGGAGGATTTCTGCAGTCCTGACTGCTCAGGGAACTCTTTTTTTGTCCTTTCCTGCTTATATCCATCACAACTCTATCACTTAATGTCCCACACCCATATGTAAGCTAACACGGTTGTCTGTCTCCCCTGGTGAAACAGATTTCTGGGGCAAGGGACACCAGTCAGTGTTAGTTCTCTGTCTGAACCAATTAGCTGTAACAAGATTTGACCATAGATTCATTTTCAGGAGATCAAGGTCCATGCTTTCACATCCAGATACCTCTGCATGTACAGTCCAGCGGAAGGCTCAGACCAAGGTGTGTTGTGGCCATGTCTCAGACACAGCATCCACATCCCTCTTCAAAAAACTCAGGGTTGACACCAGCCTTGTACTGAAAAGTAGTGGAATGATTGATGGACTCTGAATTTCCCATCTGCTGGCTCTTGGTTTGGTACAGGATGATCTGAAAGTAGTTTCAAGGGAGGAGTGCACAGCAGCCTAGGACATGAATTTTAGTTTTTGAGCATTTAATATTAAGCTGCCACGGCTCCCACAGTGTGCACACAAACAGGAAGATCTGCTCTCATGGGAAAGAACACAGGCTTTTGAATTCTGCATTTGACTGGAAGGTCTGAACTCTATAACTTTCTTCTAAGCATGGGCACAGACAGCAGCAGCAGCACAGGAGACAAGCAGAAGGTAAGATGCATTTTGCGGGCAGCAGCCAGAGCAGGAGAAAACAAGGCAATCTGAAAACTAACTGAAACAGTGCACTTTCCTCAACAAACCAAGCGATTATTCATACAATGGAAAGACATTTGGTAGTAGATGAGTAAATAGTTATGCATCTCTAACGAGCCTGAAAATTACAAAAGATAAAGCCGAGAAGAACATTTTCTATGTGTGTTATTTGACCAGAACTGGTGCTGCTACTTGCAAAGAGACTTGCTTTGACCTTTCTGTCCACAGAGCCCAAGGGGCAGAGGGGAAACCACCACAAGCCCTTCCTTGTCTTAAGTGCCAAGGAGCACTTTCACATCAATCCTACATCTCCCCAAAAGGCCAGTTAGCCAACAAAGGGAAGATGAAGGGTCAGGAGGGGGTTGTGCGTAGTCTCAGCCCTGAATTCAACCCAGGAATTTGGGTGTGAGAGAGGCAGCAGAGGAAGAGTTGCTCTTCCAAACTCATCCCGAACTCCTCAGGAGGTGACAGGGCACAAAAGGACAGCACCGGGGACACCCTGGCCAGCCCAACACCCAGTCATGCTGTCCTGTCAGCTCCCAGGGGATGCAATAGCCCTGGCTCTCTGTTTTTACAGAGGAGACTGAAGGTAATTGAGCAAAATCTGTTTCTGATTAAAGAGATTATATCTCACAAAAGGTTTTTTAAAATCACACTTAAATGGCTCTTATGTAGCTTGTTATTTTGCAATAAGATTAACACCAAGGTGGATTGAATTACCTGTTAATTCAACACCTAATTTGCTGGTACCTCCACGGGCCATCAAAGATATATTTAAAGGCATCCTGACAATGGATCCATAGAGCAGACAATAAGGACATCCCCAAAGAGACACATGACACTAACCCCATCTGTAGATGAGTAATCAGAGCTAAATCAGGAATGTTCCCTTTCAATCTAAAAGAAATGGTGCCCTATAAATTCCAAATAAAAAATACCAGTAATTTACCACATGATTAAACCATAGTGATTTTTACACGGTAGTTTTGCTGCACTATTTTATCTAGGGATCCTAAAAAAAGATTTACTGCTCTGAATGCAGCACTCCTGCTTGGAATAATCAAAACTGATTTTAATATACATTTTAAAAAGATTTATTTCCTTGTTGTGGAAAAGATTTAAATTGCAGGGTGCCAGCAACTGATTATGATTTAGGGCCAAATCTGTTTCTCTTGGAAGAATGGTAATTTTAAATACAATGAAGTTTCTCTGATGAGTAGAACAAGGAAGTTTTTGGTCCATATTTTTCTTGTAAACCCACCCATAAAATAATTATCTTGTCACACTGACAGCCACGTGTATTTATGGCTGGAAATCGTCACGCCCTGGAGACATGTGACGAACGGACCCGATCTGTGCTGTTCTTCTCCACAGCACTGCTTTGTGCTGTGACAGCAAGGGTGAAAGCAGCCCCCAAGAACGTGGCCTGGGGATCACGACAAGTGATGTAACTCCACTGCCTTGAGTATGTTCACTTTCCTTGCCTGAAGAATAGTTTTTTAGATTTTGATTTAAAACACTTTGCCCCAGGGAGCACAGTGGCACTCGCCTTGCTGCTGCACTCGGACACCTGTGTGTGGTCACTGGAGATGGGACAAGAGGGGACCCGCAGACACCAGCCTCTGCGCACCTCAGAGCCCCACTCACACCCAATTAATGCTCTCATCCAGAACGATCGTTGGATAAAAATCTCCTATTTAATCTTGTCCAACCCCGAGCAGTTCATGATTGCTCCCAAGAGTCTATTCACGAGTGCTTTGTTCAGTCGAGTTTTAAATGACTCAGGAGCTGATAGGGACCCTGCCACCTCCCGAAGGAGATAAATCAGTACACTTAAATAAAAGACAAGATGGTATCTAGTATGCTGCTTCTACAACATTTGCCATTAGTTCTTACCCCAAGGCAAGCATGAAATAAACATTCACTGCTCCCAGGTTAAGTGCCTGCGTTTCCTTTGGTACACTGAGGTACAGATTATGCTACCATCAGCATACAAAATTAACTTCTGCCTGTTGCTGACAGAGACACATCTAACCTACGCAGTTTGGCACTGCATCCAGCATTAATTTCCCGGTCCCAGACACAAGAAATGGAAAAGCTTTATTAGATCACTCAGTCCTGCTCACTGTTAGGGAAATGATCTGCTTCTCAGCTGCAGCCTCTACTCTTCTCCATCCTGCTTTGTAAAATCTTGCACCATGAGGATCACCTCCTTGTGGACTGCAAATTTTTCTTCACATTTATACTTATATTTTCTTCATTTTAAAACCATCCTTTTTTTTTTTTTTTTTTTTTTTTTTTTTTTTCCGGCTCAACTTTAAGGTTTCCCCCTTTTTATTTTCCCCCCCCCCTTTTTTTTTTTTTTTTTTTTTTTTTTTTTTTTTTTTTGCCTTGCTATGTGATTTTCCATGAGTTAACCCATCCGGCTCCCCATAATGACTTTTTGCTTCTCATGTTTTACTTCAGGTAGTTAAAATTTTTGTTATGCAAGGCAGATGGCATCCCCAGCAGGCTCTCCACAGGCATGAGGACAGCAGTGCTGAGCTGCCCCTGTGTCAATGCCCTTCCTCACTGGAGCCAGATTTGCCATCTCCTTCCCTCCAGATCCCATAGGTTTGCTGAGCTCCTTGCTTCCACTAGCTCTCTTCCAGAACCCTTGCTTCTTTCTGTGATGAGACAGAGTGTTTCCCTTCACATGGATTAACTACAATTTTCCTATTTTTAACATTAATGTTATTTTACTCTAACCACATTTTCCTTCATATCTAGGCAATTACAAGACAATTCACAGCAAATTTTCATGGGGATGGTTCATTACATAGTAGAAAATGTACAATAATGAAGCATGAAAAAAAATGGCAGCTTGCAACAGCACTCGCTTCTCAGACTGCGAGGAGGAGTGGGAAAATAACGTTCTGTGGAGCCTGGGAAGTGTTTGAATCAGGATAGAGCAAGATTATTTAAAACAAAAAAATAGGGCAGACACTTCCCAAATAAACTGCGGTATGACTGATACTCTATCGATCCTAATTTTCTTCCTCCTAAAGATTTACAATTTCCTTCTAATTGCGCAGTCACAAAAATGAGATTGGAGCACGTATCTGGAAATCCGTAGCTCCACAATATTTTGTATGTTTGCTTAGTACACAGTGAAAACAAAGCTCAGTAACTCAAGGGTTAAACCATATTCATAAATACTCATTCTGCTGTCTGAATAAGTGCCTTGTGCCTGAGTTGTCCTTCTTCATAGCGGATGATCAAACATCGCGGTTAACAACTTAGTTTATCTCAGACCAGGTGCTCAAGTCAAAAGATGCTTTCAGAAGGACAAATTTCTGGGAGGAAAGAAATGGCTTTAATCTCATTGGGCTCTCCTACACGAGCAAGCTCTTCAGCACACACAGACAGAGCAGGGACTGTTACAAGAAATTGTGTAGCAAGCTTGCCTAAAGCATTCCTCTCTCCCACAGGCTGTATAATAAATGCAAGAAATGATTCAGAAGGGCCATTCTGGCTTCCCTCAGACATATTTTGCTAAACTGTAGCAATAAAGATCCACTCTACCAAACAGTTTCTTTTTCTCCTGCCTCACTTCTTTCTGCGTCTGTCAACATAGACTACATCTAAGGAAGGATCTGCGTATTTTCACAGCTCCTTAAAACGAGGCAAGCAAGCAATGGATCTTGCACCAGGCACTGACTTTCTGGGGGCAGAGGAGCATTGTGTCCTAAAGGTCTTGGAAAGCCGCTTTCTTACCCACTGCTAGCATTCGATGCAGGCATATGCATGCAAGGCATGCAGCTTTTTTTACATCAGGTCTACATCTGCTCCACTGGAAGGAATGTAAACCATTTTTTGGTTGCTGCCCTTTTTCTTTCTCAGCTAGCGCTTGGAATAGGAATAAGATAGGTAATGGTTTCAGAATAACTTGCTTTTCACACATCTCTAAAAATGGAAACAGATTTAGTAATAGTCTGTGAAGATGAGGTGGACTGAGGATTTTATGGAAAAGGGCATTTGAGGAGCCTGAGCCTGTTAGCACCACTTGCTCTTAATGCCAACGTTCATCTCCTGAATCCTGAGGACAGCAAGGTAATTTGCTGGGAGACAAAGTGTTAAATGCCTTGAGCTTTCAGGTGTAAAGACCGAGACCTACAAGAAGTCCGAGTACCTCTGTGGGCTGTCCAAGAACGAGCTAACAGTGACATGAAGGGACTGCCCAGAGCTGGGGCATGTCTTTGCACATGCTTGCTTCTCCAGGGAGACAGTAACGCTATCTGCTAGCCAAAGCTATCCTCTGGGTCTTGGCACTTGACCTCTACCAGCACAAACCTAATGCTTTTAGTTTTGCAAGACAAAATCCCCAGTTTCCCATTATTTCACTGGAGAAAATGGTTAAGTTCTCAATTATAAAATTGAGAGCAGACTTCCTATAAATTGAAATGATGTAACACAGCACAATATGCGTTATATTTAACTGGGCTCTTTCTGAGCTGTTGCAGAGCCTCAGCTGAAGCAGCGGCTGAGCTGCAGCCCAGGGGCTTGTCCCCAGCCAGGGGGTGTCTCTCCCACTTCTAGCTTAAAATAGTCTCCAACATTCTCCAAACCGCTCATCGCAAGACGAATTCCCTGCATACATCATGAGGCAAATGCACACAAACATTATGAGCTCCTCATAAAGACCAGATCTGCTGTGTTCTTAGGAGGGAACATGCATTCGACATTTGGGTGTCTTCAACATCCTTGCTACCTTCTTATTCTTCCCAAGCACACGCTTAGTGTTGATTCAGGGTGTCCTGATGAGAACATGGCCACATACAAACCTTTATGCTGAAAGGACTGATGAAAACAAGGATATAATAGAGAAGAAGATGGTTAAGCACTGGAAAAACTCCAACGGCACGTGGTGGGGGGTGGAGGGAGTAGATTGAGGGACTCCAGTAAAAGAAATAGGCATACAGAAGAGAGGACTGAAATATTTCTGATTAAGTTATGACATCATTTTAACTAATTCCGCATCAAATACAGGTAGTGGTTTCATGTGATGCCTGCTAATAATTGCATCCAACTGTTGAACTCAAGAGCTTCTATCTTCCTCTCTCCAGATATAATTAGCAGATTCCCCTCTCCCACCCTTTCACTATCAGTGGGTTTATGAAAGCAAATATCCTTCGATGGCCACTATCCGACTGAGGGGCCAAAGCCCACTCTTGCGTTGCACTGACTGCTCAGATCTGAGGTCGCAGCTCAACTGAATTCCTACAGCAGCAACGAGGCTTCCTGACATTTTCATTTCTCCTGAAAGCATGCGTCCAGGGATGCCCAGCGGAGCCTTATTTAGCAGAGCATTGAAACACAAGCCCATTACTCTGCCTGTCAAGTTACTTATATGGTTCTCCATCACTGCAGGACCTACTGTCTTTGTATTGCTGTAGATGAAAGGAGTTTATCCCCCAAGGTAAGGAAATGTTAGCACTAGCCTATGAACCATGAGCAAGAGGCTAAGACCACACAGGCAAGTTTGTGGCTCACAGGGGAAATTCACTGCTCTCTAAACCAACTTCCAAATCCTGCTTTCCTCATCAGCTCTTCTCCATTTCATTATAGCATGTCCCTTGCCATCAAAGGAGGTTTTTGCATCTATTTTTCTTTTATGCTCCAAAAGAAACTTTTGGCAGTTTTTCTTAAATTTAGTATTTTCTGAAAAATGATATTTTCACAAAGATCTCCGAGGAGATTCCACACCCAAACACCCAAGTAGATGCTGTTTTTCCCATTTTGCATGAAACACGAAAGGAGAGCAAGAAACCGCACCATTTGTTTTCCTAAAGGTGGAAAGTACAGCCAAAGAAATCCTCTTGTAACCCTCTGCATGTACGGCTCCATTTGGTCACAACAAACTCTCCTGGGCTGCACACTTTCCTAGAAAAGCCTAGAAAAGCTGCCTCTGAAAACGACGTACATCTATACATCAGAGGGGTGGGGTTAGGTCTGGTGTGGAGTGATGCTGCCAGCACTGCCCTACAAGCTTTCTCTACCTGAACATGTTTATGAGGCAAGGACCATGCAGGCAGAGGGGGGCTTTCTCTCACAAAGAAGTTTGCACAAAACTGTTTTTCATGAGATCCACTCCACGCCTGAAGCCAAATATTTGCTTCTCAGGGATGTTCCTACACTCCCTTCAGATAAATCATGCTGGCAGGGATGACTCAGAAGGGGCAAATTTCATTAGAGGCCAGGATATCACCTCAGCTTTCCTTTCAACTCAACAGTAGGATTTTAATAAGGGACTCATGATTACTCTTGGATGCCATAAACAACCAACATTTGCTATCATGTTTTTGGATTATTACCAAAATCTTAGTGATATAGTGTGCACTATGCAAAAAAAAAAAAAAAATTGATTACAGCTGCATGAAAATAAAATGCTTCCAAATAAAGAGCACTAACTTCCATGCTGGCTGCTTTAAACAACTCCTGCTATTATCATCTTTGATAACAATTAATCCCTCTCATTTTACACGACCCAGGGATGCTTCGGCAGTTTCCAACATGTCCCATCTGGATCTATTTATTTATTTATTTAAAGGAGCATTGTCATCAAGAAACCTGGAAGACCCAAGAAAGAGCTGATTGATCACAAGGTCCTATCAAATGTCAAAGCTGGCCCTTGCTGACCTCCCATCTATTCAGAACTGCTTTGATTTAATCTACAAACTGGCTGCCTCTCCTGCCCGTGAGTTCGGTCTGTAACCCATGTGTCAGTGTTTGAGATATGACCTGCTTCACGCTCCATTCATCTCATCTGAAGGACGGAAATTAAACTGCAGGGTCAGCAAGGGGCACAGCTCAAAATACACACACATTAAACTCAAGTCTTTTGTTTGGGCCCATCAGAAGAGTTAGAGCAACCATCAAAAATGACATTCAGGTGCTATTGATTTTCTTTTCCCTACTGAAACTTGTAATAATAATATATTTTGAAGGTGGTAAGCCTTGCCATTGCCAAAGGAAGAACAACCATGGTACCTTTCCTCAGAAGTCTTAGTGGTGCCTTGTAGCTCTTCGAGTACACAAGCATGTTGCCATCTCCAGGTACTGCAACGTGCACAAGGCAGTACTTGCACTGTAAATCCAGTGTTTCAAGCCTTTTTACAGTGCTCATAGTATTACAGCTTTAACTGAAACATGGTGGAAAGTTCACAGCAGGGATCACAATGTTTTCAACCTCATCTATCTTACTTGGGTTTTATTATAATTTGGAAAATGCTTAGCTGTGGAGGAATGTTCTTGCCCTGTGGAGCACAGCCAGCAGCTCAGATGAATAACTCTCAAGGGTCACCACAGCTTTGCAGAGCAATTTTCATACCAGATTTTACCTGGCAAGGAGAATGAGTCTGAAGCATGATCCCCTAATGGCAATGCCAGCTTTGACGCACTCCTACAGCCTTGCTATGACTGCACCAACCCAGCGACGTACCCCTGGCATGAACCTCAGGGCAAGCCAAGGCTCCTGCAGGCTGACTGCAGGTGGACCTGTTGTATTTTGGTCATCTCAGCCCCAAGGTTCCCTGTGAATTAGCCAGAGTGCTCCACCCATTACACAAACTTTCTTGTGATGGGATATAAAGAAGATTTTCGCTTCATACAGCAAAGTGGAAGGCCTGGGTTCCAGGAGTCTTTTTGTACTCTTATCCCTTTCAGACACCTGAATAACATATTCACTGATGGCCAAATTAATTGTTTTCCCATTCTCCTATTTTTAGGCTGTTTCCTTCTACTGTTTTTCCAACCCCTTCATTCCTTCTCTCAGCTCAAACCATCCACAGGTAGCAGGGTGCACCCTGAGATGCTCAGATAACAAACCACTTGCTCCCAGACAGGCAGTGGGACCAGCAGCTCAGGAAGCAAGAGTTGTTCTTCCTTCTCTTCAGTCTGTAAAAATCCCCAGCCTGTGTCTGTTCATAGCTGATAAATGTCTGATGCACTAACTTACCAAACTATGTAGCTCCTGACTCATATCTACTTTTGTTCATTTAGAGTATGTTATTGCTAAAAAATATCAGATTTCTCACCCAGAAATTACATACATCAAAAGACATTATCGTTTTCTTCCAAACCTCAGTCCACTGCGTAGTTTAGGGAACATGAAAAGAGGAGAAAATATGTTCTAAAAAGAAGAGAGAGTTCCCAGCTGAGGACTGGTCCTGCATCAGCTGTGCAGCTACCAACATTTCCTCCAGTTTTCCATTGGCATTGTCAGTTGTAATCCCAGCTGTATCCACAGCAAAGAAAGAAGGGGATCACACTAGTGGAAGGCAATCCAACAATATGCAGGTCATTGTAGGAAGCTGGTACCTAGCTTAGTAAGTGATGACATTTATTTCAAATAGCACCATCCATACAAACAAAAAGAGCAAATAAATGGATTCACACTCAGGGCTCCCAAGGCAACGTTTGTGACCATCACCACTTTTGTAAATCTTTGGTCAACTAAAAAAAAAAAAAAAAAGGCCTAAACCCAATTGTTCCATATCTTTCTTCAGCCCATTGACTCTAATAAACTAATTAAATAAAAAACCCCAGGAATTTAATCCTAAAAGCTAAAAGAGGCCTTGTTTCTGATGGTATGCAGCTGTTTGCAAATCTACCTGCCAATCACCAGCAAAGAAATTGCAGTGATTTGTAAAGAGGTTTCTTCCTAGGAAAAGCAAAACAAGGTGATATTTATCAAAGGCACATTTGCCCTTGAGTCTGAAAAAAAAAAAAAAGGAAAGCACGGAAATACCTTCAAATACTTTTTAGTTCTAAGGCATGTCTTTTTGTTTGTGCTTAACTGCAGCAGAAAATTTAGGAACAAGTGTGTGCATATCAGCGCATGTGTTAGCATAGTCTTTAATTGGTTAGGAGCAAATTAATGGCTGCTTGCAATATTTCTGGCAATCTGTTATAAGCTATGTAAATTTTTAAAAGAGGTTTCTTGAAAAGGCTGGCTGAAATCCTGTAATTCATATTCTGCTGCGCGAATTGATTTGAGAAATAATAATGAAATGTTTTACCTCAGTGATGAATCTCAGTATTGTGGCACTGCAATTTTATAAAGATTCTTGTAAATAATGCTATGAGTGTTTCTAAGAATAATCTACTTGAAATAAATATATCTGTCTCCGAATTAACAGCATCTTTTTCACTTTTTCCTGCTTTTTTTCACCTCTTTCACACTACACTCTTCCAAGGATTCACTGTGTGAAGCCAGCATTAGATTTGATGTTATTATAATACATTAAAATCCAACTTTGTTACCATATGACTTGCTCCAGTAGATTTTAATAGCAGTTACGCAATTGAGTTCAGTGGGAACTTACTCAAATCCCTAAGAAGCAGGTCCAGTTTCATAGAGGCCAACTGGAAGTGGCCCAGCAAACCACTGACTCTTCAAGGTGAGTCTGCCTCGGTTATTTTGGTGTGAGCTGTTAAACATTGATTGGGACAGAGGAAAAACATCTAACTTGGCTGCCCAGGGCACTCATTAAGGCTGCAGGAGAAGAAATTAAAGTCTCCCAGGGTGCAGCTGAAGGACACGGACCTGGACCTCCCACTGTCACTCCCCAGCTCTGCTTTGTTCAACACACCCAGGGAGAAGGAAAATCTTCAGCAGCAATGAACCAAGGGCTGAACGACTGAGCCTGCATGCTGCGTTCATTTCAATAGCTTCACACCGCACATGGGGACCATCCATGCTCTAGATTGTTGGGGTCAAACTCCCAAGACAAAACATAGGTCTCCAACAGTCTAGTGACCCAAGACATGCACTTTTCCCCTTTTTTCAGGAAATTCACAAAGGCAGCACTGCTGTTGAACACATACCATCCACCTGGCTGGTCAGCAGATTTAATTGCTATTGGTGTAGTGGACACTTGGACAGACAGACACACTCCCACTTGCCAGGGGAGTAACCTTGGCAGGAAAGCTAGGCCAAAGAGGCCCACTCCAGACAAATGTCAGAATGAGGAAATTTGGAACGTTTTATTGTTTTTCCCAGGCAGGTAAATCTTGATGTCTTTGGAGGAAAGCTCCAAAAATAGGAACCAACTAAAAGCAAATTACTGATACAGCTTTTCTTATGGCTGTATGTATAGCTGCTGAAGTGTGCCTCGCTGCTTTGGCTCTGCTTTTATCTTGTATATCTGACACCTCCTTTTTACTACTTAGTGGTATGCAAGAAGGAATCTTGTATTGCCAATAACACTGTTATCCTTTAATAAAAAATTAGAAGCTACCAAAAAAAGAGAGAGGGAGGGAAGGAGAAAGGCTATGAAAGAACATGGCTCAATGCCTAGAAAACTTCAATATACTGTAAAAGGAAAAAATTGCTAATTAGGCTCTTGTGTAGTCTATTCTAGTCTTCTCTGTGCTGCAAGAAATTTAACCCAGCTCACTTGGCTGATGGCTGGAGAAGTGGGAATACAGTGTGGGAGCTCTGGAATCAGATTATTGGGATGATCTATGAAGTAATGAGGCAGCGAAATGCAGCTGGATGCAAGGATTTCACTGTTGGGCTCAAAACACTGGGAGAAGGTTCTTAAATTAAACAGAAGGCTGGTCCCCACGGCTCATTATTACACTTGGCCGCACTAAAGCCTCCCACCAAACAGGTCCCCCATCGTTTGCATGCTGAGTGATGCAAGGCAGGGAAAACAGGCTTTGGAGAGCTGACTGCTACTCCAGATGCTCTGAGAGATTGGCCGTATTTGGCTGGTTGGAAAGAGAGGACGAAAATGACGCAGGAAGCACCATTAGAGCTCAGCAGGCCATGACACAGCCCTGTAGCTGCATCCTTAGAGCCCCCAGGTTTTAATATCTGCTGCCAAACATCACGGTTTTGTGGGTCAGTAGGGTGCAAGACAGTGCAGAATTGAGAAGATTGGGAAAAACAAATGGGATGGAAATACACCTCCCAGAGCAGCCCCCTGGTGTCTCAGCTCTGCCCCTCACTCCTCCTGCCATGGTGGCAGACGTTTCCTTGGGAGCCACAGCCTGGGCTGGCCCCAGTCATCAGAGGGAAACTGCGCACAAGGCATCCACCACAGCTGCTCACATTGTCCCTGCTGTTATTCAGGCATGAAACGCTGCTCTGAAAGACATGGGAGCTCCTTTAAATCCTCAGCACTGCCCCCATGGGCAGGGGCAGATGAAATAACAGGCACACAGCTGCCACAGCGAGACCATCGCTGGTACCCTGCTCATAAACAGGCACACAAGTTACCCGCTGACCTGTCCTGGCAGCAGGCTTGGGAAGATATATGCATACACAAATAACGCATGTCTTAATTTACATACTAATTAACCTGTAATATCTTATTTGCATATATATTAATCTGAAGGTGCTATATAAAATACTTGCTTTTAAGGAGTGCGTGTGTGTACTTGAGAGAGACGGTCACGATAATCTTCATATTAGGTTGAAAAACGAATTAGTAATGACTTTGGTTATTATTAAAGAGTAATTTTTAAAAGAGAAATGGAAAACATCCGCAGACTCGAGTCACCAGGGTAACTCCATCAAGGCAGAGGCTCAGCCTTGGCAGCTGAGGGAGCAGACCCAAAGCCCACATGGAGTGGGGAAACGGCTCCCCAGGGGACAGTGACCAGAGAGAGATGGGAAGGGCCACCATTGTGATATTTCTGTTCACAGAAAGGAGTTTGCTGAACACAGTTTTAAGAAGATATTATTTACTGTGCAAGCTGCCATTGCAAACTGTGATTAAAGGTGCTTTTTTTGCTAAGGCACAGCTCTTTTTTACTGCAAGCTCTGCCTTTAAATTCTGCTGATACTTGGAAAAGGACAGGCTCAGAAGGAGAGCACTGGGAACAGGCTGGGTAACCTGGCAAGAACGGAGCTCGCTTTTCCCTGGGGAAAGTAGTGTGGTGGCAAGGGTAGTGGATATGGGGGAGAAGCCCATAGTGTTTTCATTTCACAGAGGGGAAAGCTCACACACTGAGCATTCCCAAGTGGTGTTATAGGGCCATTTAATAAAAAAAAATACTTAGCAAATCTATACTGACATCAGCTCCCAATAGGCTCATACCGTACTGTGCTGTGAAAGAAAAACCTACTCCAGCTGTCCTCCTTGGTGGGTGACCAAAGGGACCCAGGCTACAAGAGCTGGCAGCTGGGGGTCACATCTCCCTGCTCACATATTTGTCTTAACTGCCTGTTGACGAGCTTTCCAAAGAACACCTCATCCTTAGAAAAATATCCTTTCCTTTAGCACTTTGGATGCCATTTGTCCAGTAAAAGCCTTTATGGGATACGGATTCTGGGCATTCATGATTTTAAAGAGGACCTAGAGATATCACATTGCTAATTTTAAACAGATGGGCCTTGACACTAGAAGATACCTTGATTAAATTAAATCTGTGCTCAGCAGAGCTCTGACATAACTAAAGTGACCCTGTTTACAGGAGATGCCATTGCACCAGAGAGCTGTAACACATGTGCTCCACTCAGGTTCAATTTGGTATCAGCCAAAGGAAATGGAATGAAAAACAGCACTGTGGAAAGGCAAAGTGCTCTTTGATTTTCGTGGAAGCAAACTAAGCAGCAGGTAAGGGCTTCTCTGCAAGGAAGGAATTATGCCTAAGCAGAAAATGCCATGGGAGCCACAGTGCTCGCAGCATCCCTCCCTGCATCCCATCCTGCATCCCTCCGGGGAGCTCCCGGGGCAGCCTGGCCATGCTGATCCCTGTGCTTCAGAAAGTGCCACAGAGAACTGGGAGCAAGAATGTAAAATATGCATTTAAACTTTAAAAATTAATCTTGACATTTCTTTAAAAATGTGAGCATACAGCTCTCCGTTGGTTCACTGAGTGCATTAACTTAGTCAAACACCCATTACTTCCTCCTCTTCCCACTAAGCAGAGTGTTTTGAAAAGGCAAGCTTTGTAGGCTCTGCAAGCTTTGCAACAAAGTGTATACCCTTTCCTTTTTTTATTTCATCTAAGCTGCTGAATGCAAAGACTATTTATAGAGAGTGGATAAGAGAGAGGCTTGAAGAAAATCTAGATCAGAGTGCTCTAAAATTTAGCAGCAAGAAAGGATTGTCTCAGGGCCAAGATTAAAAAGAAGACACAGCAATCTGGGCCTGACTCTTGTGTGCTTTTCTGCACCTGAGCTGGTCACCCAGCATCCCCTACCAGGCTGAGAAGATTTGGGCTGCCTCCCCACCCACTAAGATCTGTAGGAACTGAGGCAATACAAATATTTTCCCAGGGAAAATAGTACCTAACGCTGCCCCTAGATGCTGTCCTGACACAGCACTGACCCTAGGTCTCCAGCCAGTGCTGTGTGTCCCATGCACAAGCCCCAGCTCACAGGCTGTTCTGTCAGCAAACACCAAACCCCGTGTTTCTGCAGCACCATCTGTGATATTTGGGGTGCAGTAGTTCTTTGGCTCCAACTCTGCACTAATGAGCACATTTTGCAGCTGTCTTTTGGACATGGGAGTTGTAACTACAGAGCTGCGTGGGGAATTTCTAGTGCATCCGCTGCTACGATATCACAGCATTCAGACATATGAGCTGACAAATTTTGTGGCTGTAAACACTGGAGGCTTGCTGAGAATCTGGACACTAGTGTATAAACAAGAATACTTTCCTAACGTGAAGACAAGTGAAATCCGTATGGTCTTTCCAGGCAGTCTCAGCCTGCTGGAAATCCTGCAGCTGCTATATGGGAATAGTGTAATTCCAGCATTGCCAGCTCCCATAAGGACTGAACACTGAACAGTGCATTAGATACTGGTTTGAGATGCTGGTTTGTAAGCCTATGGAAATAGGAGAAAGGAATGCCCTTAAATAAATCTTTTATGATTATGGATATATCTTCTATAGACTTCAGACTTCCAAACTAGCTCTTTGCAAAGAAGCCAATTAAGCCCCAGAAAGAGAAGACAAAATCACCTCCACCTGTGTATTTCCCAGTAGACAGCAGGACAGATTCTGTGCTCCTTCACTACCAAGGAAGGGCAGAATAACTGCAGTCCTTGGCTTCAGTCCCACAAAGTTACTTCAGGGTCACACCAAATTAGCAAAGATCAGATTTTGACCCAGTTACAGCTTTTAATTATTTTCCCCATCAACTTATATTCTACAAAGTTTTCTCAAGAAAAAGAAAAAAAAAGGATGTGGTTTCATTTTTGGAGGAAACCCATGCTGAATAGTGATGATGGTGATAAACCAGCAGAGACCCACTGGGGCTCCTGGAGGAGGAAGGGGTGAGGCTGAAGACACACTGCACCCATCTCTGCTGCAGTGGCTGCATCCAGCCGACACATGGAAAATCCCTTGTGGATGCATCCTTCCACACACTGCCACTGCTCCCATGGGTCCCAACCACACCGTTAAACCAAGCCAGCCCACACTGGCTGCCTGCCACGCAGTGAGGCTGTCCGCCTGGGGCCCCACACCAGCAGCAGTGGCCACCTCAGGGCTGGGTTGATGAGAAATCCCTGTTTTACTGACTCCGTGGACTTCTCCTGCACAGAGAGCCTTCACACTGCTTCTGAGAGAACGGGATGAATGCTGCCCAGATGGCAGGAAAATAACATTGCAGATAAGTGCCACTGAAAGCCCTGTTAGACTCTTTTGCTGTGCAATCTCGACCGTGTATTTTAGCAAAATACTCACCCTCCACTCCAAAATCTCATTAAAAAACAAAATTAAAATGGAAACATTTGCCCTTCCTATCTCATAAGCTTATTGCATGTGTTACATGTGGGTGGTGAGCATGTTAGGTACAATTTAGAGCATAATTTCCTAAGAATTGAAATGTCACCAAGAAAAGGATTGTAAATAATGAAACTTTGAAAGGAATATGTGATCTTTGCAACAGATAATCATATTTTAATTCTGACTTATGGCTCATCCAATTACCTACAGTTAGGGAAAAACAATTCTTTTTCTTATTATATGGAAATCAGATGAAAAGCCATCAGCATCACAGCTTGGAAAACATATACCAATGTTCAGCGATGTGAGCAAAGCCCATGAATCTGCTTCAGTTTGTGGCCCTTTTTATTGTTTTTCCTCAAATATATATGAGAGATCTCTGTTCATAAAAATGTCGGTTGAAAAGTTTTCTAGAGATACCATAGATCACAGAATAGTTGAGGTTGGAAAAGTGAGCTCATCTAACAGCTCATACTGAATCAGGCTGGCAGGAGAAGCTGGAAATCTCTTTTCCTCTCTGTGGGTTTTTCAGAGAGCCAGCCAAGTACCAAAATTAGTATAAGATCACACGGTTGCCCAGTCCTGGAGACAAAAGAATGAATATAAAATGGTAAATACTTCGAGCAGATAGTTTATCCATAGCCCCAACAGGCAGGAATAACCTGGCATAATGTGTTGGATATGATCTGAATACCAAAAAAATAAAATACAGAGACATCAAACTCAGCTTTAGTGCAATTAGCAAGAGTAAAAATGGGCGAGATGTATGAAATAAATTATTGCAAATGCTTTGCCTGATGACTGATACCACAAAGACATGCTGCAGTGTCCAACAAAAACAAGAGCAGGGGATTTCAATGCCTAGACATGTTCCGATTTTGTTCTAAGCCCATCTCTCTTTCCTGTTGTTTCCAAAAGCTGTGAAGTTCTATGCCAAGCACTGTCGAGGCATTTTGTCAAGGCATTTTGCAGAACGAGGACCAGATCAGTGAGAATTGCTGGTGTGAGCACACGTTCAGCCCATCACTGATAGCCAACAAGGTAAGATTTTGTGTCAAGTCAGCAACAAAGTAAAGCTGCACCACTGAATGTCCACCAGCACACGGAAGTGAGAGATGAAAGTGAGGGAGAACTCAGGATGCATTTGCCTCCTCTCCTAACTCCACGCCTTTTGCCACAGCTTTTTGAAGTTCCCAATGCCCTTTGCCAGTGGCTGCTGAATTATACATATACTGATGTGCATAGACCATGCAAAGGAGAAGAAAAAAAGAGCTGCAGAACAGCTTCCAAATAACACATTTCATTCATTCTGTTCTCCAGAACTCTTATTTCTCATGCTCCACCACCCTGCTTTTCCATAAACAAAATCAAGATACATGCTTTACAATTCCCTGCCAGTTGCCAAGCCACTCTCTATGATATTCGAGAAGTCATGGCAGTCCAGTGAAGTCCCTGGTGACTGGAAGAAGGGCAATGTTACACCCATTTCCAAGAAGGGTAGAAAGGATGAGCCAGGGAACTACTGACCTGTCAGCCTCATCTCTGTGCCAAGGAAGATCGTGGAACAGATCCTCCTGGAAGCTCTGCTAAGGCACATGGAAGACAGGGAGGTGATAAGCGATAGCCAGCACGGCTTCACCAAGGGCAAGTCCTGCCTGACCAATCTGGTGGCCTTTTATGATGATGTAACAGCAATGGTGGACAAGGGAAGAGCCACTGATGTCATCTATCTGTTCTTCAGTAAGGCCTTTGACACAGCCCCCCATAACATCCTTCTCTCTAAACTGGAAAGATATGGATTTGATGGGTGGACTCTTCGATGGATGAGGAACTGGTTGCTAGATCTCACCCAGAGAGTGGTGGTCAATGGCTTCATGTCCAGATGGAGATCTGTGATGAGTGGTGTCCCTCAGGGGTCCTTTCTGGGACCGATACTCTTCAATATCTTCATCAATGACATCGACAGTGGGATCGAGTGCACCCTCAGCAAGTTTGCAGATGACACCAAGCTGTGTGGTGCAGTCGATACACCTGAGGGACAGGATGCCATCCAGAGGGACCTAGACAGACTGGAGCAGTGGGCCCAGGCTAACCTCATGAGCTTAACAAAGCGAAATGCAAGGTCTTGCACCTGGGTCAGCAACACCCACTATCAATACAAGCTGCGGGATGAAAGGATTGAGCCAAATCCCTGGTACTGGTGGATGACAAGCTGGACATGAGCCAGCAGTGTGCCCCTGCAGCTCAGAAAGCCAACGATATCCTTCCAAATCAGCGTGGCCAGCAGGACAAGGGAGGTGATCCTGCCCCTCTGTTCTGTGCTGGTGAGACCCCACCTGGAGTGCTGCATCCAGATGGGGAGTGCTCAGTACAGGAGGGACATGGAGCTGTTGGAGTGCGTCCAGAGGAGGGCCACAAAAATGCTCCAAGGGATGAAACACCTCCCCTGTGAGGATAGGCTGAGAGAGCTGGGGCTGTTCAGTCTGGAGAAGGCTCCGGGGAGACCTGATAGCGGCTTTCAATATATAAAGGGGGGCTACAAGAAAGAAGGGGACAGACGCTTTAGCAGGGTCTGCTGTGACAAGACAAGGGGAAATGGCTTCAAACTGAGAGAGGGGAGATTTAGACTAGATATAAGGAAAAAGTTTTTTACAATCGGGGTTGTGAAGCACTGGAAACATTTGCACAGAGAGGTGGATGCTCCATCCCTGGAGACCTTCAAGGTCAGGCTGGACAGGGCTCTGAGCAACCTGATCTTGCTGTAGGTGTCCCTGTTCACTGCAGGGGAGTTGGACTAGATGGCCTTTAAAGGTCCCTTCCAACTCGTATCATTCTACGATTCTATGATTCCCAAAAGGGACAGTACAACACTGTGTCAAGAGCCTTAAATTATTCACACAGGGAAGCTCCACAAACACAACTGATACTACTGGGATGCAGAGCAGGGGCTCACCTCTGCAAACAGCACATCCTGCTTTGCGTTGGCAATTGCAGAGCTGGGGAATGCCCCAGGCACCCAGAGCTCTACATGAAACTGTTCATCTGTTTGGTGGCTAACCCAAGAGTAAAGGGAAAAAATCACTGAGTATTAATGCAAAGCAGCATTTTTCCATATTTTCTTGGCAAGAAATAATCATGCAAACAAGCCAAAAGGAAAAAAGTATCTATTTAAGATCTGACTAAACAGTCCATTTATTTGTTAACCCTTCTCTTGATCAAAGCTGAGCTACTCCATACATGAGGATACTATTTTGAAAATGAAAACAAAATGGGTCCATGTTTCCCTGTGCTCTTCCTCTTTTCTTCTCCACCAGCCAAACTCCCCCACAGCACAGTGCCAGCTGCCTCCTCTCCATGACCTCCCTTCCCATCCACCTCTTCTCTTTTCCAAGCTCTCCTCCTGGCTGAGAACCTGTCCCTTGGGGGAGATGTTTGCTATAAAGACACGATTGTTTGAGATTTCAGTATTGGCCTAGTTGAGCCTTGAATATAATTCCTTCAGTTCTGACACAAAATCGCCTTTATATTAGGACAAAAACAGAATTAAACACAAATTCTCTTCTATGTTGATAAAAGACCTGATCAGAAACCATTACACATATCAGCTTCATTCACTGAGGGAAAAAATTTGGGCCACAAATTTAGGCCCTTGATGGGGACCACAGACACCATGAGGACAACACACATGAGGAACCAGAGCAAACCCTAGGCTTAGGACTGACTCTGAAAGTTTTGTGACAGCACACAAGACAATTCTACTGTCCAAAAAAAGTACTTGTGTTCAAAGTTCATTTCCACAGAAGGGAAAACATGAATTTCTTGCACATTGCAAAACCGACTGATACATTTTTAAAATAACTTTGTATATTTTATTATCTTGGACTTTTAAATGCCTCACATCTCTAATTAGAGTAGTAATTGTTAGTTCAGTTAATGAAGGCTTTGGAAATAAAAGCTTGTGTGGGAGCATTTCAAGTTATGAGTTAAGTCTTTTAACTCAGTAGTTGCCAATGATTAATTCATTTTTCCATGTAGGTGCTGAAAAGCTGAAATATTATTTCCTTGAACTGTATTTGTACTTGGTGGTTCTGAGTTAATTACTACTCCGTGAGCACCTTTAAATCAAATTCAGAGGTTTTCAGGTGTGTCATGAGGTCCTGGTAAATCCTTCAACTTCTGCTTGGAAAAGGATTACTGCATTTGACTGATGGTGCTGCTCTTGTGAAGGTCTGTCCGCTAGGTACCCACAGCCATTAAAGGCACTACAAGTGCCACAGCAATAAAGAGCTTAGGTTGTGGAAGTTCCCACATAAATTAGGATTATACTCATGACTGCCTGGTTTGGAAATCATCCACACTAATTTTGGTGGATGAAGACAAGGTCTTGGTCAAAACCCTGGAAAAACACAAGCGTGTGCGTAAATCACCGGTTCACCAGCAATGACAGGAGAAAGAAGCCGTGCTTCCATGAGGAGCTGTAACTACTGCAGGTCTCTGGTGAGCTAACCCGGCCTACAGGGCTGGGGCTGGTTTGCACTTTTTCTGTTTTTTCAGCTCCACGTGTCATTCCCTTACCCGACCAGTGTGATTTTTCAAAGCAAGTGGGAGAATCCCTAGCAGAGTGCTACTCCTCCTGGGACATGTCAGCCTGGTTCTTTATCTGTCAGTGGCAGTAGATTTCCTCTTCCTTGAGGATGCTCCAGGCACTAACACATCCCCAGGCTGCTTCCTGTCCAAGTTCACCTTTGCTTTCCTTTTTCAGGGCTTGGGAACCTGCTAACCCTGCACCCTTCTCACTGAACGGGACAGTGGCACTGGCCAAGGCCCCACTCTGCCGCAGAGCTGCAGCAGAGGAGCACGGCCATGGAGGGAAGAAGTAAAGGGACCAGTAAAGGGACCAACAAGTTCTGGGTCCTGAACAAAATATTTGACAACTTCTGTTAGCACACTGATGCGAGACTTCCACTCTGGCCTACCGTTGGAACAAGCTGGAACAAGCTCAGGTAGGAACTTAGAGCTGGAAGCTGGATTTTTGCCAGCAAGACCTCCTTCCCTTTCAGCTCTCTATCTGAACTAGAACATCATATTCCCATACTTCTTGTGGTCTGTTACTCTTTATTGGTAGTCCAAGATTTATTAAAAATAAACATCTGCTTACCAGAGATATTAATCGCATCCAGACTTTCAAAGTTCTTGGGTGCAAATTATTCCAGACTACTAAATCAGAAAAATGCAACTCTACTAACTCTTGTTAAACATTTTCTTCAGTAACTATTAAACTGAAAGACATTTCCTTTTCCTCATGTAGTAAGAGTAAAGCTCCCCACTTCTGCCTGAAAATAGCACAGAAAATTTTAATCAAACATATTGGGTAATTTTTTCTGCCTCATTACACTAAATTAAACCAATAACTTTCAGGTGGGAAGGAGAAATCCATGACTTTCTTGTTAGCTCTTTGTGCAATCATTTTTCTTCATTAGAGACACCTGAGACCCATGTCAGAATATATGTTAATATATAGGGCAACCTTTAAACTGCTTTCTTTATTATTCATGTCTTTTGAGTGCTGTTGCCGTTACGTCAGAGGGCTGGCAGGTTATAAGCAGTCTTTAAAAATAGCTCACTTTAGTAATAACACAGCACTATTCATATTTTATTCAGTAGTTAACAGTCCACAGGAGACTCTCATGCTTTCTTATTTGCCAGGCTGTCTCTTCTAAATGTCACTGTCAACCATTCACATCCAGTTCATCCTCCTGAGCAAAATGGCTTTCATAAAGCTTACCACAAGCAAAGCAGCTGAACAGATGGTACGCTGCACCCCTGCAATTTCCTCAGGCGTAAGTTCAGTCCCTTTAAAATAACAGCACCCCCTGAAGTGAGCATGTTCCTTTGTACTAAATCATGAAACATAATAACTACAAAGGCTACGGAACAATTCACCTGGTCATTGAACGAGAAAAATAAATAAACTCAGGAGTAAGTAACTAGGCTGGGAGAGGTTTGATGGTTTTCTGCTGGCTTACGCAGTCTGTCAGAGAGCACGAAGGATCCCAGCCCCTAAGGCTGGCCACTGAAGTCACCCGCTCTGAGACAAGCCCATGAATCCAGACGCAGAGCGTCACCAGCTCACCTTGGCACAGAGAAAGGCAACATCCTTGTTCCCTGTCCTAATTCCTAGCCCAGCGTTTCACTCGAACTGGTGTCATGGACAGTTTGCAGCAATGCCAGGCCACAAGCAAGAGCCTGATGACCCCTCACAGCTCCACCTCCCCCTTCCCCTGGCTCAGCGGCAGGGATGTCAGCAAACCCCGGACGAGCCGTGCTTTAGGATGACGCAGGGTGCTCTGGACTCTACATTAAGAACTAGACCCAAATGGAGACTTGGGCACGGCTGTTTCAGTTTCTGTTTTGGGCTAGCACAGCCCTTGTGCCCCGCTCCCATCAGGCTTCGAAATCTTAACCTGGGCTTTCCAGCAGTGATCACATAGGAACACAATGAAAAGTGAGAAAGAACGTGGGTGCCTTTAGGTCTGGGTTTTTGTTTCAAGGGAGAACTAAACTGCTGTGCATCTCCTCTGGGCAACTAGAATTTAAAATAAATAGTATTTTGACTTAAATTCACTTTGCATTACTTATAACATTGAAGCACTCAGACTGTCCAAATCCCTCACTAGAAATCAGGTTTCTCTGTTATCTTGTTTTCCTAGAGTCAGCAGGGTGCAAGGGCCTTCTCTGGACACAAATAACAGCAACCACAACGCTCCGTCACCTTTCCAAGGCCCTCCAAATTCAGAGCTACATATATCTCAGCTGAAATCAGTACTTTCCCTCTTTGATCACTTCCAAGAGCACTCTCCTGTGTGCAGAGATAAACCTCTAATCTGCCCTTACGGACAGAGGAGCCAAAGAAAAGTCGTAAGGAATGCAGAGCACAGGCTCCAGGCATGGAGGGGCTGCCAGAGCCTCAGCCACACTCAGTTACCATAGCATGAAGATTTTGATGTGTATCCTGACTTTGCATATAAGGGTGCCTCAGGCCTGGAGGATCAGCTCATAAACCAGTGAAAAAAGACATGTCACAGTCTGATTTTTCTCAAGCTTTCATCAGCACGACCTGAGAGCTGTTCCACTACAGATGCTCGAGTTGTGCTGCTGCAAACACTGCGTGGGCAGAGACACAACTGTGATTGCTTGGTTCCCAGAGACACTCACTGCTAGCAGCCAGGTGCTGCTTGAAGGATCTCCCATTACAGCCTGTCAGAGAGCTAGCGGCAGACAAGGAGAAAGAGCAGTCACTGTAAGGACCCTGCTCTCCTGTGAAATGAAGGGACACACAGCCTGTGCTTTGTCTTAATTTTAAAAACATGATTTCACTTCTGAGCTCCTTAAGCTTAAAAGTTTACTGTTTAAAAGGCAGCAATCCATCGCTCCAATGGCCTGCACTGTCAGAGGCTGGCTGTTTTATCCTCTATACAAGAGCTCACATCAACACCTCTTCCAAATAACCTTAAATAACCGCTTTTCTTCTCATCCCACAGGATGGAAAATCCTTGGTCTGCTCAGCGCTGCTGCAATGGGACTCAGACTGTTCTGTGCTTGGTTACCTGTCCCCTGCCTCTCCAGGATCTGCTCTCAGGGAGCCTGAACACCATTAAAACACCATTCCTGTTCTTTGAGAAGCCCTGAGCATGAAGAGCTGTCTGTGGGTATCTTACAGGCTGAGTACTTTGAAAACTGGGTTACAGAGCAGAATTTAAAAGTGTGGTGTGTGCAGGAATGGCATCTAGGTTAGGGTGCCCGGTTCTTCTACTTTCATCTCCTTGTCTGTCTGATTTATTTGGATAATAAAATCCAACCCTTACTACAGTTTATTCAGCTCTTAGCATAAGGAGGTGCTAATCTCTGTGTGGGTAACTGTAATATAAATGAGAGTAAATCAACATCACAAGAATGTATTAGTTAAACTGTTTCATTCAAGGAGATTAAGAGAAGAAGATTATTCTGGCACTAAACTTTTTAAAATTGAATAAATGTAATCTATTTTCTTGTTCCTTTTCCCAGGGATATTACTTTGGTGCAGGTCTACAGAGTGTCCTTGCCTCGAGCTCTTCAGCAGGATCCTCCCTCTCCAAGACAGCCACCTCTGGGGCTGGCCCACAACAGCTGTTCAGCATCACACTGGGACACTAGTAATAATGGTACTTGCAGGACTTACATAGCATTTTATACTTTCAGAGCTCTTAAATTAATTAGTAACAGGGCTACAGTATGGACTCAGGCAGGATGTGAAAAAGAAAATTGTATCCAGTGAAAACTACATGGGGAATTTGAGGAAGCGCGATGTAATTACCCAGTTTGGAAGCTGGCCAGAGCACTGCTGCTAGGAACGCCCTGGGGTCCCTAACAACTGCAGGCAGCCAGGACCTCAGCTTCACGTCTGCTCCCAAAGTAAGGAGAGTCCCAAGGAAATGTGCTCAGCCACCAGGTATGGGGAAAGGGGTGATTACAAGAAATCCCATTTCCCATCTAGGTGCCTCACAGCTGCATGCACTGGGCTGGGCCATGGGAGCTCATTTCAAGTCAGACCTCGAGAACTCCCAAATTATTTTTGATTAAACCAGCTTTTGGTGATATTTATAAATGATCCACCCTGTGAGTCCATTAACTGGCATTAATTGTTAAAATTCCCAAGCAGCTACTTGTCTCAACCATTCCCCTCTGACCCCCAGCACCCACATAGGTACCCCCCTTTTATCTCCAAACACATCCGGTGGCTGCGTGCTGAGCCACACATTGCCCCCTGCCAATTTGGAAATATTAATGCCATGTAGACATGCAAATGCCACAAGGGGCCAATTTTAGGCTGAACAACAGAGGGACCACTAATTAGAAGGAAGGAGGAGAAAGTGATTACGATTTCTGCTCACCTCAGTGGTGCTGCAGGATAGAAATCAAACACTGACAAAAAAAATAGCCTCACTGATGGTGATGGGTGTGTGCCATGTACTGGGGAAAAGGACACCCCAATTTTGCAAAACGGAGGTGGGACAACCTGTGTGCGGGGCTGGGGTAGAACCCACCAGAAAAGCCTGATGATTTTCCCACAGCTGGCTATGTGCAGTTTTAAATTTCTCAGCAGCAACCGCATGCTGGTGCTGAGGGTGCTCTGGCTGGTTTTGAAACACCGTGTGCGAGGGGGGGCTGCTGGTAACTGCCTGCCTGGGAACCTGCCAGAGTCTGGAGAGCTCAGGGGTGGGCAAGGGAGCAAAGGAGGGGCACTGCAAACAGGGGAGCTCTTGTGCCTCTGGAGGATCTTGAACTACCAGGGATCCTTGTTGTCTTCTGTGCTGGCTGCTGAGTGCTGGAGGTGCAGACAGTAAGGATTTGGATTGTTAGAAATGTAAAAATATAAGCCATGCCCCACCCATGCCATCTGTACCAGCAGCCTTCACCCTGGTGGGTGCTGCCTTAAACTGTCTGCAACTGTCCCAGGTCTGTGCTGGTGACACAGAGCAAAGCTGGTGACTCTGCCAGATGGGAGCAAGACTGAAATGTGTCTTCTGTGGATGTGTGCGCTTCTTACAGCTTTTGCAGAAGGGATTCACTGGGTAGATGTACTGCAATCTCGAGAGTGCAGATGCACATCTGCTTCTTGTAAGCAGATACTTCAGGGACAGCCTAAAGTCATGCCCAGCTAGGCAGCAACTGCAGCAGAAATCAGGGCATGATGCTGGGGTCTGAGCTCTGCAGAGCTCCCTGCGACCTCAGAGCAATCTTAAAGCAGTGCAATGCCCTTTCATGCTTCCAAGGGAAATAAGCCTTGTCCCAGGCCAGGCTAAGCCTAGGAAAGACTGGAGGAGGTCTGACTCCATGAGCTAGCAGACAGCAGCGGCACACATCTTTGTCTGAGCACTCTTACGCTCAAATATCCCCCATAACATGGGGCAGGTCAAAGTGGGGAGCAGTGCTGCCCCTCACCCCCGCACACAACTGTCTGAGCTTCCACATGACCCTGCGTCCCATTTTCCCTTGCTAGATAAGCTATCTTTCAGTGAAAGGAAAGGAACTAGGTTTCATCAAGGAGCTTTTCAACAAGTTGTCACCATCTCAGTGATTTAGGGTAAGCAAAACACCTCATATTCCCAGTTGCCCTCGTGCCACTGCAAGCTGCCAGTCAGTGTGAAAGCACAGCCTGCTATAGCATCTGGAAAGGGCAGAGGTGAAGTGTTTTCATGGGAAGATAATCAAGCCATAAGATAAATGCCTCATCAGGAAGAAAAGTCAGCTCCTGAATGAGGACAGTTATTGTACGAGACATTTCTTTACCTGAAGGAAGCAGGTTAATATACCTCCAAATTACTATTTATCACTCCGTATGATGTTCAATTTCCAGTGTAATTTCCACCGTACTCTCTATAGCGTGTGTGGAAATCAATTCAGAGTTTAGTAAATCCTTACTTCTCAATTTTTACAGCAGCAAGTCAAAAACTAATTAAGAAAAGCCACAATGAAGCAAAAGACCACATCACTTGGCAAAATAATATTTTGAGATGGGCATTTAAAAAAATGTCAGTCCCATGCAAGCTCCTGTCAGCTCAAATTTAACGTATCACTTAGCATTCTATGTATATGAAAGGGAGAAAATGGAAAGGGAGAGCGTGGTGCGTTCTGGTAGGGGAGGCAGAGGGGGACAGCAGAGAGGACATTAGAGTGAAGAGCTTGAACAACGAAATTTAAAAATGTCTTGGAGGTATCAGCAGCAGATACTGGGTATAAAACGATGAGAAAGTTCATAGAGGAGCCCTGGGAGAAGAGCTGCAGAAGCAGCTCGTGGTGAAGAAAAGGTTTTGGAGGCTGACAGTGGTAGAAGAATGGAAAAAAAGCACCAAAGTGCAGTGAGAAGAGAGGGCAGTGCCACTCAGAAGAGCTGAAAAGTTAGAGCCAAGCTACTCTGAAAGAGCCACACATTAGGAGACTGATCGAGTGACTGTGAACTCCAGCTTCTCAGAATGAGGAGTAATTTCCTTTCAGGAAATACGCGACCTTTACAAAAATCCATTGATGAACACTTTCCAGCGGGCTCTAAAAAATATGCTACTCTTTTCTAATGACTTGCAAAGCAGCCTGGAGTGTTTTTACCACAGTGTCCTTCTCCCTCCTTTCCTGGGCTGGAATTTCTACAGCCTGCTCCTGGATTCTGCCAACAACAGCCTCCCTAGGCCTCAGGGAGCAAGCATCATCTGTCTCCATCACCTCTCCAGGAACAAGGGAGAAACCAAACAACACTCAGAGGCATCACTTAGAGTCCCACAAGAGCACATCTGCCTTGCTGACAAGACCTACTTCGGGCCACGCTGTTCCTCCCCCACCACCCTGCTCTAATAACAGTTACATTTTACAATTTTCAGAAGCTGTCAACATCATCGATCTTCCAGATGGAATGTACTCATCTTCTATTCTGTGTGCTGAATTACTTGTGCCACAATTAAGTCTTTATTTAGCTGAAGGCATGTTACCTCTGTGGCAGTGTGTCATTTGCTCCCTAGCAGAATAGTAATCTAATCAAATAATGGTGTAGGTCTAAAAAATACATACATACATTAAAAAGAAAAAAAAAAAAAAAAAGATTTTAGAAGTGTTAGAAGTGTCTTGTAAGATGGACACACTCTGAATGGCAAACTATGACTTTGATAGGATAATTGGTTTTGTTTGATCAAAACTGCATGCTCTTACAGAACCTGGCGTCTGGCAGTGCTCACAGCTCAGCATTAAAAGGGAAGATTGTCTTTGTCAGATCTGTCATGAAAATGGAAAATGCAGAGAGTGGACTTTACTGAGCAAAAATGAAGGGATGTCTTCTAAATCCAAGAGACCGTGTGCCTTATTTATCCTGGTGCTACACATTCAGTCTCTACTGTCAGCTCTGTGTGATCTCTTTTGATGGCTCCTATTAAAACGAAAGAAAGCTGCTAGCAGAGACATCCCACAGAAGTCTTATCCATTTCTTCCTGCCTCTTAAGGAACCCCGCAATGACTTGAGCACTGTTACATCATGCAGGCAATGAAAAATGAAATAATGCTGCCTGCACCATTAATTGGAAAATGCATATTGGTTTATTGCCCCCTAGTACAAGGACTCTGGAGGTCAACAGCTGGCACACTCCAGGTTTGCAGATAAGGAAGGGGGCAAGGACTGCAGCAATTAGCTGCCCTAACAGCCTCAACTCACAGCCATGACAATCCCAAGCATGGGATCCCACCTGGGCTGCAGCATCTCTCCCAGAAAAACACCCCACCATTGTGGAAAGCCTTGACAGCTCACCGCTGCTTCACGTGAGCTCGTTCCAAAGCCTGTGGCACTCCCCACTACCGCCACACCTTGTGATAAACTTTTGCTGATTATTCATGGTGCCTCCTAGATTTTCTGCACCTGGATCCTTTTTGGTGATACACTAACACCCCTGGCATTTAAAAAGATCCACATCTCTCCTGAAAGACATTTGTAAATGATTTTTTGAATTGCAGAACCAAAGGAAATTTGGCCTAGAATCCTGTAATCTGGTGACTCTGAGTAATTACTGCATACCGTTACAAAGGCTTCTGTGTTTTACTCTGCTCTGTAACTTAGTTTCTTGTTGCTTATCTGTCCTTCCATGGTGCTTTATTCTGTGTATTGCAAAACTGAATAAAAAATAACTCCCTCAGCTGAACACAATACTTCTGTATCTGTTTTACAAGCACAAATATGAATACGCAGGTCAAGAGGCCTGGCCAAAATCTCTCAACAAGCCTGAGAAAAGGATGTGACCCAGCTCTCTGAATCTTCTGAATCTACCTTCAAACAAACAAGTTTTTGTTTTTATAAGCTCTACTCTTCCTCTGTTAAAAACCAGAGGAGGGGATTTTTTACCATCCTATGTCTTCATGACATCAGACAGAAGATGCCTCATCATCTTGAGATGCAGAGCTTTGCACCCAATTGCTCTGTGCAGCGCGGTAGAAACGGGCTCAGAAATGAGCTGGCAGGAGCTGTGCCTCCAGCTCAGGGGCAGACACGGCTGGGAGCTGAGCAAGGGTCTTCCAGCTAAGACCAGGAGACCACAAACCATAAAAGCCACAATGGATCCTTCAGAGTCCTTGTGAAAAATTTAATCTTGGAGGTGGGTAAAAAGACTGGGGGTAAAAACGCAGCAGATTATTATCAGAGGAAAAGGATGACAGTTGTCTTTTTGCTTCAGAATCTTGCTTTCTGCTGTTCAGCTTTGCTGCCTTCTCTGTAGGATTCGTGGCTGCAGGGGCAATCTCTTGCCACAGCCATGAACTTCACAAGAGCACAGCTTTTTCCCAAGCATCAGTATGACTGCCGTACCTCCCTGGTAGGGGGGAAAAAGCTCTTTCTTGAAAAGCACTAGTGAGCCATCCCTGTTTCCTACATGGCGTGCCATTTGGGATGTCACCTCTCTGCAGACAGAAGGCCACCATCTGCCACCCTCTTGCTAGTACTACATGGGCTGCAGCAGCCCCTGCTCACAAACACAGTCAGCTGGGTGATACGCAGGGAAAACTCCAAAATGAGACTGCCCCACTCCTCAGAAAGGACCCAGATATGAAGTTCTGCCCATCTTAATGCGCTTGTCTTGCAAGGAAGGAAAATGGAAGCACCCTGCCTGCCCCCCTGCAGTGGGGGCTGAGGTCGGGGAGGAGATCCCGAATCCTGAACCTGCCAGGCCATGTTCTGGTTCCCCTGCGTCTGCCTGCAGACCTGGTCAGATGGAGGAACCTGCCTGCCCCCACAGCCCACTGCCTGATTCCAGCCCTGGAAGCAAGATGAAAATCCAGCCCAGAGGCTCAGCCAGAATCGCCAAGTGATGCAAACAAGACTTGATTAAGATTCAGCCTGCATAATTTGTGCTGCACGTGCTCTTCTACAGCTACAGCAAGGGCAAGATCCGCAGCCAGACATTCCTCCCACCGTCCTCAGTGCTGGCACCTGAGAATGCATGCCATGATTTTTTCATCCGCAAAATCCAGTATGTTATAGCAATGCCTGCTCTCCATGAGCAGCGGGGCACAGGACAGTCCCTGCAGCAGGGATGTCAAACAGTCTCAGACCTGCTCACAAAGGGAGGAAAACATCATCCTAGAGAGTGACAACCACTTTGAATGCAAACCAGACCACTCCCTGCCTCTTCCCTCCTGTCCCATGGGTGGGAAGGGAGGAGAGCAGTGAGGTACAGCTTGTGAGTTGGCACAGTGAGGCAAAACTGTGAGCTCCCCTTTCCGTCTCCTCTCCCCTTCTTGGAAGGGTGTGGGAAGCGTGACTTGTCCCCAGAGGTGCAAACATACCCGCTGAAGATGTACAGCTTGTTACCTTCTAAGGACACTATTGTTGTTAGCAAAGAGGTTGCTAAACAACAGAGCCACATCTTAGAAGCTTCCTTTCACACTTAGCTCAATTTGCTAATGTTTTCATTGCTACCGAGAGGCTTGTGCGAACAGAGACTGCCGCTGATGGAGGAGGGGGAACGGAGCTGAGCTGTACTTTCTGCTGCTGTCACTGACAGTCAAAAAACAAAAGTAAGCTAAAAATAACAGGCTCAGGCTGGTCTCTATGTATTCTCCTTGAGATTTTTGGATGAAAGCAAAAATAAAGAAATATTATCCATCACATTTCCTTCCCTTTATTTCCTTCCAGAGCTGAAGCACACAGCACCTGAATGCCCCCAGCTCGCCCAGGGTCAATGCCCTGAGCCCTGAAGTCCCAAATGAGCCCTTTGCAAGTAGCCCTCCTGATGCTCTGCCGGGACTCAGCCCCAGCCCTGCAGAGCAGAGCAGGGTGCAGCTCTTAATGCCCTGCAGCACACATCCATGAAAAGCAGCGAGCTGCTGTGCTCCACCACCCGCACGTCCCAGCTTCACAGTGCTGAGACAGGGCTGCAGAAAGGGTGGGGAGCCCAGGCCCCAGCAGACAGATGCACGTCCAGCCCTCCTGAAGGATGGGAAGTCTGTGGTTTTGGTGCTGGTCCCATGCTGGGTGTAGTTGTGAAAGCAAAACAATGTTCCCTCAAGTAAGCATGATCAGGCTTTCTCCATAAATGTTATTTATGAAGGGCAGGGCTGTGTGAGTGAAAGGCTGGGGAGAATTCCCATTCTGTCAGAGTGATGCACAACCCATACATTAGGTGGTGAAGTTTAGTGCTTGGGAATCCTGCCCAGACTTGGTCTTAGCAAGGGAATTAGCAGACTGGTTTAATGGATCCATCCTTTAACCCTGCCCCATGATGTGGTGGCAGAGAAGTGAATTTTGGAGGTGGCTGTGCGCTTCTCACACAGGTTGTCTACAGATTCATGCCCGACTTGCACATATCCTTGATGGAAACAAGCTACATCTCCCTGCCCACGGCAACCTAACAGAATATCATGAAAAACACAGTAATCCAGCATGTGAAAACAGCAGATCCTCCTTCCTAAATCCTGCCATCTTTTCACTCTGACAAAAATATTTTTGCAGTTATCATACTGCCACATCGAACAGCTAAACAAGGATGCAAGTTTAGTTTTGTCTCTCTTCACTGCTTAATAGCTATAGCAATTTCCCTCTACATATATATTACAGTGTTCCCAAATGGTTTCTCCTGAGGGGGCAGGCAATAGCTGGTGCGTACTCTTTGCTTAGATGGATTTTTTTTCACTGTTTGCAGAAAACAATAATACAGAACAGATTAAAAAAAAAAAAAAAAAAAAAAAAAAAAAAAAAGAAATAGAGAAAATAGAGAGAAAATAGCAATTGTTCTGGAGGGGATGAAAGCCAGACATCAAACCAGTATCCTCTGCCATTCGATCCCCATATTCTCACTTCTCAGCGTAGCCTGAAACCTTCCATCACTGCTCCAATGCCCGGTGCACCGGGTGATTACCCAGAGCCCCTCTAAGTCTGTGGGAACAGATCTACCAACCCACATAGGTTTGGTTCAGCCTTAAGTCATGTGTAGATGATTGAAATTTTAAAAAATAGATTCACACAAAAGAAAGGGAGTGAAAGGCATGAGGGGGAGGAATGTTTCTTGCATTAACATTTTGGAAAAAACATTTCTCCTGCAGCTCCCACCAAAACCAAGGCAACGAGAGCTGGCTTAGGGAAACCTCCTCGAGGAGGTACTGGAGCGTGTTGGTTCAGTTATAATTGAGCACGTCCTTAAATGTGTCCTTTAATTAGGGACAGAATGCTTAGAGCAGTTTGGATACTACAGCTGCAGGAGGGTGTTCTATGCAGGGGAACTGAAAACTTTAGACATGTCCACATGCAGCTGAGCTATCTCTGATGGTGGCTTCTTATGGAAAACCTAAGAGAAAACATGGCCAGCTTCTGGGACAAGGAGCCTTCTGTCCGCTCTGAACTCAGCCGGGCACATAGTGGCTGCAGCTGCCACCTGAATGGAACTCCACGGCCGGATGTTGGGGAGCCTGGTGGATGGCAGCACCTATTCATTTGGCTCTCACCCTCACTTTGGAGCTTCAAGAGCTATTCACCAGCCTGTGTCAATACACACACTGTGGTGTCCGCATTTCTGATGTCAGCTCCGCAGAGACGCTGAAGCCCCCAGGACTCTGACTCCTGTGGGCTTTGCTGATGCTGCCCTGGCCTCCCAGGGTGCAGGGCATCTCACTGCTGTGTCCGTCAAGAAACCTAATTTTGAAAATAAGACCTGTGGTGCTGTGTTGTATGCAGGAGCAATATCCAGTGTCAGAAGGGCTGGGTAAAGGTGTGGAGGTGAAGAGAAATTACAGACTTTCATTTATGCCATTTTTTTTGCTTTTGATTAAAGCGGGGGCAGAGGAAAGCAGAGCAGAACGCTCTCGCTCTCTCCCCCGCGCACCCGCCCCGATCACCGCGGCTCCTTCCAAATCGCATCCTCACGAGCCAGAACTGCTTGAGCAAAATCATGTTCCCATGGTTACAGTGAGTATTTTCTGCCGAGGCGTGCACCTGATGCAAGAAGCAAGGGTGACTCGGCTGATATGTTAAATGTGGAGGGGAGTCCCCTCGCAGCCCTAGGAAGCAGTTTGATGTAGCAGTTGGCAGCCCTGTCCATGGCAGGGGGGTTGGAACTAGATGATCTTTGATGCCCCTTCCATCCCAAGCCATTCTATGATTCTATGATGCACTGGCTGCATGCCAGCAGCTGGCACCCAGGATCTGCCCCCTCTGGTGTATTCAGGGCAATGAATGGCTACAGCAGCCATGCATGGGGCTTTTGGCTGACCGTTGCCAAGGTGCAGATGAAGGTGCATCTTCCTCACCCCACTGCAGCTCAGCCTGCAGGTTCCTCTTGCCACAGCACCAAGCACTCTGCTAACTCCTTCCAGGGTAACCTGCAGCTCTGACACAGTGATAAAACAGCAAAAAACATTTCCCTAAAAAACAACAACAACTACAAAAAAAAAAAAAACACATTAAAAAAAAGGTATTCCAACCGGACACTGTGGGTTGTGTTACATATTGAGCACCCAGTGGGCCTAGGAAATTCCATAACGTGAAAAGTGCCAGCAGGGCAGGAATCTTGCTGAATGACACTGAGATGGGGCCTGTTGTGAAATACGAGCGGATCCCAAGCTGAGACTTGAGCAATTTGCTGCTGGCTCACACTGCAGCTTATGGGTCCTATGTGAAAGATGTTCCCGATACAGCAGGGCAGGGCACAACCCACTGAACTCTCTGCTCCTAAAGCCAGTGTGTGCCCATATGGAACATATGTTGCACATCTAACTACTTAAGAAATGATTATTTCCCTAGGAAAGAAGAGAGACTAACAGCTAATACAAAAATAATCCAGAGTTTTTATTTTTTCTGGGTATCTGGCAAAAATAAGAGTAATCATCAGAAATAAGGCTGGAAAGAAATTCAAGAAATTACTTAGTCCATCCTTTCACTCCAAGCAGACCTAACTCTACGTACATACTTTTGCTCATATGTCCTCACTTGTCACCAGTGAAAGATCCTCTAGATAGTCCTCAGAAAATTTATTCCATTCTGGTTTCAGACTCTAGTTCTGAAATGCTTTTATCTTACACTGGTCACCAAACTGCAGTTACACACAGTCCTCCTACTCCTAGCACACCAAGACCTTCTCCCATGTCACCCAGTGGCAGGTCTGTCCCCACGGGCAGCCTGGGAGCTGTGCCTGGCTGCAACTTGCACTGAGCCCACGGTCTTGCCTGGCTCCATGCCCATGCCAAGGAGGCAGCTGGTTTCCACCTCCAGGCAATTGTGCTGGTTTCCACCTCTTTGCAAACAGTGTTTTTGTTAATGCCAGTTGTGAATTTGTTTCATTTTCTGCAGGAGCTCCCACACCATCAAGACCAATTTTAAAGTGTTAATTAAATGGAATGCATAACACTTCACAGCCCAGCAGATAACAATTTGGCCTAATGGCGGAGGCTGGTGGAAGGTTACGCCCACAGGCAGGGAAGGATCTGATTGTCCCCTTTGGCCTCCCACTAACAAATATTCCTGTTTTCCTAAATATTCACCCACTCCCTCGATTTCAATAATTATTTGACTACACACCACTGGCAGCACCTATTCAATGTGTCAGTTTTTGTCACCTATTCAACTTGTCAGTTTATATATTCTTATCTGTAAAAATAATTCTCCACATTGAAGGTTTTCAGGTCCCCAGCCTCCCAGATGGCTTCAAGTTCAACTTTATTTGCCATCACCTTAATTCAGCAGCTGCATAGAAAGACACAGCAACTTCCAGGTTAACCAGTTGATGGCTTTTAGCAGAACACCATGACATGTTCATGGTCAGCCACAAATGTTTCTGGGGTGACAGCAGGTGCACTGGGTCTGCATTTCTGCACTGTGACTGCCTGTCTGCTGCAAAATCTATTGGCATACACCCATCAGAATGACTCTAAGAGTGTCCCTGCACTGCTTTGGTCTGTGCACCTTGCAGCTCAGTGTAAATATTTATTTTAAAATACATTTTTGTGTGGGTATTCTTATATACCTGTGGATTATGGAATATTCCCAGTAACTGGAGGGCTTCTCTTTTCTATAAGCTTGAATTAAAAATAGAGCTGATTGATCAGATAGGATAAGATTTCTTCTGGGTATGAATTGGCCAAAAGCAGCATCAGATTTTCCAAACTGACTTACCATCTGTCTGAATATTTATCGTGACAGTTGGAGCTGTTCGTAAGGAATTTGGTAGCTGATACTGGAAACGTGGGCTTTGTTCATTAATTTGGACAAGATATAGAGATGGCAGCATGTTATTTTGGCCATTCTTAAAAGTTTCCATGTTGTATAGGTATGTTTTGAAGTCCAAAATGTCTTTCTACACACATTCTTTGCCATCAGCCTCTAATTCCCTGCTCACATGAACATCTTGGCAAACAAACCGATCTGTTACGATCTCCGCAGAACAAAATACATCATGGGTGCAACCACCAGCAAAGCCAGTCCAGGGGGTTGTTTACTGCTTCACAGATAACTGAAGTAGGGAAAATCCCTCAACAAGTTAACAGCTGGTTTGCTTCTTCTGTGGCTAACTCATCAATCCACCTCCGGTTCTGTCATGGTGGAATGGAAAGCCCAGCAGTGAAGCGGAGGATAAAGTCAAGCAAAGCACTAATGCAGCGCTCTGTTTGCTGTCTAAAGTTACACAGCTCAACATTTCTAATCAACATTCAGTTTTAGTACAGTTTGTAAATACAAAATGCTACACTGCTCTTCTAAAATGAAATGAAATACTGATAAATATTGAAACATTTTCTTTTAGTGTCCAGACCAAGCACCTTCACATCCTGGAGGCTGCACCTTGCCACAGCATCATACTCCTGCCACGACCATCATCCCACAAGGAACACTACAGGTTAACTTTTCTGAGCCTGAATCATCACAGAATTAATTTATAATAGCCCATGGAGAATAAAAAGTGAGACATACATTTAAAACCCCCAAAGTAATTTGGTTAGTCAACGAACCGCAGTACCTTCTCTCCACTCACTGGTTCACTTGGCATCCATCACTTTTATTTTGTATCAGATACTCATTGTCTGGAGAGATAACAGATATGCGATCCAAAGAAAGGAGCATCCCGTTGAATAGCTGGCACACAGCTTAACACTGTTATTATGCAGCATTGTGGTGCAAGCCAAAATATCCATTTTTAATGTGTTCTCTGCAAAGAAATGTCTGCATCCACAACTCTCTTGCATAACCTCAGCAAGTTATTAAAGCTGGTAGCACCTTGCATCTGGCTTCTCCCAGGGTGAGCCAACATGGGTTGCTTTTCATTCAAGCACCTAATTTCTGCAGCTATAGGTGTTGCTGACACATTTTTTTTTTTTCTTCCCTGGAGTAATATTTTTAAACTTGACATCAGGTTTTTGAAGTTTAACAGCACAGAAGCTGGGAACATAGTCCTTACCCTTGAAAATGTATACAGTAAATCTTACAGCTTAAAAAGCAGTGAAAATTGGATAAATTCCTAGAAGAGAGGGCACAGATTTCTATTCTAACAGAACACCTTTGCACGTGCAGCCGTGGGCACCAGACGTGCCCAGGGAACTGTTATGCTATGGCCACTGCTCTTTCTTACAGCTCCATGTTGAATTCCCTCTCCCTCGTTTCCTTCCTCTCTGTTCAATTCACTCTGAACCCCTTCTTTTCGGACAAGGTCTCAGTGCATTGTGCAGCAGGAAAGAAACCTGGTATAATGGCTACATGCCTATAGATATTTTTGTTGCATTTTTCTTAGCAAAATAATCATAGTCTGTGTGATGCTCACTGACTCTTGGGACCCCACAACAATGTCCCTTCTGACACATGTCATCTAGGGAGCCCCAGTGGACAGCAAGTCTAAGATTTAGTTTGTTCTACATATACTCCAGGAACATGGATGCTCGGAGGCATTTGTATCAACCCCAGGTCCCAGAAATAGCAATCCAACCTCAAAGCTTCATTCACAGGGAATTACCTATCTCAGAACGAAGGCTGAAGTCACACATTTCTACAGCTTGCTTAAGTCCCTCCACCCAGAAAATCTTTAAATCCAGCATTACTATGCCAAACCAATTGCCAAGGACTTAGAACAGGCTCACAGCTGGCTCCAGGCACTTATAGCTGTTGTGCAGAGTCACAGGCTCTGCACCTAATTACATATATACTGCTTGTTTAGGTGCTTCTGCAACCTCCTGGTCACAGAGAGTCCCGTGAAAGCATTTAACTGATTCTGCTGGGGAAAAACACAGGGAGACCACAGACAAACCTCCTATGGAAGGGGATGGCCAGCAGCAGCAGAGTGCCTTTTGGGGACTGTTGTACTTGCAGTGCAGTGGGGAGGACCACCATGGAGAAAACAGTCTATGGTGGAGGTCCTGAGGAGTGCCTGGAAGGTGACCAAATGGCATGTCAGGACTGCTACCACTTCCAGGCAAAATGAGAAAAAAAAAAAAAAAAAAAGCAAGATCACAGCTTGTTTCTGCCCTTCCTGCCACCCTGAAGAGAACTTAGGAAAACTAGAAGTGACTCAGGAAAAAATGCTCATGCAAACCATCAGTGTGGGCTGCCCTGAGAGCCCACAGCATCCTGGCACCTCAGCAGGCACAGCGAGAGAGGTCGTGTGCTGCAGACCTCCCAGCACCAAACCCAGCCAGTGCCCTAGCACAATGTGTATCACAGCTGAGGTTCAGGGTTTTGGCTTTCACTCAGACACGTTCAAACCATTTTGGTTTGCTGATTCCTGGATTGTCCAACTGGTAAAGTTTAAAGGTTAGGTGAAACAAGAAAATCAAAGTCAACAAGGATTCTTATTGATTTTTGAACAGGGTCAGGGAGCACTGGTTTGCACCAGCTCGCTGAAAAGGGAAGAATTGTAAACCAACAGCCTCCGCACCTTCTTCCCACACATGCAGGCAGGCACACCGAGCTGCTATCTCATTTCATTAAAGGCTGACAGCTCCCAGTGCTAAAGATAATTAACCCTTTTTACTGTTATTTTCCATGTATGGCACACTTACATTTTGCTCCTGTATCATTACATCCTGAGGCCTCTAACTCAGCCCAATTAACCACGCACGATGGGGAGGGAAGTGGGAACAAAAGCTGTCATCAGGGAATTACACTTGGGCAGCGGGTGGCAGGGACACCTGAGCTGAGCTGTGGCCCAGCATTGCCCCACCAATGCTGCAGATCTGGCACTGATGCAGCGTCATCCTACAGACTCAGGCACCATCATATCAATCCCTGCTGAGCAATGAACACCGCTGTTAACGCAACGTCCAAGTGAACCCTGAAATCCCCGCTCTTGAAAACCACTACTACCTGTTTAGGTTACTTCAGCCCTAAGTAAGCCCTATGGCAGTGACAGGTTCTGGGGGATTAAGCAAGCATCTACGTTCCACCTAAGCTCAGCAGAACCTGCAGTTTGGCATTCAATTGGTTTTCATCACCAGTATTGTTTGGAGAGCTAGGAACACACAGTTAGTGCAGATTTGGGAAATATCGTGTTTTTTTTTAAAGGTACAAAAGCCTGACGTGGTTTCAGAGCTTTTACATACAGAGCTATCATCCAGGCTCCCCAAATAAGACCTATATGTGTACACATATACACTTATATATATATATGTATGTACATTTATCTATGCATACCATGGGCAGGATGGCTGGACACCATGCACACCAAACTAAGCTATTCCAGCAGCAGCAGAGAGCACGCTCTCTGTGTTTTTCCACTGCTGCAGCAGCAGCAAGGACTCCGACTTGGCCACGGCACACACAGGAGCCACCACAGGGCTTGGGATCAGAAAGTGCTGAGCCAGGGTTTCGCCCCCTCGCCCAGCCTCTCTGAGGGACAGGGGAGCACTCGGCTGCTGTTATGAAACAGCGTCCGAAAATGGGTTTGTTCCACAGTGAAACTGTGACAGCCTTGACCTGCTTTGCAGGCATCCCGGCTCTGTGCCAGGCTGGTGAATCAAGTGATGCTGAGCAGCCAAATCCACCAAACATCAAAGGAAATGAAGCCGTTCCCACGGGACTTGTTTTGCTTTCTGGCCACAGAAATGTTGCATCAGAGCTTCCCTTTGAAGAGCACAGCAGTGAGGTGTAGCAGGAGCTCCTCGGCAGGACCCGAGGCTCAGCCAAACAGGGCTTTGTCTTCTTTGTGCTACAAACCAGTGCATCTTGAAATGACTGTGAAAAATCCATTACAAACATTATAGGAATGAAAAGGAGAGGTAAAAATAACTAAGAAAAGGAAAAAGGTAATAAAAGAATTAGGAGCGTTTGCAAATGGTTTGCATTTCCAAAGAAATTCCTTACTGGTTGCCAGCTGTCTGAGCCCTGAAACTTAGCATGCAGCAGACACTGAATTTAATATACACATGTGGTTCCCCATATTAATCACGTAGAGTAGACATAGAATACATCTCTTATACATTTGCCTCACCACCTAAGGCTGTATTCCTGCTAGACCTAATGGAAACCTTCCCTTGACTTTCCACATGGCCAAGATTTCAGCAGCAGGGCACACCTCCAAGGAGACACCACCTGGGGAAAAAACCCGTGCACCTGTGTCCCATCATTCAGCAGAGAAATGCACGTTGCAGGCTGAACTCTTGCATAGTCAGGGCTAAATTGGGATGCTCTTTTACCCTTTGAAGAGGACAGAAGCCCCAAAAGACCAAAGAAAAGGAAGATCAGAATCTATGGGCAAGCGGGTAGAGGGAGAGTCGGGACAGCTGCCGCACCCCGCATGAACAGGGAGGGTTGGGCGGTCAGGACAGCCCTCTCCAGTGCAGCACTTGGGTAGGGTTACACCAAGTGAAGCAAAATGGTCCCATGTGACCTTAAAAGACAGCAAAAGGTCAAAACACATCTTTGTGGTTCAGTAAGAAAAGGCTTTGATTTCCCGCTAGCCTTGCCCATGGTGCAAATGCCAGGAGAGGAAGACACAGTGATTCATTGCAGTACCCCTCCTTTCTCCTTCAAACACCAAACGCACACACAATTAATCTAAAACTGTAACACATCAGGGTGGTTATTATTAAAATACATGCCTTATGCCAGTATTGTTCTAGAAATGCCTTCTTTCTTTCTTTCAGCTACTCCCACAGGGCAGTAAGCACAATACTTGTGCATGCATCTGGTGTGCCACAGACATCACAAAATGAGTCAGGTCCCCAGCTGGTAGTATTAAGCTTGGCTGTCCTGATGGTTTCAATTTTTTTCATTTCTGTGCCTCCTTCCAAACATTTTCCCCTCTCACATTCTGTATGCAACAATAGCACCATAATATATAATTGTATCATAAGCATCTCTGCAGTCTCCCACAAAAGCAAAATAGATGTGTGGATGTTGCTGACAAAGTGCATGTGTCTGGGTGGCATTTTTCTTAACAATTCCTGGCATCAAATTCCAAATCATACCTTTGCTTCTCTATATAAAATCTTCTCTTTCAATTCTTGTTATCTAATATACTAATCCTTAAAATATGCTTTTGAATATTTTTATGGTGTGAGTGGATTCTCAGGTTATTCATGGCTGATACATGAATGCAAGTTCTTTCCCCTCCTCTCACAAGTCTCCACACCACACCATCCCCTCCACACTCTTAGTCATCTTATCCTGTTAGTGTTACTGAGTTCACTCGTCTGGCAGATACAAACCTTCTTTGGACTTCCAGAAAAGTAAAGCTACAACTGTTAATTCCACATGCATAGGAGGGTACTTTTCTTACAGCTTTTGTAGTTATTCTGTATAAAAAGCAGTTATATTGTCTCCGTTGATTATTTAAAAGCAAAGTGGCCATGCCACTGCAAAGCCCTCACATGATTTCCAAGTCTGTGTCAATCATACCGAACAAAACTACTTTATTTTTGCAAAATGTCACGTTTTGAGCCATTTGAATGCATCCCAACACAAGAGTTATCATAACCCGTCAGACCAAAGGTCATTCCAGGTCAAAACCCAGTGTCTTACTGCAGCCCAGGAGAAAACAAAAGTACAGGGAAAACTTGTTTGCCTCAACAGATCTTCCTCCCTTCCCAAATTCTGCAACACAAGGACTTTCTGAAGGTTATATATGACGTGTTAGAATCAAAGGCACCCTGTACAAGGAGGCCATGTTTCAACCGCATGGAGAGAATCAACTTCATTTGATGCTCTCAACAGAGCAAATGATTCCTTGCTTCTTCATGCTGCTCCTTCTTCATGCTGCTCCACAGCTTCCCTGCTACCAGAGTCTGCAAGGGAGTGCCAGAAGAGCACTGATAAGAGGTAGTCTTATGACAAAGTTGCCATATAGTTTTATGGCAGACTTATGGCAGAGTAGGTCATGACAGTTATGGTAACAACTTTCCACATGGCCATTTGTCACCCTCTAGAGGAAGCTGACAAAAGAACTGATCAGAAAGAACTGATAAAGCCCAGCCAGCTGCTCCCCTCCCAGCCCTTGCTGTCCAGTGGAATGTTGCCTCCCAGCTCCCAGGGCAGGATCAGGGGGGTACGTTAGTTCTCCTAGTCCCCCCATCTGCATCGTTGCTGGCCATTGTAATTTTCACACATGCTACACATCAAATACCTGAGCAACTTGAAACGCTGTTCGTGAAACTTTTGTGAAACAGATTTGCTCCCTAAAACTATGCATTTATTCATAAGCAAATACAACAGTGTGGAACCCACCTTTTACCCACAGAACAACTGGGCTCCAACGGCAATCATAAAATCATTTGGTGGCAGATTCAACCTCAGTAAACAAATACCGTAAATTGGAGAAAGAAGGCCAAGTTATGACCTTTTTTGCTATGTACCAGAAGTGTTACAAACGGAGAGAGTACTGAAAATTTCCCTGTGTGGCTCATCTTACATACAACACTAAAAATAGTTCAAACTCTCCTGGAGAAGAAGGAAACAAAATACTCTTTTATCCATTCCTTACTTGTGCTGCTGTGGCTTGTGAAAGCATGCTCCACTGTGCCAGGAGCTCTGCAAACACAGAAGGAAAAGACACATGCTGGCCCTGTCACTGAGCCAATGGCTGCAGCACCACTTGATGCAGATCAGCCAGCACAGTTCTCCTGCCTACTGCTAGGCCACCTCAGCTTGCACCAGCCAAGTGTTTTTCTCCTATTGCTTGTACATAATCTAAAGGAAGAACTTAGATAAAACCATGCATTTTCCACTGTAATGCTTACAGCCCCTGTAGAACGTGCTGCCGTGAGCTGGCTTCCTTGCCTGTGGCTTTACACAGCCACGTGGAAGACAGGAGCTGGTGGACGGACACAGCAGAGCCTTCTCTCTGCACCACTCGGCATTCTGCTACAGAAATCCCTGGTGAGTGGGAGGGGGGTGGCTGGAGTTCGGCAGGGTCATTTAGCGAGGGCGCTCAGCAGGTGTTCCCAGGACAGCTTGCAGAAGGTGACCAGTGCGTTATGCAAGCGGAGCTGAAACACTGGTCAGAGGCCAAGCTGTTCATCTCCTTGTCTTTCCTAGTATTCTATCACAAGCTTTTCTTTGCTGCAGACAGCCATGCAAACAGGTCATGCTTGGAGCTTAGTAGAATTGCATAACACCAGCTATCTCACACACTTCTCTCTGCTTGTTTACACAGGAGGGGAATCCCGTCCTATGGTTTTAAAAAAGCAGACAGCATCTGCTTTATTTTCATCATTCTGAGGAGTCAGGTGAGAGCACCATTGTTCACATGTTCTCTGTAAAGCCAAGAAATTGCTGCAACAAAAATAATGTAACACAGCTCCAGACCTCACTATCCCTGGGTCACCTGGTGATAGCAGCTTCTGAAATTCAACAGCACTATTGTCGTTTCTACCAGTGAAGGACTTGGTACATTACTCCTGCTTACAGGGGCAGCAAAGGAAAATACGTTCCCAGTAAAGCTTGCACCTCTGTTCCCCTCTACTCACTCCATCAAAAGACATGGAACAAAAAGAAACTCTTAAACCTTCACATCTAATGTCTGAAGACAGGTATGGAGAAGGCATCAAGCCTTTTTTCTAATCTACAAATCAGAGGATAACTTCTGAACACTGGCTATTTTACAGTGCACTTCCACCTACTCTGGTCCATTTCAGATCTAATGCCCTTCTGAAGTGACTGAAGTGGCTGTTCCTCCTGAAAGGATGTTCTGAAGTGTTGAAGTGTGTGTTTGCTCTTCAGCTCTACAGGAACAAGTTCAGCAGCTTAATATTTCAGTTGCATATACTCCTTCAGCCTCCGCATTGTTATTTCAGACTTGCTTCTGAAGCCCAGAAACAGGGGACATGGCTTAAATCAAAGCCTTGCAGGGACACACACCATCCAGCCTGTCTGCTCAGAAGTCCATTTTGGCATTCGCATTGGCATTCTCTTTCAGAGAAAGCCCTTACAACAGCTGTGTCTCCATTGTTAACAGGGGACTGGGCTGTGCTAAGGAGTTAAATTATTATGCTGTCTAATGCCTCCTTTAGACCAACCATGTCAGACATTTTTTGACATTGTGTATTTCTCTCATACAGACAATGCTTTGGGTCTCCTGAATCTTGTCAAGCCGCCAGGTCTGCTTTCAGCAGTGAACTGTGCATGTAGGTTCGTCCCCCTCCATACAGCCCCACTGCTCACCAAGGCCATGCATCTGCTGGGGAATATCTGTCTCCAGCAAAGGTCTTTTAACAGAGGTAACAAGTTTGCATGTCAAATTTGCACTAATCAAAATGCCACAATAAGAATCTCAATTAGTAACGCGACGAAAAAGTCAGAAAGAGAAGATCCTGTAGATCAGAGGATACACCTCTCACTGCCAGCTGCAGGACACGTGCTCTCTAATGAACTGTCGTTTGAGATTTGTTTGGGATGATTAATAAGACATAATGACAGATGATGAATATCTTAAGAACAACTGCATTCCTCCTACTTACTCTGCCAGTCCAACAGCTGACCTTTTCATAATGCCTAGTAATTTTCATATTACATCCTGAAAACACAGCTAAAATGAGCATGCTGAATTGCAATATGGGACCACAAGGGACACACCAAACGGAAGAAAGGTGTTAGCAGAACGTGACAAATTACTGATCTGCAACTTCACAGACCAAGGTTCAAGTCCAATTTGAGATTCTGAGTGATATATGTTTGATGGATTCAGCTTAGTCGCATCAGACAGACCGACCTGTAATCCACTTTATAACTGTCACACGTTGGTTTACAGCACTTAGGAGAGGATTGGCAAGACAGAATGACACGGTAACAGAATTACCTCTGCAACCTACCTTACACATTCCGTTTATTGAACTCAGATCTCAGAACTCAGAAGCAGTGAGTCAGTGTTCAGGACCATCACAATATGGCCTGTTGAGAAAACTCATTTCCCACACAATTGCACAAATAACTTTTTTTGTTGTTGTTTTTTCTCCCCCTCCCCCCCACCAGCCTTCCAGCATTTAGAAAAGGTTGAAAATAAACATGGTCTGGGGATGAAAAACTGTGTGATTCACTTAGAGCTTTCTGGAAAAAGAATTAGGGAGGGCATACATTGCAAAACCCAAATTGTTCACTTCAAATAAAAAAATTCAAAACTTATTGTTTGACAAATATTGAAATGAAATATTTCAGTCATTCTGTCTTGTTGTGACAGGTTGCTTCCTGCTTTTCTTTCTTACTGAAATATTAGCTGAGGCTTGTATTAATTTTCAAAATATATCAGTTAAAGCAATTTTTCGCCCAAAATCATCTAAAAATTACAACCATATTTCATGTTCTTTTACTTCATAGAATCCTATTTTTCCGGGAAATACATTGGATAATTGATATAGAAAGTGGATTAGCGATAACAGGCGAAAGATCCATATGTCTTTCTCCCAACATCAGTAGCCCCAAGGTTTAGAAGGGAGCTGCAGCTCCTTTCCTTGCACCCAAGCAGAGCAGCTCTTTGTATGGGCAACTTAGGTCTGCAAAACCCAGTGGCTGTGTCCAAAGGTGTTGACTGGTCCCACCTGAAAAGACACATCCATAGCTAAATGACACTGTCATCAAGCACAGTTGATTTATCAGATCTCTCTCCTTGGGCTTTTGGTTACTAGATTTCTCCCTTTGTGCCCCTGCCTTTGTGAGCATCACCTCCTTCACCCTGCCTGCACTTGCCTTAAGCCCACAGGTGGGCAAAGCAGGCACTCTGCCTCTGCAGACATTACCCTTCACTCATTGCCTGGCAGGAGCAGGACGCAAGGAGGACATGGCAGCACAAACAGCACCATGGGGCAGGAAGCTGCAAGGAGCAAGAAGGATTTTGCGTGACTAACGTGCTGCTCCTTAATCACAGCGTCAGTCAGAGCCGCACAGTTCATTTCCTCCCCCGGTGTTCTCCCGGACTGTGCCCGTTCAGATAGGTGAGTTTGTCAAAGGATGGACTTTGTTCTGGGTTTGGCATACGTAAAAGTAGAGTTGCCTTAATAAAATAGCACCACAGCAGTCCGCCTCACATCCTTTGTGCACATCTGTGATCTGCCAAGAACACTTTTTGGTGTCATACAAAAATAATAAAGATAGATGTAGTTAATAAATAGGTAAGTACATTTTCAGCCCTCTGAGCTCCTCATTTTCTTCCAGCATAAACCCATTTTTTACAGCTGACTCTGTGATCTTCCAAGGGATGTGCTGATGTGGCTTGAACCAAGTTAATTTGCTTCCTTTTTCCTTTTTTTTTAGGATTGCAGATGTCATCAAAAATAAACAGTACAAAGAGGGGGAGAGAATAGACAAAGCAGAAACTGATTCAGAAACTAATTAAAATAAAGCATAGTTCTCAAAACCTCTTTAAATTATTCAGATGTCACAATCCAGGCAAAAGCTGATCTTTTCTAAGCCCCTTATTTTTTTTTTTTCCCTTCCTCCTCACTGCCAGAAAAAGTAGTCTGAATGGTGAAGGTACCTCCAAGTGAATTCAGGTTACCGCAGCCATTGGGTTTGGAGGCAACCAAAGATCTCCAAGTTACAGTAATTTTGAAGAGGTAAATGTACGTTCTGTGCTAAAAGTGGTGAAAATTAGGAATCAGGAGCTAAGGGGTAAAAGCCCTGGTAGAGCTACCAATAGTCCTTGTCCTCGGGGGAGCTTGTAACTGGGTACTGTACAGAGAAGGTGAATTTTTAATCCAACGAGTGTTTGCACCAAGAAAGCAACTTCCTAAAGCCTTGCCTCCATTTCGCATCTCTCCAGCAGGAAGCATAGCAACCCCTGAGCGCAGTGGGCCTGGCCAGCATTTAGTGGTCTCCCAGTTTCGTGTGGTGAAAAAATAAAAATTCCTCTAGCATGACCTTTTCTTCCCATGTGGATTTTTCAGGGAAACACCCAAGGAAATAACTATTTCAGGCTGGTTTCTGGGCCGTTTGTGGTGGCTGAACACGTTAGCAATGCTTTAAAACCCTACAGCCTGTGGACACGAGAAGCCTAATCCTGCCCCACGCAAAGCACTTTTACAGCGCTGTTCCTATGTGCACATAGGAAGCATACGGAGAGCTGTGGTGCAACAAGAGCTGGGAAGAAAGCTGCCCTCGGCACCATCCTAGACCATTAATTCATGTTTAACCCACTTCACATCCCCAGCAGGACATTACTGCTGCAAGTAAACACTATCCCTCACCTACAGCACATACCCTAGGCTCAGCCACTGTGCTGCTGCATCTCCGTTCCTGCAGTGCCGAGATGTGAGCTCTGACATAGTGCTCCCCCAGCCCGGGAAGGCCTGCTTCTCCCATGCAGCAGTGCTCTCCTTAAGCTGCTCTTGGTGTCACCAGTGTGCAGCCTCGCCTAAATCCTCCACCCATTGCTGCCTCTGAATCCAGCTCCTGCCCACACTCAGCTTCGCTCACTCAAGAGCAATTCTCAGTGCAATCTTCTCTCCTGCAGCTGCTAATCTGTCATTAGCGTGCCATAAGTCAACCAGATATACTGCACCATCACAAAACTTCAACAGAGTGGAAAAAATCATTTGCTTTACTGTCAACATAAAAACTTTTTATCTTCAGTGACAGCTTTATTTAGAAAAATATCTGCTATATTTTAATTTTGCTCTAATGATAGCTCTCAGAAAGCAGAATCTGTATGTTAAAATTTAGCTCAAGTGCAGCTGCTAACTTTCTTTTTCCACTCTTTGGTTCTGTTTAACAGATATTTTCTAAAGAAAGGATGTGTCTGGTGGTTTTTTGTTGTTTTGTTTTTGTTATTGCTGCAAAAAAAAGCACATACTTCTGCAAACTAGCTATTTGCAAATGGGTGCTAAACCCACCTTCCTCCCCATTATCACCAGCATTGAAATGAAAAGGGGCACCTTCAGATCCCTGTCTACTAAGACACCTACAATTTACTTCCCAGAGAGCGTGCTGCACGTTTTAGTGCAACAGTGTCCTGCCCTTGCTCTGTGAATATCTGTCTCCTGCTGTAATAACAAAACCAGTGCCTTGGAATGGAGTCAAAATGCAAGGGCTAGAGGGACAGGTTTTTAGCTGTGATTTCACTGACCAGGGCTGGCGCTGAGAACAGAAGCAGCGGTAATGGTCTGAGGCCATGTTTTCTGCAAAATAAGTGAAAGAAATGAGAGCATCATCGCTCTATCCATACTTCAGAGCTCATTTTGTCTTTTACTGTGGCAGCATGAGCCAGGTTTTCCTGAGTCAAGCCCCCATGAATTCATGCATGGGAAGAGCACATAAAACAGCAGCTGAGCTTCTCGACTTGGCCAAAACCTACCTGCCTTCCAGAAAATATTTCCTTTGGAAACAGCAATGTCTTTACAGAGCTCATAACCTTTCAGCTCTGTGATTTTGTGAACCAAAGTGCATAAAAATTTATCGGGCACATCCTCACTGGTAGGCAATGGCTTGCAGCAGGCCAGGACTTTGGTTCTCTCCCCTGCCAGCTGCACCAAGCAGCACTGAAGGCAGTGCCAGTTCCCTGGGAAAGTGAGCACTGAGACAGGGACACACTGGCATTCAGGTTGGGAGCAAATTCCCACCACACCAAGGTCCAGATGAGACCCTAAAGTGGATAAAAACAAATCCACTGTACTTTTCCTTTAAAAGCAAAGCATGACACACAATTCTTGGTATCATTTGACAAAAAACACCAGAGGCTGAATGTTAAATAAATAAAGTTTGTAAAAGATGTTCCAGAGGGATTGTGCTGGCTTTAGCAAGACATGGGCAGGGAGAACTCCAGTTGGGTAGAACTTCTGCAGAATCTGTTTTTGTTTGGTTTATTTTAAATTGCAACAATATGAAACTGATCTTCCAAAACACTTTCTTTTTTTTCTTTTAAGAGATAAAACCCCAGAGCAAGAATATTTGTGCTGGAAAAAAGTCTCTCAGATGAATAGCTTTGCACATACAAGGATAGAATTGCCTGAAATAGCTTTGTTTTGAAACAATGCATTGTCTCGCAGGAATTTTAGACGTTCTTTAGGCAGGCAGCGCTCGGTATTATATTTCATGTCTTTCAAAGTATCTATTTTCTTAGGAAATGAAGGAAAGGGATAGGAAAGTGATGTTTTTCACCAGTTATAATCATCTCAAGCAGGAAGATGCATAAGAATGGAAAGGAGAGAAAAGATTTTATTGTATTCTTCCCAAATGGCAGCAAAAAAAAAAAAAAAGGAATCTCTCTCCGGCTTATTTTCATGAAGAGAGACTTTGTTTGAAGACTCCTTATTGCTAAAAAATAGCCTGTTTCAGCCTGACAGACGAATGCCTGAGAACTGCACAGGTGAGTTCAGGAGACCACAGCTGACAAATACCACATCAGGAAGGATCATTCCATCAGCTCAAATATAGTCTGCGTGTTTTCCCAGCAGTTTATTGTCCATTTCATGCACACAAATTGAGCCATTTCTGTTAGAGCAAGCACAATGTGGTGATGGTTGGATACGAGCTGTTTACAATGTCTCCCATCTGAAGGGTCTGATCTGGTGGTGTGGTTGACATCCATCTGTCTCTAAGGTCCAAAGCACGAACTCCAACCCTCTTCCTTGTGGATATAATTATGCTGATCTGTGTTCATCTTAGAAACCCCCAGGACTCTGAAGTATGGAGCAACACAACACTTTAGTCCTCTGGTTGTCCCTAATTATTAATATAATGGGAACGCACCATAAAGAACTGAAAGAAAAAAGACAGAAAACCAAGAGGTACACAGAAACTTTATCTTTTCAAACTCTGAATAATACAGCTTCACACACACACAAACACACACGTACACATGCACACACAGTTATTGCACCTTGTGATGCACGGCTGTTGGCCACTATATCTTGTCTGAGGGCTGGCTCACACCTCAACTTCCCAGCTTCTTCTTTAGTTGGTAGTTACACCAATCATTCAAACCATTTTTCATTTGCATGTTTCTTCTGAAGAAAGGTCCATGGCGGGCACGTTATTACTCATTCCCTGTTTCCGGTATAAATTTTAAGTAACCTCTTTGTCCCCTGCGCAGCCCACACACTGACGCAGCATCTTCTCACACTTCTCTCCCACACAGGCAGCTCATGAAATTATACTCCTAAGGCACACAGGAGATGATAGATGGTTGGTATTTATCTGTGCTATGCAGGACTGGCTTACTCAGAGCCTGGTAATAGGTAAGAGAAGTTTTAGCTGGTCCAAGCAGCGTGCAAGATGCTCTGGCTGCCTACACATAGATCCTTAATTGCTTAAAGAGTTGACTTCACAAAAAACAGTCCTGTGATTGACAGGTCTACAGGCAGCCTTGGGCAGGAGGTCAGGAGCAGAGGCAGTAGATCATCAGACAGAGCTGAGCACGATGGTTCATCAGTGACAGAGCAGCCCCAGGGGCACTGCTGGGACGTGTGTGCAAAAAGATCAGGCAGAGTCTGCTGGGGAAATTGCCAGAAAGGTGGAGGAGAATTTGGGCTGAGCAATGAGAAAGGCAGGGCTGAGTACAGTACTTGTACCCCTGCCAGAAAATATTACCACACTGGAGCGAAAATCCAGCTATAAAAGTCTGTTTTTCTACTTTAACTCTCACATCAGTAATTAACGTCAGGAAACCACTTCGCACTGAAGACACACTGGTAAAACACACTTGCAACCTGTCTCCCTTTCAAGTCGGGGCTTTTCTTACCTTGCTGAGGTGTTGAGTACAAGGCCAATAAATTTACCTCAGAAAAGAAATTAACTTGTAAGTGCTGCTTCGTCATCTTCCTTCTGCTTTTCTCTAACAGTCATTGTGGCAATATCCGTTTAAGTTTAGAAAGCGCGTTGTTACAGGATGTGTGGGAACCACAAATACCATCTGAGGCCAAGTTACAGTAAATCCTATTCTTAGCATCATTAATGGAAGAGCTTCCTTCTCGTCACAAAAGCAAACGAGGGAAGGTCCATTAATTTTTCACTCATGGAGCAGTAAGAACACTTTAGAAAGGTGGGAGGAAGGACCACAGCTGGGTACATGGGCTGATTTACAGCTTAGCACCATGCGGAGCCCGGAGGTCTGAAACCAGCTCTACCTGTAAACTGCTGCTGCTGCCTGAGTTCTGCTGGTTGCTTTAAGAATATCCTAAATGTAAGCCCCATTTGAATCCATGATTATGTTTGTGTTAACATGATACTAAGTTACTGGGGCCACATGCTGCAATAAACAGGTAACCATTATTTCTGTTGTTCCTGGCTACTGTCTGCATTAGAGCAGAATAAATCAGAGAAAAAACAAACAAACAAACAAACACATTTCCTGCTATCTTGAATGCAGTAAGACACGAAATTATAAATGTTTCCCTTGGTCTTAGCATTTGCACTTCCTGGGCCTGGTATTCCCTTGACTTATGCCAAAGTGAAGCAGGAGTAAATCCGCCAAAGTCAATGGAGTTAAGCTAAGGTAAATCAAGCCCTTTATTACCACAAATCAATTCTCCATTTGTTTTAATAACATTAATTTAAATGAACTCACTTGATATTCTCATACTTCTGTTATGTGTTTATAATTTATGCTAGGGGTAATCCTAAACAAACCTGGCTGCTCATGGCTTCCCAGCCCACTCAGATTTGAATGTCTAGTTTAAATAAAGGTATTAATAGGATTTCTTTTTTGAGCTTGTATACTGAAGCCAAGTGCAGGGCATGCAGTTAACTTAAAAACATGTACCAGACATCAGCAAATCAAGCATGCTGTTATTGACCATCTCCTTGATTCTGGGGCCCATTTCCATTTTAACTGCTCATCTATTTGCATCACGGCTGTGAGCATGGGGAGAGCTGCCAATTAGAAGTGTGGGGTGCATGTCCCATTGCCAAGCCTGCCTCCCTGCCAGCATTGGGGTTAATTGTCCTCCTGCACCCTTGGCCCTCTTTCCTCATGAAGTCACCAGATCACCAGTTAACCACTAGTTCCCATTTCAGATGAAAGGGGGAAAAAATCACTTAATGTTCAACTGGATGCTATGCTACAAAGGTAGCCTTTTTTCTTTTTGTTTATTTTTTTTTATTTTATTTTTTGGTGAAAGCAAAGTGTATTTGTGCTTACAAAAGGCACCGTATTGATGGTCCTGGAAGAAAATTTACTGCCTTTACCCAAAGTACATCTGGTACCTGTGTGAGCTTGTGCAGACCTGCTCCAGCAGCCTAACAGGAGTAATTACTTCCAGGTCCCTGACTCGGTTTAGTTCTTGGCTTTCTGTCCCACCGAGCCATCCACCAAGATTGGATGTGACGAGCATCACACTCCACTAAATTCCTGCAGCCAAAGAAACGAGTTTTTACTGTCTGTAAGATATTTTTGTTTCTCCCTCTGGTGACAGGGCAGCTGTAGTCCACTAGCAGTCTTTCCAGTCACTCACTCCTGTGCATAGAATACTGACCTGCATTACATTTCCATTGCAGTATGCAAGATACAAAGCCCCAGACATCTTAGGATTTAGCTTTTGATAGAATTCCTTCTTGCCAGAAGCAATATGGAACATTAAACTTTGCTACAAAAGATGATAATATTCAATGAAAAAATGAGTTTTTAGAGACAGAATGTATCTTGCCACTGAAAAATTATTCCTTGGAGACCAAGGATGAGAACCTTCTCAGTAGAGCCCTGATTCTCGTTCCTGTGAACACGGGTCACAAAAAGTGACCAGGATAGTATTCGGTGGCAAAAATTGAGCTAGGTCTCTTTCTAAAGCTTTATCCTGTGAAGACCCTTGTCCACAAATAGATTCTGAACATGAAAATCCACCTTGCTAATGCCACTGTAACAACACACAAAAGCATTACAGGAAGAGACAGGGCTAAACCACATCCATCTAAAGATAGTAAGCGGGAAGAAACACCTCTAGAAAAAAAAAGCAATGTAGCATGAAGATGCCTTTTTTCAAATCAAGATTGCATTTAGGAAAAACATCAATCAACTTTGGGGTTATAAATCCTTTGTTCAGGGTTGGAGTGGAAGAGAACTTAAAACTAAATATGGTTACAAAACAAGTGCTTTATGTTTACTGGCCATTGGGAGCAGAGGGAGAAAGGAGATGGAAAAGGTTACTCTTGCTTAAACAGCCTGACTTCAGGTCCAATATGCGGAAAGACGGTTATGCAGCCACAGGACTTAAGTCACAAAATGTTGAGCCTAAAGCCTGTAGGAGAACTATGTCATCCACTTGAGTGTCTTCAAAAAAGGTTGCCCAGTGCTGCACACAGGGCTCTGACAGCAAACGTCTGGCATGTCTTTAATAAATAGGACATCTAGTTCCTAGGAAAGTCCATTCCTTGTTGCTTCATAATATTGTAGTGAAGATTGATAGTCATAATAAAAAAATCTTGGCATGTCTGCATTTTCTTACATATATTAGGTAGATTAGCAGGATACTTCCAGCAGAAGTGCTATAAACAGATATAAATTACAGTTTATGTATTCTGTGGGCTGCTAGTATTAAAAGTTGAAATATCTCATCACACACATACTTCTTCACATTTCTTTCCTTCAGCTGATAAGGCAAACACTGAGTAGTCACCAAAAACTTAAATGAAAACCCCAAATCCCTCTCTGGCTACAGAGAAAGGGAGAAGCTCCTAAAGGCCACTAGAGCCCTCCAGGACCTGAAAGGCCTGTCTCAGTAAACAACAGTTAAAACCTGTTTTAGATTTGTGAGACATCAGCTAAGCTACCACCTGATGAACGAGGAGGTAAGCATATTTCGTGGTATGGACACAACTCCCTGTGCAGAAGAAACAATGCTTTCAGCCTGTCTTGAAACCCATCTTGGCTTTCTGCAGGAAATGCACCCCAGGAAGTTTTTTCTAGTATGGGGTCACATTGATGCATCACTGCAAGGACAACGGCATAAGAATGGTGAAAGAAACAAGGTAAAAAGGGGACAGGGGTGTGTGAAGTGAGAGAGAAGGGAAGAAGGACACATAATGAAAGAAAAGGGAATGGGAAGAAGGGGCGTGTAACGAAAGCGAGTACAGGAAAGCTGTTGAAAAAGAGCTAGGGAAATCATCACTGCATGACAGCACTTTCAGTTCCATCATTGTTCTGCTCTGAAGTCTTGGATTCCATATTCTGCATCACTTCTGACTGACCAGAAACCCAGCCCCGGGAGAAACAATAAAGCTGCCTGGGCCACAGGCCAGGATGCTGTCTGCCTAAGAACATTTTTATTCAACTTGAGGTTACAACTCTTTGTTTCTGAACATGTAATATTTGATATAAATCCAGAGTGCTGACCTACTCCTTTTGAAATTATAGAAGTGACTTGGGCTTCAGTTCCAGCTTTTGATTAAATAGCTTGTAAGGGAAAACCTCAAAAAAAAAAAAAAATCATATGAAAATTCTGGGCCAAATCCACTTTCTGGTCTTTAATGTCCAATAGTTAGGGAGAAAACAACTATAAGTGGAGGGAACAGAGATGCATGTAAGTTACTTTAAGGAGATTATTTACTTTCCTTAATAAGGGACTTTAACAGGATAATGACTCATGCAATACAGATAAGAAACAAATCAAGAAATTAAATAAATATAGAAGCAAATAGAAAACTCAGAAGAGAAAACTTTTTTTAAAAAATGGGAGAGGGCAAAGAGAATTAACTACTTCCCCACTAAATACCATGAACTGTTTTTTTTTGTTGTTGTTGTTGTTTGTTTGTTTTAAAGGGACCATTTGTTTTGCTATAGGTCTTTTCTATGACATGGAATTTCTTTGGGATACTTATTTCTTGAAGCTGGTGGAGCTCCCTCTCCTCCACCCGTGATGGTAGTGGTGCAACAAGGAGCACAGTTCTTGCTCATGTCTCCTTCCAACATCCAGCTTTTCCAAGACCTTTCCAGTCCCAGGTCTCCTTCCAGGACCCAACTGCAGACCACTCCATTACCCACCTGCCTGGTCTCTTAGAAGTAAAGACCTTTGGAAGAACAAGAAAGGGGGTGCTATAGGGACGTATAAGAGATAAAAGAGTGACCATAGAAGAAACTGTCTGTTCCTAGGGTTGTTCTGTGTGTTTTTGTCTGCTCTTTTGATGTTCTGGGTTTTGTTTTGCATGCATGCACAAGTTTTCTTCATTGCGGTTTAAAATTTGTATTCCACCTCTTCTCTGCCAGAGAATTCCTGACACAGACAAGCATCTGTATTTTCACATTTCATGGTGCTTCAACCTTGTCAGAGTGTTCAACAGTATATTTAGATCTGCAGTCACAGACCTTTGGGTTGATCTGGTCCTACCCCTACTCAAGCAGGGCCACCCAGAGCAGGGTGCCCAGGACCACGTCTAGGTGGCTGTTGAAGATCTCCAAAGACTCCACAGCCTCTCTTAGCAGAAGGATCACTTCTCTTGACCTGCTGGTGATGCTTTGCCTAATGCATCCAAGAACACCATTAGCCCTTTCAGCAGCAAGGGCACACTGCTGACTCATGGTCAGCTTGGTGTTCATCGGGACCCCCAGGCCCTCTCCTGCAGAGCTGCTTTCCAGCTGGGTGGCCTCAGCACATCCTGCTGCTTGGATTTGTTCCTACCTAGATGCAGGACTCTGCACTGCAAGTTATAGAGTGATTTTTACAATGAAACACAGCGTTTCTTCTTGCTATTTTCCCCTTTGTATTTCACACCATTATTTTTCACTTTTAAAACCACCCAAAATGAGCCATGGCCTAGTTAATGTACCACCTTTCTTTTGTCTTTCAACTTGAGAAAAGGCCTCAGCTCCTCAACGCCCATCATTCCAGCATTCGCTGATGCTTTCTTTTAATGATGACAATCTGTTGCAGCTCAGACACAGGACTCACATTTTTCCCCAGACACCCAACCATTTGTTTTTTTGTGTGTTCGCTTTATTCTTCATAGGGCCAGCTGCTTTGTGATCAGTGAAATGTCAGAAAAATCATCTTACCATAACAAAGCTGAAAATAAAATATTCAAGGAAGCAAACTCCCATGGAAATATTTAAAGTCCTAACAAGGGAGAATTCTCATCTCTGTGCACATGGGTGACTCACTAAAGTAAATGGGAACTACGTGACTGCATCAAAGATTTCTGTACTGAAGAGCACAGATTTTCTCCTGGCTTTGGCCTTTTTGGAATGAACTTACAAAAAAGTTCTGATGAAGAATCTAGATAAACTTGCTCAATGATGTCATGCATGACCAGAATACCACAGTGATTTGAGTTATGGTATTTTCCTACCAAGATTAATTGTGTGCTTAAAGTAATATATGTCCTTAAATGCTTTTTATAAATCAAACACTCACATTCAACTGTCCAATCTGCAAATGGAATGAATGATACTTAAAGGTCAATACAGATGTGTCTTTGCAAATATAGAGGTTAATTAACACCTCAGGGACATGTGGAGTTAAAACTTGCAATATGGAAAAAAGCTGTTTCTGTAAATATTGTAATTAAACAGAATACAGTCTTGGTAATTGTTAGAATAGAAAGCCCCTAAATTACCGTGAGGAAAGAAATTAGTGCAAACAGATCTGCAGGAAAATATTCTCATTTTGAGTATGAGCTAAAATATAAATTGCCTATGAAAAATTCACAAAGATATACTCATGATGCTCCAAATTATCCTCTCGGGTTTCATAATTCTGTGAGTGCGTGCAATTAGTTAACGGTGGTGTTGTTATAAAACTACATACTGTGGCCGGCGGCTTTTGAAACTACTCCAGAAACCAAAGTCTGAGGCTAAACAACTATTGTGTTTGGGTATTAGGCAACAGGAAATCTGCCTGACGATAACTGAGTTACACCAAGCCCTGCAGCAGCCACTGAGACACTATGTCCATTTAATCTGCAGATGGCAAAGTAGATATGCCATTCACAGCTGCATGCATGAGGATATGACATCTTTGTCTACATTAATCTCATGGCTGGCTTCACATGACTCATTCAACCTTTTTTCTATTACATGAAAGGGAAGTTAACTAGCAAGACCTCTGGGGATTTTTAAATAGGTCCGGCCCTGCTGAGATGTGCACTTAAAGCAATAGAGCACAGAGCTTCTCTCCACGTTCCTAAAGCTCTCTTGCCATGCAGCTGCATAAGTCCAGTGGTATCCAGGCAAATCCCCTGTATGTGTCATTAGCTCCTTTCCAAAGCAGTCTTGTTAAAGCACACAGGCTGTGTTGCCAAGAATATGACAAGTGGGTCAAATGTATTAAAAAATATATTGAGAGAGACAACATCGGCAGGCTTTGTTATCCCAGTTATCAGTAGGGAGATAGAAGACTTAAATAAATGAACAGCTTTAATTTAAAAAGAAAAAGAAAAATATCTGCAGTATCTCTGTTCCACAAAGATAAGCCGACAGCTAAGGCAAAACACTGCTATGCCCAGAGGCAGCAGGAGGAGTGCAACAGGGTTCCCAGCTTTCCTCATCCTCTGTGACAAGGCTGAGAAAAACACTGTGGTTTTAGCTCTGACTGGTTCACAGGAGCCTTGCTGTTCAGAATGGCTCGTTTTTGAGATCTTGTGCTCCGCTTTTGAATCAATATTCAGATAAATACATGTTCAAAGTGGAATATCACTGGGGGAAAAATATCAAGCTTTTCATTCTCCATTTTTTTTTTCTGGAAAAAAAAAAAAAAAGTGAAGAACCCTTGCAGGTTTGAGAAAATCCACACAATAGTGCTATTTTCAGTTATAATAACTCCTCCAAGTCTCAGAGGAGACTGCTTTGAAGATCAAGTGACATTCCCCTCCCCAGAGAAGTAACTCCTGGAGTTAGACAAGATACAGAAAGCGAGGAGGAAGCAGAGCAGAGAGCTATCACAGTCAGCAATGGTCCTATAGACCCATCAGAGTGGGGGCTGGCTGAGGATGCAAAAGGAAATTGAAAAATGGGGAAAAAAAAAAAATTAAAAAGCATTTTCACAAGGAAAAGTAAACGTTTCCATGTGAAACCCCCATTATAAACCCCATAGGTCAGAGCCTATGTTTTTCCATAATAATCCCATCCAGTCTTATACAAACAAAAACAATGTAACAAGATGGGATTTTTTTTCATAAATGTTTGTCCCGCATGGATGGTAAGCTCCAGTTGCTTGCAGAAATCTGAAGTTTAAAAGAAAAATATCATGCTCCAGCCCTACTGACAGTGTTTACAAAATTATCTTGCTTGTACCCTGGTGCTTCACTAACAGTGTGTTACCTGCTGAAAAGTAGAGCAAATAGATTCAGAGCATAGCAAGTTATCGGTAGAAAATAGGGAACGTCTGCCCCGGAGAAGTGGAAGCAGACCCTGGCAAAATGTTCTGAACTTCCCAGTTAAGTACCAAAAGCCATGGGCTTTCAAACAAACACACCATCTCCACTTTTCCTGTCTGAAAATAAATAAATAATACTTGAGATACTTTAAATTATTTGAAGATGTCCAGATTCCTTAAGGAAGGCTAAATGAAGCATTTCAGAGGCTTTTTGATGATCAAGAGCCAGATCTGCACTCCACTTGAAGCAAGATGTCTAACTGTGCTTGAGAGGACTTTTAGCTTCAAAGATTGGTGTGCTTGAGGGGCAGAGAAAGAAGTAATTCATTTTTAAAAACCTGAACATAATCAGAAAGACTTTGATGCATACCTGTGTTGACCTGGGAGCTGAATTGTGGCAGCTGCAGTTGTAAATTATAACATGTTTAGAACAGAAGGGAGTAACCAATGTCTTGCAGAAATGGGAAACCAGCGGGTGCCCTTCGACTTTGCAGAGCACATCTAAAGCAATGTCAGACCTTGGCAGGTCAAAAATTCAACAGGTTCCCAACGCAGATCGCTTGTGGGGAATATATTTGTGTGCATGCCAATGTCTTCCCATACAAGAGTAGAAACTGATCTTCCTAAAACACTCTGACAGAGTTTCTGTATTTTCCCTATGCCAGCTCTGGCTACCTCTTCTAAAATCTCAGTGTGCTGAACTAAGAGCACATTTCCCTTTTTTTTTTTTTTTTTTTTTCAAACATGTTGATGCTTATGGCACACAGACTAACAGTTCTACTTCTTCTGTAACCCTGCGGTGCCATTACCTCTTCTTGTGAATCATATGTAAAGTAAGGTATTGATACTGGATTTGGAAACCGTGACAAGGTAAGGGGCTCAGAGCACAGCAACAGAGACCATAGCAATAGGAAAAGATCTCATTCATACCACTGACTCCCAGCACAAAATACTGCAGTGTATCTGGATACAGAGATGACATTCACATTTCTGATGGGTGTTCTGAAGGGCCAAATCTACTTCAGCTGAGTCTAGATGTCATTAAGGTAGCCCTGGATTAAATTCACCACTTGTATTGCTGCCTAAAGTTATGCCACGTTACCCCAAGATAAAGCAGCACTATTGCCACAAGAAAACCATGCAGGAGCACTGCACAAGATAACACTTTGCAAGGAGTTGCTGGCTTGTAACCACGCATCAATCGTAACTTATCATGCAGTGCTTCTGAAGCAATATCTCAGAAAGTAACCTGCCCAAACTGCTGCCAGCCCCTGACCATGGTTTCCCAGCAGGGATCTCAGTAAATAGGGGCTGATCCCTCCTTCAGGAACAAATCAGTGAAATCTTGCCATCCTGCAGTGAGAAGAGCAGGAAATGCTTTTGAAATTGCTTTTCATTCTTTTATAATCCTGCCCTTAACTCTTCACTCTGCTGGTAGGAAATGGACTTTTATAGTCACAGTCTCTCAACTGTCAAACCTGACAACAGAATTAACAGCACTGGTGATTAGTACAAAAAGTCCTGTGCAAGGCGCAGGGCTCAGACTGAAAAGTGATCTACAGGTTTTGTTTTCCCCCAGGGTCAGGGTAGGGGTAAAATCATAAAAATAGTGAATTGCCTATGATATGAATAGAAAAAGCACAGCTAAGCCACAACTTTTAGCTCGGCAGAGTGTAGTCAGATATTCTATAAAGACATCAGTTAACCTACACGTCAAAGCTTGTTAAAAACAAAGCAAGTACCTTGGAAACCCCAGCAAATTAGATATACTGCAGACTGTTAACAGGAATAAAGGAGATTAAGTGGCCACTAGTCACACTTTCAAAACCAGAAGAGAATTTATTATTCTTCTGAACTGCTTCAGACACAAAACACTCCTCCCAGTAATACAGAAACTAACTGTATGAATCTTGGGCTAAGAGACTTGCTGACCACTTTTCAAATTGCCAACGCCTCATATATTGCTTGAGACAAGAAGGTATTTAAAAACTCTCTGAGAAATGGCTGTTCCTACAGCCCTGCACTCAGGGCACAGTATTTGGCAGCAAAGCAATTCCAAGCAGCCCAGAGCACCATCCGCACTAACACTGCTATGGAAGTGTGACAAAAACAAATACAGACATGTTTGCTGCCACAGAAATGGCCATATTGTCTTCCTGAAGGAAAATGTCTCTTCTAGCAAAAAGGACATTTCCACAAAAAAAGCATCTTTAAGTTGGTAAGTGTTCAGTTTCAGATGGCCAATACCTTTTTGGAATGCTAAAATTGAAACATTATTCAGAGAACACTCTGATGAAGATATTTTTAAAGCAATAGTTTTTGGATGTTTGTTTGTTTGTTTTTTTCCTGCCAGGAGGAAATACAGCCTCCCAACCAGCTGTTCTCACCACTCAGAGCACATAAATATCAAAGCAAAACAGAAACATGAGCAGTATGGAAATACTCTCGAGGAACAGCAGACTACCTAGTGGCCCAGTCTGCAGCTGTAACTGCAAGTTACAGTGAAACCTTCTTGCAAGACAGCCATAAGAAAAGATTTAGAAGGCGTGCTGATGCACTAGGAAAGTCATGCTCACTTTCAGGCCCAGGGCTGTAGCAGCACTGCAGCGCATCAGGAGCAGCCTGGGAGAACCTCAGCACTGCAGGATGTGCTCAGCGACTCAACACCAGCACCAACATGAGACAGCATAGCAGCACACGACGGAACATCTCTCCTCATTTGTTAGTAATCAGACCTTGAAAAACACTGAAAATCAATACTGGTGCAAATTTTAAGCAACTTTTCCTCTGTATTTGAAAACATTATTTTTGTGTACCTTAGTCATAACCAGGACAAGCAAATCTGTGCATTAACAGCTATCCCAGAACACAATCAAACAGCCATTGCGCCTTTTGTACTTCTAATCTAAATATACAGAGAAAGCACTGGGGAAAGGAAACGTTATTATTCCTGCCTTAGAGCTGGAGAATTGAGATAGATAAGAACTGAGCAATTTTCCATCCTTAGAAAGGAAGTCTGTGACAGAAACTGGGACAGAATGCAAATTTCTACTGCTATTCTCAAAACAGGTTTGTTGGCATAATTGTTTTTAGACTGCACAGGTTGCCAAAGAATCCTGAGAAACATTTATGGAAAGTGAACCTTAAATATGTGCTGTGCAGCAAAGAGCCCTTTCATGTTAAGGCGTTGGATGGAGAGAGATCGTCTGCAGCTGCCTTCAGCAAATCATACGGAGGAAAAAATGACAAAAGGAAATGGAAGAGAAGAACGTATGATCCAAGCAAAGTGAAATGCAGTGACATTAGATACTGTAAGCACAAACCGTTGGATTGGCTACGTCACTTTTCCTCCCAGTGCATTAGCTCTGAGTTTGAAAGTCGACAGTGAGCACAACTGGGTGGTCTGCTAGCAAAACATCAGCTGAAGTCGCTCTGACTTCAGAAACATTTCTGCAACCAGATGAAATCATTGCCATGCACAGATTAACGAGGTGAGATCTAGACAGAGAGGAAAAAATGACATAGGAATGCATAGGTCTTTTGCAGATAAAGAGCTGCTGTAAATTCTGAGGATCATATGTGGACACAAAGGGAAATGTAACAAAGCCACTTAGGCACAGACAAGTCTGTTGGTACTCCACTGAAAACAATGTTTCTAGCCTCTGGTGTGTATAGAAGCCCAACCCTTTATTTTCCTCACTTATTTTCCACCTCAGACTACATCTGAGGTGACTTTCTACCAAAAACATTCACCTGAAAAAAACATACTTTTCTTCATTGTAACTTTCAGATTTGTTACAAATAAATCTATTTTGGGTTATGTAGGTATAGCACTTGCACATGTGTCTCAAACAATTGCTCATCCACAATTCCTTTATGTTTACGGGATACTAATAGTGAGTGGGTTTGCAATTAAAGTTGCATTTTCCTAAGATTTTAGGCAAAACACTGATATTTACATGCGACAAAGCACGTTTCGGTGCTCAGTACAACTTGCGTTATTTAACAGCCTAGACAGAATACTTTTAAGAGGTAACCATCAGGAGCTTATAATTTTCTATCAGTTAGATACTTATTACTTTTCATCCCATTAAACAAAAGGATTGAGAATAAAGCTAGCATCTGTGTGCCTGTACGTTTCCAGCAGCTGACTTGGACACCAGGGCGCTGGGTGGCTTTGCTGGCTGCTCTGCTCCATCAGATCTTCCTTGGGTTGACTTTGCAGTCTGCCAGACTCAGCAGCCTTGCTCTCAGGTTTTATCCGCACAAGCAATGTCAGACTAAGACTCTGTGCACTTCTGCTACAGCCTGTGGCTAAAACATGATTTCCTATTTGGGAGTCACTAATCTATCACACATTAATTAATCGTATAGACTCTAGATAGAGCACAGTTGAACAAACTCGGTGGAGAGAGGAATCTGAAGCAACTCCAATATCCCGAGGGCTTCTCACAGCTCTGCCCTCCGTACTAGCAAATGTCATTCTCTAAAGTAGGTCTTACATCTTTAGAAGATGAGCATTGGGAAGAGCTCTCATCTGGGATATAGAGACAGTTTCAGGCAAAACAGCAAGAGTGGTTGCTCTAGTTTGATGAGGGTTTCCTCATTATGTTCTGTGCATTTCAAATGTGAAAGTTTGGTTTTGTAATGATATTGCACATCATTTTTGAGCCTCCGGGGGCTGGATGTAGGATTTCAGAAATAAATATGTTAGCAGGAACAACTACAGCTTAGAAGAAAAAAGTTATATTTTTCCTGATTGATAGCTTCTGTGTGCCACCTACAAAGGCTTATGTTTCTGTGCTCTGGACTTTCCCAGGCTCTGAGGTACTTCAATTAATTGTCATTTATATAACCAATGCATGCCTTTCTCTAGGGGCAATGAAAGCTCTGACTAAGAGGAAGTCATCGGATCCCTTTCATCACTGAGGAGCAGGACCAGTGACTAAAAAGCATAATATTTCATTTGGTTTTAGTCTCATCTCTACAGCACGTTTGTAACAGGCAGTTGTCTTTGCTGCCTAGTTTTTGTTTGCTGACTTCAGGAGAGCACTTCAAAAGCTCCCTGTCCTCTTAATGAAAGTGCTATGCCTGTCTTTTATCATATCTTTTGTTCTGAGGTTTAGCCCACATTCCCAAATGGAAGATGAAAAGTAGGAAAACTTATTTGGCAAGACAAAACAGTCATTGTGTTTGAAAAAAAAAAAAAAAAAAAAAGTGTAGCATGTATCTAAATGAAAACCATAGTGAAAGAAAATCCTAATAAAGACAGCAGACCTACTGAGATATGTTTTTCTCCTAATACAGTCCCCCTGCTCTAAAACAGAGAAAAGAGAAACAAAGGAGCTGTATATAGAAAGAAAAGACCAAACTGAGTCCAGCTTAAAGCAATCCTGTTGAATGGGGTGGGAGGAGAGCAACTGGATGTGTGGTTCATCTGCTGCTTGTTAGTGCTCTGCCCTCGGCTCTGTGCACTTCATACCCCAACTTCTTTGTGAGTCAAGTTAAAGAAGGAAAAAAAAAAAAAGACTCAGACCAAAAAACAATCTGAATTTGTCAGGTATTTCCTTAAAATGCTTCTCCTTTGTTGATTGCTGCCTGATCCAAAGAATTATTTTTGAGATGTAATAGTTGTTTGAAGGTGTAACTTCATGGCATATTTCTGAGTTTGAAAAGTTTTAATGCAAAGGCTGTAGTCTCTGGGTTATTTAGGCTTCCTTGTGATAAAACTTCTTGGTATTTCTGTCTAGCAAGTACAGTCTAGCCTTAGTATTCTTCCTGGAGAGACTTATGCAATGCACATACGCACCTCCTTGGTCTGATTTCCTCAATATCACTTTGGATGGGATGTGAATCACCTAATTAGCCATTCCAGAACAGCACAGTAAGTACCTTTGAATCCTGATCTCCCTTTGTGTAATCTGTAGCAGTTGTCAACAGTATTTAGTTAGAGCAGAGCTCCTCCAGCTTTCCATGCAACTCTGAAGACCTACTCACACTCCATGTGGTGTTTGTCTCTTAGAAGCCTGATTTACCAGGAATCCAAGTTGCAGAGTTGTGGCAGGGGGAGGGCAGACACCATTTCAAGCCTCTTGAGTAAGTACAGCCAGTAACATATAGCTGTATGTCTAACGAAAAGAAAGCTTGTGGTCCACGGCTGTGGGGGAAGGGCACAAGCACAGTTAATCCGTTCTCTCATTTACAGGTTGTTCTCCCACTTAAGTCATCCAGTGAGCCAAAACTACTTTCACACCACTAATAAGAAGAGTGAAATGAGACATTGCAGAAACCCAAGCTGAGGCACTGTGCCTACAGACACACCTGCAAGTGACAGTTCTGCACCAGTTCTCTGCCAAGCTGGCCTCAGAAAGAATCCCTGTGCTGCCTCAGCCTCCAGCAGTGCCTTCAGAGCACCAAAACTAAGCCATGACATTGTCTGATATTCCAGAAATTCCACTTTACTAGCTAGGATCAGTTGCTGCTTCTAAATACACCGGACTGCACAAAGCAAGGTCCTATTGACACTGTATGTCTGAATTTCCTGACGGCGTTCATTTGCACTGCTGCTCTAGTTAATTAGTGGCAGCACTAATTGTCTTCAGTATCACCTTCAGCATACGTCCTCAGTATTCTTCTCTCCCCTATGTACTTACCTTACCCTCCTTCTCTTACTTCACAACTGCCAGTTTCCACTGGCCTGAAAAATCCTCTTGTTTATAATCTTGTTGACCTTAATCTACTAACTCAAACTCACATCGAGTGGTTTGTTCTGCAAAAGGTAGAAAGCAGCTTCTAGGCTTCCACAAGGAAATTAACAACATCGAACAAAGTGGCTTGTATTATCTTCACTAAGACCATTGATCTCTGTGGGTCTGAGTGGGTTACAGATCCCTGATATNAGTCATTCTACAGATTTCATTTCTCTACTTAAACACACCATCTATCCTCAGTCATACCACCTCCCTCCTCCTACTCATTTAAATGGGCTGTTATACCAGGGTAGATTAATGTCACAGTTGTCTCCCTTGATTTAAATGCTGTTTGATTATATCTGTCAGGATATACTTCTCTTTAAGTATGTGTTCTTGCCTGATGTGTTAATCTGATGGAGTAAATGGGCCTAGAGACATGGTCTGATCATTGCACAACATTAAATAGCTAAAGCAAGGTTCAGGCCTCCAGGTACAGACTTGTTGGTGTTTGTTATCACTGCAGGTGGTGGAAAACATGCCAGAGGTTGATGATATAATTGCTAAAACACAACGGGAAAATTGCATTCTTCAGGACTGAGGTGGTCAGCAAATACCACCTTCGCTATGTTTTTACAAAATTGCTTTGTCTCCAGCAGAATTTCAGAACTGAAACGTCAGCCATTAAAGTTGCAGTTGTGCATTCTACTTTAGGTTTTTCTTAAATCGTTTTCAGATGAAAAAAAAATCAGAATTAATATATTGAAATAGACTAATCACCTTATTTTTTTTTTTGTCAATTTTCCCCTATGTCACATTTAAACCAAGGTGACAAAAGTTTTGATCCAGTTAAGAAACATTCCCAGATATAATTTTTTTTTTTTTTTAAATTCAAGGAGAACTTGCTCTAAAAATATTAGTGTGGACTTAACATCACTGAAACCTGCAAGTTTTTGTTTTGTTTTAAAGCTCCAATTTAAGTTAAAGTCAAAGCAATATGCTGTACTCATTTTAGATTGGTCCTGTTGGGGCAAAAGTCTAAAATTTATAGGAAAACTTTCTGCCTCTTCATGCTATCAGCCCATCAGAGAGGTACACCTATCACAGCTCTGTTACACGGTTCTGGGTCTGTTTATTCGGGTTACCACAGTCCTTACCATCACACAACAGTTCCTGGGATTACTAACATCAGCCTCAATTTCCTGCACTGCAGCGCAGGGCCAAATCCATTTTAAAATTCTCTGCTCAAAACTGCTGCATCACAGTCAGATTCACGCTTTATATGGAAAAAATAGAGACTAGATCTCTCCCCCAAAATAAACACATCAGATAAGCATGAAAGCCTTCTCTGCCAGAAAAATCTTTCCTCAGCAACCCAGATTTGTGATAAGACATATGAGGAATCAAAGGAAATGCTAAACAGATAGGTGCTGGCATTATGAAGGCTTCCTAATAATGCTAGATGCACCAATTTTTTTTCTTAGCTGCAATTTTATGACTGAGCATAACACTTCTTATGAGTGATAGTAGAAAACAACTATAAAGATGACAACATAATGTACAGCTGTGGTCCAAAAGACTAGGAGATAAATGCACGAGGTGAGAAGAAAGCTAGTCTGGGGAGGAATTGTTCTAGAGCTCCGCAATAAGGGACTTGTTAAACAGTTTTGTGGCAGTTACACCCAGTATCGGGTGTACATACTATGGAAGTAACCATGATAACAGCCTCATATTTCTCTAGCACCTTCCTTCTAGGTGGATCATTATTTATATAGCACTCGGATGTGGGCTAGATGTCCCCTGTAGGAATTTACAATCTCATTTTATTCATGATGTTCAGTTACTGTGGTGAAAAGAGCCATTTATATCCAGAGACAGACTAGTAGTCAGAGTAGCAAACAACAGGCAGCTGCAGTACAAGAAAAAGAAGCCAAAAATCAGGATTCCCATAGGTTTATCCACTGAGAAGTTTGGGTTGGCTTTTGCCAGCTACAAAAACACTTACATTGTGATTAAGGATAAATCATGTTACACTTGATATCAGTACAGATACTTCCTACACATATTCTTTACATTCAATACTCATTCCTCATATTCAAATGCATTAATTCAAGCCTGATACAGGGCACAGCAGCTCCCACAGCATGGCAGGACTGTGGTTATATAGGGCTTCCTACAAAGAAGGTTTGGGAATCATTCTCCTCTCTGCTAAGAGCAGCTTAATGGTAATAAGACAAATATTGAGAAGCACCAGGAGTCAGTAGCAGTGATTCACCACTCATTCTGCAGTTACTAGATATGACAACAGCATCCAAGAGACCACCCATCCATCACTCTTCTTCATCATCATTAGTCCATCATAGTAATTGGATAGCGGTATTTGCAAGGCTGGTATACAGCAATGATTTCCAGTGAAAGAGTCAGACTGAGTGTTAATTACTCTCTGTTATCCTCACAAAGTTTCACTACAAAGAGTTTTTATTATCCCTTCTGTCAAAACACCAGCCTACACCCTTCAACCCTCAGTCCCTCCAAACACTAGCTATGCAGCTACAGGGTCCCACATAGCCAGCATAACATTGCTAAACACATACAATATGAGCTACTCAAACACAGTGTTACTCATGAGCATCACCTGTACTATTTTGAGACAATCCACAAAAAAAGAGATTGTAGTTAACTATGCAGATAAGATATATATATATTTCAACTAAAATGAGATTCTATGACTTTAATCATGTAAGACAAAATATTTTTTCCTGATTTAATGTTCTAACTTTGCTCTTTTCAGAGGCACTGATCGTGTACATAGGATAATAAATGCTGGGAGAAAGTTCTTAGAACAGTTCATCTAGAATGAAAGGTGGACATTTCCTAATTAAAATATCCGTGCACAGAGAAACAAATGAAAAGAAAACAAGCGCAGCTATTATCCACACTCAACTCCGTGAACAAAGTGTGAGGCTGAGCCAAGCACTGGTATGAATTTTCTTTGCTTAATGAAAAGGTTTTCCGAGATGTAGTCTTTTCTGCTTCACTGTGGATTGACAATACATTCTGACCTAATGGATGCTGATTATTGTTTCCATTATGCAAGGCTGACAGAAGCAATATTTCTTCAAACCACAACCTGTTGTTGAGCGGAGAACTATTGTAGTGTGAATCTGTACTACAAAGGCCTTTTCATATCATACGTTCCTCATGTGCTTCGAGCTGCTCTTAGTCCTCTCACATGGCAATAGGAAGACCTGAGAGGCTGTCCTGCCATCGCAGTGGGATACCGCTCAGGAGGAAAACCAGCACCATCTGGAAGTCTTGGTTCAACATGAAAACCAGATGAGAAACATACTACACTTCAGTTCTCTAAGTAAGACCAGAATGAAGCAAGCACCAGAAATGTGAGATTAACTGGGTAGGAAGTCCTCAGCTCCTCCTGATCTCCCCAAGCCTTCAACCAAACACTGCCAGAAATGGCACAAGCAACCACAAACTTCTTACAAAACAGAAGGGAGAAATTCATACAGTATTCATGTGTAAGCTCTGTCTCTACCCAACAGCTATTTTTATTTGCAGTATTTGGGAATTTACCAAAGCAGAGCCTGGGCTGCACATGAGCTGGGCCTATTCTCAGGGGCATTATGCACAGCCCCAGCACAGGCTCCTCTCAGAGCAGCTGATGTGCTTTGTTTGTGTTGGTCGATCCCATACACTGCTGACTTTCCACCATTGACATTTCATAACCTAACAGCTAGGACTAATTTGCCGAGGCCTTGGTAGCACACTGCAGGCTCATTTTGCTAGGCGCAGTACAGGCCATATTATTTCCCGAGGTGAGTTTCTGACGCCCCTTCCCACCGCAGCACATCAGCCTAACCAACACAGGGTGCAGTTAACCCACAGGTCTGTGTAAGGCAGAAGACCCACTGACTGGTGCGCAGTGCAGCTACTAGTGTTAAACAGCAATGGTCCTGGCACCAGAGGGCTCCACGGCTTCACAGAGAAGTGAGAATTGAGGAAAAAGTGACGGCCAGTGCTAAAATTACAAGCGTGCTGAATGGCTTGGAAGTGGGCAGGGCAGCAAGAGAGGTCAAAGGTGGAAAGCTAGGTACAAGAAGCAGAAGTAGTATTCACTGGGGAGTGGGGGTTATTCAGCATATCCCACCTCTGAGCTCTCACTACAGGAGCAGCTCTGAGGCTGCTCTGGGTTTCAGCGTCACTGAGCCTGGCAGCCATTTCAGAGAGACCCTCCTGAGGTGCGCTGCTTTACCAATGTGACCAGTTTGTGGGAATCCTTCATGTCCTCTAAATTGGACTCATCTTGTTAAACCAACTGCAAAACACAGTTTTCCTTGTGGAGCCTTGGGGTGCAGGGTGGGGAATAAAAAAAAAATAAATAAATAAAGGAAGCATTTTTTGCAAAGAATATTAAAGGAGAACTAACATGGCATTCACATGGTGGGTGGGGAGGACTGAGTCAGCACAAGGAAGTGGTTGTCTCTGCACCACGTCAAACCACTCACAGCTGCACCAGGACTCTGAACGAATCTTCTCCCAAAGAGAGCAAACTAATTGCTAAAATATCTTCCTGAGTTTTTTGTGCATGCATTTGCTCTGTTTTTTTATATTCAAGTCTAGCTACCTGCTGTCAGATAGTGTTGCAGCCACCAGCAGGGCACAGCTGGCCCCTCACCTCACATGCTGGGCTGCAGATCCCTCACCAGTTGCTTTTGTTGCACAGAAAACGTCTGTGCTTTCCTGGAGGTTTTCTCCCTTCGCTTCTGTTGTGCCCAGGGCTTCACCTGCCAAACGGCTGGTTGCTGGGTGACTGGGATTTCATTAAGCTGCACCAAGAGCAAAGCCATTTCCTGCTTTTAAAATAGCAGCTAGAAGGATGGGAAGAAAAAAAAAAAAAAAAAAAGAAAACACTGCTGCATGTGATTGTTCTGCAGGAGCCTGATTTCTGGCATGGTGCCACCAAAAGCACTATAACTACAGCAGCTTAAGGTAGGGCAGCTCAGCTCCTGCCCAGGGCCCAGCCCCGGCTCACCAGGGTGGACCTTTCCTTGCCAGGCAAACCCAAGAAGGAGGGGTTTGCCTAAACGTAGTGCACCAACATTCTGAGAAGTCACATCATGGCATCAGTGATCACTGGCACAATATTAGGTGTACAGAGTGTTCCTAGTTGAGCTACAAATGTGGAAAAGGCAACAGACAAAGTCACCGCTCTAAAATCAGACAGAGGCACAAGTGAAACCACAGCTCTCCCAAGTTCTGTTACAGATTTATTTTTGGAGCCACCAACCACAGCACTAAACAGTCACTTAAACTTCAAAAGCCTGTGTGGGTGAATGAGAGGAGCAACTCTTTTTAGTTCCCTTTTGTTATGGAGGGTAATCCTGATGCATCTCACACATCCTTGATGCATCTTTGACACCTGGCTGGCTTTCCTGCATAGGAAAATTCTGTTTATGTTTACCACCATACCTGATGTGCAGGACAAATAGTTTGGATTGTGAGTTTTTCAGTGCTGTACATGGTGAATATGAACTTTGTTTGCTATTCTTGGGCAACTGAGATGCTACATGGATGCTGTGTAGGAAACAGCAATGGACGCATGCCTACCGCATAAGTATGCCTTGCCAACACCGTGCAAAATCGCATGCTCTTCTAAAGCTGACTCATTGCGGCTCCTGCCGCATGAATGCCAGTGGAAACTGTGCTCACAAAACCATTCAAAAACGAATGCAGCCACACTGGCATTTGCATATTTGTATGCTTCACTTAAAAGGGTTTTCTGTGTGCTGTGGCTTATTTTCCAGGCAAGTCATTTTTACCTTGTTCTACAACCTGCAGCAACTTCACTCTCCTTCAATTCCCTACAGTTTGCTGTGAGTACTGCTGCTGCAATACTTTTCCATTTAGATGAAAAAATAACTTGCGCAGCCCCTTGGAAATTGTTACCACAGGTATTCAGGAAATAACTGGCAAGAAGAATGCTGTGGTTCATATTCCCTCTGGGCAAACAAGATTGGCACAGTGCATAAGCCAAAAAACTCATAAATACAGATGAAAAGGAAATTCAGCATAATCCTTTTCCAAAGCTGATCCTTAGTGCATCTCTGAGATGACAGGTTGTGTACATGCCTGGCTGTCTGCTGACATTGTAACGGCTGATAAGACTTCTGCAAATGAGTAGCAGGGAATGATCAAGCAAAACAGCTTTTGCCTCCATTAAGCATCCTTGGCTTGCCTGAAATAAACCTTCAGTTGCATCTCACATAACCCTAGCAGAAGACCACTGCCTAAAAGCTGCTCTGCAGCAACCTCTGAAACAGAACTTGGGAGAACATTGTACAAACAGAGAACACTGGGCCACTGAAACAAAACCATTTTGCAGAAAGATGCTGATTACAAGACATAGTGGAAACATACTGAGTATCTCACATACGGGATGCCAGTAAACCACCTGCCACGCTGAGTACCCACCAGTCTGGGAGCCTTACCTTCCAAAATCACATTTTCTTTCATTTCTTCACAAATAAGGTTGTAGATCCCAGGCACAGAACGCTGCCTGGTCTCTGGTTATGCACCAGTCTCCCCAACATTTCATAACAGCCTATGTTCCGACTTTTTCAAAACACGGGTTTCAAATAGGAGTTTCAGCTTCTAGCTGGGTTTGAGAACAGCAGCCAGATCTTTGGGTCTGTGTGGAAATGATTCTAATGTTCCTGCCCCAAAAGCAAGTTAGTACAAACCTATACAAGCCTATTAGCCTCTAAGTGGTCATGCTGACTTAAATGGAAAGATTCCAGCTGACTTCATGGGAAGCTGAATCCCATCCCTAACGAAGGTTGAGAATTTAGGTCTGGTTCAGTCACACCAAAGTTCAGAGACTTGTCTAGATCTGTTGAATATGTGAAATCAAGACTTTTGCACTTTGCTAGAGCAAACATCACCATAAGAGCCGTGGAAGTAAGAGTCTTGAAAGCGAGGATGCTGCAAGAATAATCCTTCACACAGCACTGCCACTATGCTGAGAATCAAAACAAGAACAGCAGTAGAAAAGTGGCATTAGGTATAGAAGTGATAAAAGTGAATACAATCTCAAAGAGATTATTTTTCTTCCCCTTCCTGGATGTTCATCTATATTTTGCTCCCTTTATAGCATTGACTCTTTTTATGAGGAAAAGCAGTATGCTTCTCACTGCTTTCTCAGGTGCTGGCCTTGGTCCATATTACGATCTATCTTAACCATACATTATTAGTTATGTGTCTATTGAGATCAGCTCTTCTTCTCAACAAAAGGCTTCTTCTCCCTTATTAACAATATTTCATTGCTGCACAGATTGATGTAGAATGACAAAGGCATATGAAATAACGAACAAAGCAATGAAAGCCCCTTGGATTTTCCTATTCTACCCACAGTACAGGACAAGAATAAGGAGACATTTCATGAAATTAGAAAGGCTGCAAAGGCTGATATGGATTAAAGGAAAGACTTCCTCTTTGAACATAGTTTATAACCAACCTGTGAAATTAGCTGCTGCCTACTCAGAGTTGAGGAAGAATGAGATCATATTTTGTGTCCTTTTTTTTTTTTTTTTTTAAATGTGGGAATCGAGCAATTTTCATACCCTCAAAGCACATTTTGAAATGAAGTAGTAAGGGAACATTTTAGTTAAAAGATGAAACAGGAAGTATCGGTCTGCATAAGGCCCTTATGGAAGCTGTTGGCTGTTGTCTGGCTAGATAAGGCTTAACAAAGCTCTTAAAAGAAGGAGGTTTAGAATAGGGTTTTTGTCACTGCTTCTTAAGAAAACACATGAAGAAAAGGAAGATGCCAGAGAAGGAGGGGTGAGTTGCAGAGTCAAGTAACTGGAGGCCTTCAGAAGTCTGGAGGATTTCTGGAGTAGGATGCACAATTCTGTCTATCCCACAACAGGAGCAATCAGCAACATCTTGCTGAACAGGGGCACATCAGGGACAACAGCACAAGCAGCACCGAGCTAGCATTGCCTGCCCCCGCCTGGGCAAGGGGAGGCTGGGCACTGAGCCCCTGCCTGCCTGGGCACAAGCAGGCTGCTCTGGATCGGGGAGGCTGTCTGCACAGCACAGAGCCAAGGCTCTGCATTGCTCTGTGTGTTGCAGTTTGCCACAAACTCATCAGTGCAGACTGTATTACACAGAGCATAGTGCAGTTTCCTATTTCATGGTGTCAAGCATCTTTAAGTAGGAAAACCGAAGGTGGTCTGATCCTCTCTCGTATTGCAAAAATAAGCTTATGAGAGGAGGTGAACATTATTTCTGCACCTACAAACTCCCAGTAGGAACTTCTACTTTCTCTGGAGCGTCTCCTGACAACACTGCTGGTCACAACCCTCTTTCTCCACTGCCAAGAGCAGCTGTCCTGCCATGCCTCTTTGCAGAAGTGGCAGTGGGTCAATACAAAGACCATGCTGGACTTCCACATCAGGTCCTGTTTGTAAGACAAAAATCAGAAGGTATATTACTCAGAAGCTCATTGCAGTAGCCTATGGTCCACTAGCAAAATTAAAAGTGATAATAGATGTTTATCTTCATGCTCCAGGGTATAAGCTAATTACCATCTGGAGCCAAGAAGCAGCTTTCCTTTTTATACTGATGCAGCCTTTACTGTTGCCTTGGAAAATGATGAGCTTGGAAGATGCTGTTCCTCTCTCTGATGCATTGACCTTTGTCAAAGACTGGATTCTTAGCCTGTGGATCGATGGCCTATTTTAGGATGACGTTTCTGTGTTGATATATCACCTTCCATTCAAATACAGCCATCTGATTTAACACCCATTAGCAAGGTAATGCCCCAGAGCCTTGTATTTGTCAAACTGCTTGTTTACTTTTTATTCCAGAGATTAGTGCAATCTTACACGCGAAGTGCAAATGAACACAACCATTGCTCCATAACTTGCTTTCCAGCTGAAAGGTTAGTGCTCCCTTCAAGCCTGTTGGAGGCAGTAGGAATGGTAACACCCATACACACCTAAGCCTTTTATCAATGAGCAGCGTGGCAGGTCTGTTTGGGTCCTCTCTGACCCCCACAGTCTCTGTAATTCAGGCTGACAGATTGAGGCCACGTTCCAGATCTCACAAAAGGAGCAGAGGCGGGTATTGATTTTTCTGTTATTGTTGGTGATTTGCTGCTTCATTCCTCCAACAAATGTTGAAAAAAAAAAATATAGTAAACAGGAAGGTCACAACTGCAGGTTGGCAGAGCACACAGAGCTCTTTCTCCTATTATTGCCTTCTGTCTCTATCTTTCTGAATCAATGGGCATGTTCCACAGAACCCTGAGCAACAATACTGGATAAACATGAAGTAATAGCCATGATGAGGACAACAACCCAGAGGGACTGCAGGAGGAATCTGGTTCCAGGCACATTCCACATTGCAACTTTGTGTCACACTCCTGAATCAGGATTCAGAGTAATGACTGTGTTGCATCTTCTCCTGCACCAAACCTGGAGTGGAGACAGCCTCCAAGTTCACATGGAATTCGGACCTCTCTGCTTGCTGTCCTCAGGCTTAACCCTAACTGACCTTGGCGTCAAGCTGTTGAGATCCCAACACACTGCCGAAGAGCCCAGGCCCAGACAGAGCTCAGGTTCTACTGGGGACGTCCAAATGCTGCTGGTCACATCCCTCACTTCCCCAGGCACCACGGGGATGCCTCATCTCAGGAACATACCTGCCCTGCACGTCTGCAGTACTTGTTTAGCAAGGCACACATCTTGCAGCAGCATATTCTTGAGGTATATAGATGCAAAGGTATCAGCCTCCCATTAAAATCCACAGAATTAAAACACCTAGATCCTTACAATAACTTACTACATTGCTTCCTGTTCTTTTTGAAGCTTTCTGATTTCCAAGTTTATCAAAGTAAACAAAAGAAATGTTTGTAGTCTATTGCTTCTATAATACATCATCTCAAAATGGCCAAGCTTTCCCTTTTTTTTTTTTTTTTCCCAAGCTAGTTTAAAAGTTAAAAGAGAGGTGCATACTCAGGTCTGATCTTCCGGATAGAGCACATTTCCATGTGTTAAAATATACCATTTGTAGTAAACCTAGGATAGACTCTGAATTTCTTAGAAAACATTGAAATCTCTTTTGTTCTTGGCACTGTGTTAAAAACAACAAGAACAACAGCAACAACAACAAAAAAAATCAGTTGCAGTTGCTCAGGTTTCTGCTAATTTTTCAGAGGGGAAAATGGTTGGGCCGCTCCCACAGAACCTTCCTACAGCAACAGAAACAAAACACCAAGTGCTTAGCTGGTATGCTGATGACGCTAAAGTAAATATAAAATATATAAGGGATTTTTATTACTTATATTACCTAAAGGCTGCTTAAAGAAAATATCTTTGTACTGTGAACGGAGCCATTTTCACTACCACAGGGCTCTGACAACTAGCTTCCTATGCTGTTTGTCATGCTAAATGTCACTAATACTGTCTGAATACTGATATTGTTCATGAGTTTTTGTTATGTCTCAAGTAAAGATTTTATGTATTTAATTTAGCAAAGGCATTGATCAACAGATATAAATCCTTGGAGAGCCTACTGATAAAATCTCCTTTAATATCATGCTGATGTCTGTGCTATGTTAGGCTTCAGTAATATTTACATTTTATCCTTTTTATGAGTTCAGCGGCATTGCAGTGATGGTTCTCAAAGACGATTGAGAAACAGCAGTCTCCCGGGAACACTGGCATAAATCTGGAGTAACCGTGTTGCTTCTGATGGAGATACTTGTGCATGATCAGGATTGCTACTTGGCCAAGGGATCATGTCATACCTATGATTACCAGCAAAACGGGGAGGGGGAAGCCTTCAAGGAGGTAAATCACTGCTTGTGCTGGCCCTGAAGAGTTGATCTATGCCCCTGGGCAGGAAAGACTCCTCTTTGAAAAGTGGAAGGTTTAATTCCCGTTGTGGTCCTGCATTCTGCTTTACGCACTCTGTCCCGGAGCACGCTGCTTCACACTGTAGAGATGCTGATACATCAGTGGATGCAGGTTACTTGCAGTCCAGCAGCCCCACTGAAAGGGAAGGTGTGGGTGTTTGCTCTGTGCCAAGAGGTCACAGCAAAGGCTGAAGGGAGTAGGATCACTGTGTAGGTGTGAGGACAAGCCAATTGTTGCAGCAGCATTGTGTTTAGCCAAATTACTAAAGGAGAAAAATATGGGAGTAAAAACAGAGGTAGAAATAGCTGAAGGCTAAGGTCGAAAAAAGTCTAGTCTAGTTCTTTGCTAAAGCTGAAAGTATGGATTTATCCTCTGAGCAGCACTTCTATCAGAGGACACATGCATATTTGGACAGTATTTTGTGTACAAATATAATAGCCTACTTCTCACAGTAAACTGCTATGTGAAACTTGGCCCTGTTTTGAATCTTACTTCACAATGCGCAAGAAGTAGTGGTAATGTCTTGGAAACGTTATTCATGTTACACCTAAGGGCAAGATAAATAACACAGAGTGAACACTCAGGCACACTAATGGGAAAGGCTATGCAACTTCAACTACCCTATGAACTTTTCCATTTTCCTCACAGAGATTTTTTCTGTTGATATTTTGATTCAAATTGGTCTAGAAAGAAGAAAGGAAGAAAGTTAATCAGAAGGTTGTCAACAAACTGTGCTCACTTCAGTATTAGCAGAGAGTGCCTCTACTTGCAGCTTGTTGTGCTATATATTTTTCCTACAGATAAACTGTTCTGGAGGCTATTTGAAAAAAAAAAAAAAAAATCCCCACCATATTTAAGTTTTTTACTTTGTTTTGGAAAAAAATGTTGGATTTTTTTGTTGTTGTTAATGTTGTTGTTTAGTTTTACAAGAAGTAAAAACTCTATACTTGTACAAAATAATTAGAAATAATGCTACAAGAAATATTATCATGCAGCGTGTCCTTTTTCAGGAGACTCATGGCTAGCTGTTTCAAGAACTTATGCTGACTGGAATAAGGAAAAATACGGAAATATTTTCTGATGTAATAGATACAAATCACTGCCACCCTATTAATTAAGCAGCTAAAGGCATCTGCAACACTGTCACTTCTGCCTTTCAGCTTCACTCTCCTCAGGACACCCACCCTCTGTCCTGCCACAATCCTTTGTTGCCTTCAGCCCTCAGCTTACCTCCTGAGCTCTGTGGAACAAGGGTTTGTCTCTGTTTAACTTCTGTAACATCCCCTATTCCTAATGTAATTAACAGTAACACCACAGGAAAATAAAACCTCAGATTCTGCCCGCCTTTATGGCGAAGCAAGCACCCATCATCATCTCTGCAGGCTGCTGAGATTTAGGTGAGTTTAAGCTAGACAAGACCATTACATCACCCAGCAGCCACAGGCTAACTTTAGCCTCCATAGGCTCATATCCACTCTCCAAAATATCTGTTAATCCCATCCAGGGACTGAAAGCATCAGCCTAAAATCCTTACAGTCACAGAACTACTGATGTCTTACACAACCTGAAAGCCTGAACTGCTGCAGGCAGTATTCAATGGCTGCTCTGTGAAAGCAACAAGCCAGCAGCAAGCACAGTGCCAGCAAAGGGGTGCAGTGGCTGTTGCTAAAAGGATGTTGCTTTCTTTGTGTCTCAGACAGAGGTTTGGAGGCAGAAAGCTTCATGTCTGCAATGGTCATATCACTTAATTGCAGAATGATATAACGAAGACTGCACAGGTTCTTTTAAATAAAAACTAATTACAGGTCAGTAGTAAATATTGGCAATATTGCAAAAAGCAGAACAGAGGGAGAAACCTGGCCCAGAATACAAAAAGCCTTAGAACTGGAAGCAAATTAAGAAGTGCTTATTAATTAATGGTGTTAAAGCCTGGGGAACAGTCAATGGGGAACACTCCAGTCTGTTACAGAAAGACTTGGATCACTTAGAAACTAATGGCAAAGACTGTTCAAAGCTGACAAACACTGAATAATGAGGACTTTTAAGTATCTCATACTCTGTGCATCTTAAAAATGCATAAGTTAAAAGGTAAAGATGTCCAAACAATTAATCTAATGGTTGTTGGTTTTTCTTTTCTAGAAACAAGGTGCAAAATGCCAAATTTTTCTTGGACACAGCTGTGTTAAGTAAGTGCCTTACAGTGGAAGAAATTTAGCCAAAATACTGAAGTTGTCTACTATGTAGCATAAAATCTAAAGGAGATTCTGATCAGTTATGTGTTCCTAAAATTAAAATCAACCCCCGAATTCCTTCGTAAAGCTGGCCTTCAGGCACTTAAAAGTCAGGCTTCATTTGGAAGTCAATATACACAGACATCATTGACTTAAATCATCTTTTACGGAGAGACTAAGGATCCTGAGTAGTGTTTAGGGAAACAGAGCTTTGTGCCCAAGCACAATACCATACCAAAGCCAACTGCATCCTTGTGTTCATTGTGCCAGGCCACAGTTCAAATTTAACCAAGTTCTGTCTGAATGTTCAGAGTGTAACTTTCAGAAGCTTTGAACACCCTACAACTCACAGTGGAACGAACTATTTCTACTGCTATCAGTCTAGTGTTTGAGTAGGCGGCCTCATGTTTTACTCATGTCCCAAAATCATCTTTCTTCCAAAATGAGACAGCTGACACACAGCTCCCAGCAGATCCTCGCTGTTACATGGCTCTTCCAAGAGCATCAAGACCAGAGTTTCTCCACACTGGAGCTATTCAACCAAAACTGTATCATTTTCACAGCATCTTTTGCAGTAAGTCTTACTCTGGAAACAATTTACACCTCTCCAAGCTTTCCAGCCTACTGCTGCATTTTAGAAGGGTGTTCAGTATCATCTCTAAATATTTCCAATGCTTCATTAAATGCACTAAACCGTGAATGCCACGTTCCCAGTCTCACAGCCCTTGCTGGCCTCTAAGCAGTACAAATCCCAGCATTTCAATACAACTAAAACTGTAGTTGGTTGTCATATGTTAAGTAACATTGACTACAAATTTTACCGAGCTCCTACAGCACAATGTACCAATTACTAGGCCAACAAACATCATTAAGCTCTTTTAATGATATTGTAACATTTGGAAAACATACTGTTCAATGAATGTTTTATTAAATACAACTTAAGCATTTCTTTGAGGTTTGTAATTCTAAGGGTGAGCACACATTTTATTATAAGGCATGAAAAACATCAAGTAGAGTGGTTAAAAGGCACCAGAAACATTAAAAGAAGAAAAAAGAAAAGTCAAGCAGACCTACTTAAAAATTCTGGAAAATGTTGCTGAAAATTGTCCAGATGCGGATTTTTCAGCCATTTTAAAGGCTGGACAGCTTCAGGATGACATCTACAGGTGTTTCGTGACCAGCAGATCTGTGTTGCCATGGGAGAACGTAAGTACCCCCAAGTGACAAAGACAAAACAAAGCTCTTATCAGTTAGAAATGGGGGAACTTTTTGAGGATTTCACACTGCTTTAGTTACAGCCTTCCAGGTACTGAAGGGACAAAGACAAAAGCCTGTGTGGAAGTAATGGTGGTAGCTGTTTCTCATCCGCTAGTCAGCTTGTCTTGATTATGTGGATGAGAAAACTTGGACTGGAACAGGGATAACTGAATAAACCACCTTGTGTTCAGGACAAATTTATGAGAAAGGGTTGTAGTAGTGAATATAAAGAATGACTGACCATACAGTGATAGATTAGAAATAATAGGAAGATACTCTATAATCATCAGAAGTACAAAATATAATTCTTATTGAGGCTTCAAAATTCACCAAAGGCATGAAATAAATATACATAATAATGTCTTGTTCTAATTTAAAAGTGAGTCATTGAAGGAAATATTAAAAATTAAAACCATACATTTAAATGGAGAAAGAACAAGTAGATTTTATTGATGTGTTCAAAAGGGGAGAATTATACCAGAAATACAAGATTAAATAGAGCAAGTATGTAACTACTACTACCACATCATAGTTAGAGACCTCCTTGAATTCAGCAACTTTTATTTTTTCTCCCCAAAAAATAAGAAAGATGTTGTGTTTCACAACCTTTGGATCATGTTCTCACCACACACTGGCCTTAATAATACTCACTTTACTCTAACCTGTCAGCTCCAGTAACCGTGTATGAGTGCAATTACAACCCAGCGCATCCTCAATGCTTAATATATCTTTTTGCCACTGAAATGCAGCCACTTCCAGGGAAGTGTGAAATGCCATGCAAAGATCCTATGCTCTAAAGAGTATGTTAGAAAACCTGTATTTTTCTCCATAAAGAAAACACAGGAAAAAAATCTTCAATTATTCTTTTTAAAAGAGAAGAACTAATTTTTCCTACTGGGAGTCTGAAGCATATTTAAAACTTTTCTACATTTCCTTTTTAGTTAAAAAGTTTTTACCAGTTCTACTGGAACAGAAACACAGAAATGAAAATTGAAACAAAAATATTAACTGACAGCCCAGATTGCCTGGGTTCTAACCCAGGATTCAACCCTACCATAGGAAAAATATAATCTGTAAAGAAACATCCACACAAAGGACATTTGTTTGCAATATCTTGTCCAGGTAACCCACACCCAACAGTCTCACAATACTTCAATTTACAAGCCTCGGAAAGCTGAAGGAATGTCTTTTAAACATATTCAAACTGGTGTAAGTCTGTCTGAAATCAATAGGCAGTATTCATTTAGCAGGAGGCTGAACTCATGCCAGTTCTGACTGAGCTGGAAGGTCAAACAGATATTTCAAGTTTAACGCTTGGGAAAATTAATTCACCTTTCACATGCATCTCTAAAATTAAATCTTTAGTTGTGGGAACCAACAGCTGGAGCTGCACAGTGACTAGGCAGTGCTGGTAACGTGAAGTTACAGCCCACAGCTTTAATTTCAGAAACGATGCCATCACTGGGTAAGCACAGATGTAACGGGCTCTGTGATTTCCCCAGTTGTTCATGGTGCAATAGCTTTTGGAGGAAAAAAAGGCAGCTGTTATGTCCTGTATCGTATTTGCAAGCTGTGGATATATGCCTCTGTGCACAAACTGAGTTTCATGCTACTGCTGCACCAGTGTGGCAGGGGCCAGGGCACCTCAACACAGCTCTTGTGCTGGAAGAGGAGCAAGAGCTCTTCAGGGTGCATCGTGTCTGTCCTTTCCGCAGCACGCTGTCCTCTTTCCCCTCCCTTCCCTCTGCCTGCTTTCAAGCAACAACAGGCAAGGCTGCCAAGAGGACTCAAGCTTTCTGCTTGAAGGCAGTCAGCTTTTCAGGCCAGCAATCATTTCTCCTCTCCATTCAGTACCTTGTCACCATCAACCAGAAATAAGCCATCATCACATGTGAAGTTGTGTCTGCTGGTACTTTTTCACCCCGCTTTACTACACACTGGTGGGGAGGGGTCAGCCCTTGCCCAGGAGGTTTTGCCTTCTAAATAACAAGGAACGGGGATGAAGAACAGTGCCTCATCCCCGGCAGCGGGTGCATGCAGAGATCAAACGTGTCCATGGAAGCCACTGCTTGTCCCCAACGTGAACTTTCCTCTCAGCACAGAGAGGAAAACATGACTTCCCTCTTCAAACAAAAATCCTTTTTAATTTTGACAATCTGAAATTCCTTAGTGAAGAAGTATTTTTTCTGAAGCTGGTCCAGGTATAGAGGACAAAAGCAAACTGGCATACACAGTAATTGTTCCCAGAACATTGCTTCAAAGTTTCTCCAAATGATCCAATTTTTATGCTATTTATCTGTGTAAGAAGAAAAGTACGGATCACCTGAGTATAGTGTTGCTGATGGATTAAGACTTAAAAACAAGTCTTGTCATCTTTTATTAGACATAACATTAGAACACGGTGGCAAAGTATAAGCCGCATCATTGCTAGGTATCATCAGCCTTTTCAATTATTACTATCCCACTCATCATCATGCTGGCACATGCAGAGATTTAAAAGTCAAATACCATAATTATATCCACAGGAGGAGTGTATGAAGGGGAGCCCATATAGGGTTTATAAGTATACAGTCCTTAAAGACTTGGTTTCTATGTCAGCAATGCTTTTGTCAATCAGACTTTAACTTTTTGAAATTTAAGTTTTCTAAGCAATGCAGTCAAGTCTAGGTTGTTATCTTTTGCCTCATACATTTTAGAAATCCTCATAAGAGTACACTTTGATAGTAATCTCATGGAAACTCAAGTTTGGGATGATGAAGGAAGAAACTCACCCTTCCTGTTACCAGTCAAGTACCACTGGTTACAATTCAACAGCTATACTTGAATGAAATTCAAGTCAAGGAATTGTTGGAAATCAATGAATCTGTTTCAATGAATTTGTGAAATTCTGGATTAAGGTTGTGTTTGGATGTAGAGTTAATCCCCACAGTGCCAGAGGCATGCGTTGTATCTGAGACACAAAAGCAGGTAATTTTTTCTCATCTTCCAAGACAGCAATTCTGCCCCAAACCTGATCCCCAAATGCAGTTATTCCTAGAACAGAGAAGTATACCTCTTCCACTAGCTTGTAATACTGTTTCCTCCTGTTACTTAAAGCAATATTTTATTGGTGTTTATTATGATTTAGTGGTACAATCATGTGCTTAATATTTTGTTACCTGAAAATAATTATTTCTCCATTGTAACCAATATGTTCTCGTTAATTACTACTGTTAATAACACTTATGTTTCAATGAAGTTTTACTGCATTTAAAAATTCCTATTACATTGCTCTTCTCCCTTCTAGCCTTGACATGTTTAGTTACAAAAAGCAGATTAAAAGTACAAGATGTTTAAGTTTTAAGTCTCTCACTAAGCTTAACTGTCTAATAGACCTGTGCTTCAGGTATTTTTCAAAAACACAAATTAAGGTAAGAATTATTTAATGTTTCATTTACTCATAATACCACACTGCCAGCCAATGTTCCTGACATTCACAATGCAAAAATGCTTGAGTAAGTATCAAAAAAGATAAAAAGCTCATTGAGAGCATCCTGGCTCATGAAACTTCAATTGCATTCATCAGGGAATTAGCTGGTAGCTACTGTCATTATAGCTACTGTTATTACACAAAATTCAAACAAGCGTACATGAAAGAATCTAACCCAAGGTTACAGGTCTCATTATCCATGAGAAGAGACCTTGCTTCAAATGCCTGAGTTGCCTTATATGTTGTCTAGTCCATGCGTAAAAAAAAAAAAAACTAGACACAAACACACCCAGACCCTCACCTTCAAGGTTTAAAATCCACTCCCAGTGTTTGTAACTGGAAATATTGGGAAGCCATGGCTTGTGGGTGGACTATGAACAAGTTCAGCCCCCCGTTGCTCTGGTGGGGACACGTGCTGAAGAGAATTGTCATCCGATGTCAGTGGGCAAAGGCCTTCAGGCATAAAGCACTGACCTCCTGGCTCCTATGAGAGGGCACTGCTGCCTAGGGAACGGTGTTCTGAGGAGCAAGAACAAGACCGAGCCCTTGCAGCAGCACTGACTACAGTTGCAGAATTTGGCAATGGATCCTGCTTTACAGTTTGGAAATCCAGTAGAAGAAAACAAATCAATAGTGTTGAACATTTCAGAGTTCTGAAAGAGAATTCTCAATCTGTTGGAGTGTAAATTACACAGGTGTTTGTTTACACATATTAGTACTTTTTTCCTCTTCTATGCTCCAAAAGGTTGCACCAATTTTGCATATTTCCAGAATTTTGCATAGTTCCAGAAAGCCCCACATACCGCATCCAGCATCAGTAAACAGATCCAAAGCCCCTCAAGGAAAGTAAGGCTTCCACTAACACCAGCATCCACAGCTGGGGTTGAAAGGAAGAGTTTTTTCTAAAGAAACAGGCCAAAGAACTTCACACATTTACTGCATAAGACACAGTAGGACAGGAAAGGATAGGAGAAGTGTACCAGGGCACAGACAGAAGGACACAGAATGCCACAATCTGGCTTCTCTGATCGTTTGACCCCAGCTGGCTGTGCCACCAGCTGCACAAACAGCATCACAGCCTGGTACACTGCTGGAGCAAGCCCCTGGCAGACACCTGCCCACCTCCTTCCCTCCAGCCCACAGGGAGGTGGGCTCAGCCATCAGGGTGAGGGCCATGGACCATGCTGAAGAGGTTGTGTCTGGGTGAGATCTCCTCCCATGAGTCAAACAAGATGTTCTGGCTATGCCTGCTGCACTTTCTCTTCCATCGTGCTATAGGCAGCTTCAGAAAATAAAACATTTTTTTCCTCTCCTTTAATCTGTCACTCAGTTGACCTCTGAACAACTTGGAATTGAAGAGGTATTGGAACAACCTAATGTTTCAAGCAACCTCCTAGACCAGGTTCTCATGAAGAACCAAGAGAAGATGGAAGGTTCAAAACATTTTAGCACTATGACCAGGAAATCTTTTAAGATCCTGACCAAACAAATCCTGCATCTAAGCCGCAAGCTTCAGCTTTGGACGTATTCACAAGAACACTGACAATAAATTAACTTAAATTTTTAAAATCTCTGCACCCCTGGGCCCCAGCTCACCACCGCCAATGTAGTTTGTAATCTCGGCAGTTAGCAAACAGCGGGAGCCACACAGCCTGGAATGGTCACGTCAGCGTCTGTAGCTGTTCTGGTACAACAGGAGGGGAATCAGGGATAATTGCAGACTGAATGAGTTGCATAATACAGCGTGCATCCTCAGCAGTACATTGTGTCCTGATTACCAGCACAGAAGCTAGTGCTGCATTGAAATTATCGTTTTAAATTCATCTGCCTTTATTCTAACAGACTGAATGCAAGAGGCAGGGAACAACCAATTCCAGAGATGAACAAAAATTGGTCAGGGGCTTGGAAAGGATTGTATTGTCTCCAGGCTGGCAGTCAGACAGCTGATGATTTCTGTGTAGCACTGTGTCTAAGAAATAGAAAGGTGGAAAGGCCTTTGAACAGGCTAGATTCCCCTCCTGAGCTCTTCATTAGAAGGTTTAATTTTAGGACACCTCTTTTCTCCCGTTCTCACAAGGGATCAGGTAAGCCTATTTCCAGTGACTGCTGCCCAAGAGATATATAATGTCAGGTCCTGCAAAAAGAGAAAGGACTAAAAGAGAAAAACAGCTGCTCAGTCTGGTGCTCAGAGGCTGCAAAGGAATGAATTTTAAGATGAATGCAACCTCCCGCACACTAAAATGTCCCAGTAGGCTTGGGGTTCAGCTCCAGATTTTCAAAAGCAATATTTCTAAGCATGTCTTTGCAGGATCTTTGAACTTTCTATTAGGCAATTCTCTGAATGGTTTCTTTATTCTCATCTTCTAGACAAGCTAGCCCCATCCTGAAGATCCCATGTTCCATTTCTTCTGGCACTATCCCCACCATCAATCTGGATGATACGCCATGGCAATTTGATCTTCATGGCATTTCTCACTGTATTACATATCAGATAATTAAACTAATATACCCTCTTCTTATGTTAACAAACAATGTGAATTCATGTCCCTTCAAAGATACTACTTCCTTTCATACTCTGCTGTATGTAAAATGCACAGAGAGCCTCTTCCGGAATCCATTTCTTATCAGTTATGATGCAAAGATCAAAGGCATGCAGGGCTGCTGAAGTTAAATTTTTCCTCAGAAGTAGACATCCAGATGTCCCATTGATGGTTCTGGCACAGACATTGAGGTCTATATCTGATTATAACTACATACATATATTCCTATTAATATTCACCAAGTATTCTTGATATTTCTGCTCTTCACAGTCATTATTCTGAATAATAATAATTAAAAAAAAACAGATAAAATTTCAAGTCAATAAATTCACTGGAAGAAGATACCAGTATACCCGTACAGTGCTTAAGTGCCTCTTAGTGACCATAGCCATGTCATTGCTGCTGAAAAGTTACACAAGCCTAAAAATGGCCAAACACTTTCACCAGGCAAGTGGGCCCAGGGGTCACAAGCAAAAGTCCAAGTTACTGAATCTCTTCTCCTTATGCTAAGGAGGACCCTATGATGCTCTCATCCACCATGTCCCTGAAGACTCAAGTGATGACACAGCTGGACCCAGCTCAGAGACTACAGTATCAAGCTGACCTGCTCTAAACATGTCTCTGCCAACCCATATTGTTATGGCCTCTTCTGTCACCGCAGCAGAACACAACAGGAGCAGTTTGTGTGATGGGTTATCTCTAGGACCCCTCAAGACCCACAAAATTGGATTTCTTGCCACATGAGAAAAAGGTAAGCTTCACCCCAGAAGGCTTTAATTCACCTCCTCTGGAACTGTGGAAAGAAATGTCTGCCTGAAGAGTGACATGCAGACAACTTCACCTCCTTTCATTAAGGCAAACTGAAAACAAAAGACTGTTAGATTAATTACACTTGATATAATATAAGTAGTAGCGGATCATTCACACTGGTGTGATTGTAAGTTCATTCTTAACGTTCAAAATGTAAAATGTTCCCAGAAGCTAGGCTTTATCATGCAGTATAAATACAAAAAAAAAAAAATTATAATACATTAACATGTAGATGACAATAAACCCAATATTTATATTAGTAAGTTGTTTGGCTGTTGCTATTATTTTAAGGGTTCTTTTCCCCCACCCCTAACCTTTAGTATTAACCAATATCAATTTCAAAATGAATGACCTGTCTGTATGTATTTTGTATGGCATTCAGTTTTATATATACAGTATAGAGTTTAATTTTCCTTCTGAATTAATAATTAATGACTACTTAGAGTGTTAGTCAGGTCTTGAAATGATATTCTCTCAAAGAAAAACAATGGTAGAATTAGTCAACTGCAAGTAGTACAATTAGATGCAGCTTCATGAAAAGCATGAAGAGTTCAGAACACTAAAGGATATTGTTTTACTGAGCATGTTACATGCAGTGCATAAACCTTTTGTATGTCTGCAAACCATTTAAAATTAAATTTATTTTTCATTCAGTCTTCTGTATCAGAACTTCAGCTATCCAAGTGTCCTTCATTTCTTCAGTCATTAAAATCAATATATCAGCACACTCTGAAGTAGGGATAGACCTATGGCTTAAAGTAGCTTCCAACACAGCAGAAATTTTCTTAGGGGGTGTTGAACCCTGTGGTCATAATTTCTCCAATTTACTACCAAATGTTATATCATTCCCCCACCCCCAAACCCTACGGGAAGGTAATAAGCAATAAGGAGGCAGTAAGGAATTTTAAAAGGAGCCTGGTTCAGCAACAGAGAGCACGCTTATTGCTTGGTTTCTGGTAGCCTGAGGTTTAAAAATCATTTCTGCTGAACAGTTCTCTTTGGCAGGTGTGTTTCATGGGCTGTCAACTGGAGAGCACAAAAAGGAACTTTTAGCTACAGGAGGAATCTGCACCAGGGAACTTGCCCACAAGGCAGCCCAGCTTCCACAGGTAAGGGTCCCTTACAGGTGAATATAAAATAAGCCGAAATCTCGGAAACAACATCATTCCTGACACACTCTCCACTGAGAATTATTAAGCACTGACAGTATGCTTGTCACCTGGGGTTAAACACATCCCACAGAGAGGAATTACACAGGCCAATATGCTACTTGGCTAGAGCCAAGCAAGAAGTTTTGTGAATAATCTTCTCTGCAGAAGATTTTTTCTCAACTGAAAAATTACTTGTAAATCCAGATCAAATCACTGAATCGTCTCAGAGGTTTCATAAAAGAAGGGAACACAAGCTTAAAAAAATTCTGTACATATTCTAATCTCATAGCTTGAAACAACAAGTCTGATCTTTCTGGTTTGTTTTAAAATTATTTCATTTGCACTTGGCATAAGAAGATATTCTAACAGCATATCTTCATAAAAAAAAAAAAAACCATCCCCTCCTGCATTTTGGACGAAAGTTAATTTCACACAATATTAATTTTGGAGGTCTGCGAGGAAAGGAGCTGCCTACACTGGAAAAAGCAGTTCTGTTTTGCAGTTATGAGACCCCGATGTTTTAGGACCTGGTCCTAATTTAGCTGTATAAAAAGAAAACATTTTGCTTGAGTGACAGGCCAATTTTTTAATGAACGGTGAAACCAAGGTGCTAAACTATGAACTATGCATCTTGGGCAAAGGAGAATGTCAGAAAAGCAGAAAATGCAAGAAAATCTACAGAGGCAGTACAGAAAACAAGATCACTGCTTTTGAAATCTCACAAAAATTCCCAAGTCAGCAAGACAATTCCCATATTAAAAATTAGGAATGTTCTTTCCCATATTGATGCTTAAATTTGCTAAGGACAGGATTGGATTTGGGCTAATTTAATCTAAGACAATGAGAATATAGAAGTTTTGTACAGAACACAAGGGCAGCAAGAGACAATCATCATAATTGAGTTCAAAACCCTCCAGGAGATGAACAGATGATGCCAGTCAGCAGTGGTAAAAAGGAAAAAATGAGGTGAAATTTGAGAGGAACAAGCACTTTTACAGCTCCAGCGAAATAAAATCTCAACTCTCCCACAGTGCATTAATGTTTATTGAGCAACAGAAATACAAAGAAAAATGAGACACCGACATTATAGCCACCCACAGACTTCCTCAGGTTTTGCTTGTAGGGATAAAAGATGAAGTGGTTTAATACCTTCTAATAAGACTGAGTCATACCATCTCTTCTCATCTGTGGCCTTCATAGCAGCACAACGGGAATGTCCTCACTTAAGCCAGATCAAGAATGCCTACACTGCCAAAACTTTCCTTTGTGGGAGCACAATTTTCAAGAGGGAGATCAAATTAAAACATTTCAAGATCTGACAGGCAACATGGCTGGCAACTCACCTACCGAGCATCCCGAATTTATGAGCATTCATGAAGCTGGTCATGTGATGTGGAAGTCTGGGAGAGAACAGAACCAAGAAAGGCAGCCTGAGGAATTTTCCTACACTGGAAACCTGTAACTGAGCTCATTGGGAGGCTAAAACTGTAACACTGATGTGCTGTCCTCCATCACCAGCCAGGACCAGGGCCATGGCCACAGCCACAGGAACACAAGTGACAGCCTGCAAGCACAGGCTCAGCCACGAGCAGGCCATCACAAAAGGAGAATTTATGACAAGTCACCTCTGTTAGCAGGGGATCCTCAAACACCACTAATACTTGTTCCACTGTAGCATTTTACCAAGGCCTATCATGGGGCTTGTAGTCAGCAGAAAGATCTCATTTTAATTAGTGCTCAAAGAGCAGAAACACCAGAATTATCACCACTTCCATTCCGCTGCGCATGGGAGTTTAAATTTTGTACATCTCGTATGTCGTCTTTCTTCAGGATCCCCTGCTTTGTTCAGTGAAAATGGGGGAAAACATTTGCAGGAAGAGCAACTGCTTGGTGCTTAACTTGTATTTCCTCACTTGGAGAAATTTCTCAGCCTTTTCCCTCACGCCTTTGTTGTGGCTGTGCTCTGACAATAGCATTGTTTGTTTCCTTGTACGCTTTACCCGAATATGGGACATCACACAAAATTTGCATAATTCATGAGGAATACAACACGTAACTTCACTTTTATGAGCAGCAGTATATTGTTCTCTTTTTACAGATGCAAAACTGAGATGCAAGGAGATTAAAAGGGGAAAAAAATCCCTTTGTTCCTTCACATTTTCGGCTAATTACTTTCCACACATGAAATTGTGACAGGGCCTTGAAAACTGATCTGTTTGGTGCCTAGTGGCAGAAGCCCCATCATGCTAACAGCCTTTGACCTTGGCAGCTCAAGGCCTGCCAAAACTTCCAACACTTCGGTGAGTTTGAACACCAGATGCACAAGGGAAGAGACCAGCCTCCGTGAGGGGTTTGAGTGCACATGGGCATGTTCTCATTCTGGGTACCAGGCAGACTGGGAAAACATCCTTGGGAGGTGCCCCATGATCTTCACCCAGCACGAAGGATGTAGATAGAAAGATGAATGATTAATCCACAGACATTTGGTGTTCCCAAAGTTTCAAATAAACCTTTTTTTTTT
>VXAV01007991.1:156324-175348 GCA_013399715.1 Alectura lathami
GTTGGGAGGTTTTCTTCAAAGCAATTTGTAATGGGGAAAAAAAATAATACCTAAAAAACAGATTTTGCAAGATTGAAAATTTGCCACAGGAAATAATTCCCAGTTTTTTCTTTGTTTAGTATTTTGTGGAAGCCATAAAATGGAGTGTTTCATGGGATACACCATGCTGCAGAAATATCTAATCCCTGCAGCTGAATGGAGGCAAGAGACACCTAAACTGTAACTTCCATAATGTGTTCCCAAGGTGTGTAACGTTATACTGATCCTCAACAAAAGGTTAAATATTTCTACATTATATTGTTTTTCAGAACTACTTGTTCACAAAGGTTCTCAATTTTTATTCCAATTTAGGACAGAAACTTGTCAGAAAAATCAGAATTTTCTATGGGTAATTATTTCTACTATTTGCAGAACTCAGATTTTAATATTTATTTTTACACCACTAGGTTTTTTTTTTTCCCCACAGATTTCTTAATACATTTTCGGACTTTCAAGATGACAGGAGAAGCATTCAAAATTTGCAGACAATTATACTCTTTCAATATCTTCATTTTAATAGGGGCTTGCATTTTAAATATGCAAAAAGTTAAAAACCATCCAATACTGGGAAAAGCAAAGAAAAACTATGAACTGCATGCATATCTTCGAACAAAATGAAAATCCTTCCTTAGGCCACTGCATAAAATCCTCTGAATACCAAAAATGCTGCCAAGAAAAGTTTTATATACACACACCTTGTTAATACTTGTGGTATTTTCAAACCTGACACCTGGAGCCTCGTGACACTTCAGGCTTCCACAGCCTCCCAGGAAAGCTGCCTGCACAGAGAGGTCTTTGCAGATGCTTTCCCTGATTCATGTTCTCAACGACACGTGCTTATATCACTGTTACACTGGTTAATAACCTGACCCTGAAAACTGGAAATATACCACAAATCACCATCATGGAAGATTTTACGTCTCAACTTCCCAACTGGATTCAAAGTTCAAATGATAAACTCATCAGTGGGTGTACTGCTTTCTGGCTAGTGGAAAATCTGTTGCTAGCAGAGAACTATTAATCTTCCAAAAAGAACAGCAGTGCCTTGCCTCAGATGATAGCTTTGTGGTAGGAAAAGCAAGAAAAATGGTACAGCAATCCTTGCTGACCCTTGCCACTAGAACACCATTTACCAACTCCTCAAACCAGAGATTCTCATCCAGCGGGCAGCTTGCCAACAAGACCAAAGTCAGCAGTAGCTTTGCCCAAGTAAGTACGAAAAAGAACCCAAATCAGGCACTTATCCAGAATGCAAATATTTCTTCCTTATTCAGCGTGTGGAATTCCCATCGATGGAAATGAAAGTACCATGTGTGCAGAAAATGCAAAGGATATCTACAGCATGGATCAAGGGAAATCATTTTGCCTGCAGTGCTATGAAATGTTAATCATGGCAAAAAAAAAAAAAAAAAAAAAGTAAAAAAATTACTTGGAGTCCCTACCANCATTCTATGAGAGAAACACATCATCCACCATTTCAAAGCTGCCTGGACTGGAATAGGGTTGGTTTTCAATTGCCAAGCTGGAGAAATGAAAAAAAAAAAAGCAATAGGTTTTGCTTGGAAACAAAGATTTAAGTTTATGAACTAAAGCTAGGCTAATTTTTTATACTTGAACTATAGGGATATCTTTAAATGAATGTAAGTTAGTTTTATATCTCAGAGATGCAGCATTCCTAAAGTCAGACAAACTGACTTGAGCACTATACTTTTATCTCACACAAGAACACGGCACCTATCTGTATTAACAGTCCTTCTAGAGGGCAGAAGCGTGTTATTTTCATTCATCATACACATACAGAAATCAGAGAATCCGCTCCTTTGTGGGCAAGTTTCAAAGTCTCACTACTTACAAGTAACACAAGTACTGAATTGAGTGAAAGGTGCATCATTCACAGTAAGTGATTTTACTTGCAAGCTTCACAGAGCTGGGCAAACGATGACAAACTGACTTAAGTACAAGTGTAACTAAATGGCTGAGAGATGAGTCATTGTCATTCATAAGGGTCAGACTACCCAGGCTTCAGCTATGTTCTTCCCATTGTTAATATTCTTGAAAGTGTTTGCAAATTCCCCAAGTTGCATGTTGTTTACTAGTTGTCATTCACCATTTGTTATTTCCCGTCAAAACGTTTCAGTCATTAAATCAGCGAGCAGAAAATATACCACATGCCCAATCACACGCTGTGAATAATAAAAGTAGACAATTTGTGAATGGTTTGTGAACAAACCCTGAACCGGAATAGAATTCACACAAACTGTTTAGCTGACATCTGAGTAACAGATCTCTCTTCAGAGAACAGCAATGATTTGCAGGTTGGCTCTCAATTAAAAAGAAAACAGCTAAATCCATCAAGCTTTATGTTTGGAAAAGTGCTGTTAGCATAGCCCTAATATTTTGTCTCTATTTCTGTTTTCAGAATGGCCATCAGGAGACTACTTCAATTTACTTTTTCTTTTCTGACAAAAATAGCCTTTGTTAGGGCTTCAAGTTGTAATGTATTTTGACATATGTTCCTGATAAGCATTTACAAGAGACTATTGATTACCTCAGAACTAAGAATCCTAAGTCCAGGAAATGCAAAGAAAAAGTTAAATATTACAAGAAATCCAAGCATGTAAAGATAAGGAGGAGTTCAATGGGTTCAGCTTTACCGCCATATCTTTTTTAAACTTTCTGGGAACTGACTGAAAAACTAAGTGTTTAATATTCACTATGCAAAGTGGTTTTCCACCTTGGTATCTCCCACAGAGGTATGCAGAGCTCTGACTCTTCTCTCACTGAAGTAGCGTGCAGCCATTTTGTAGCAAATGCGCAACAGTCCAGTTCTGGTTTCTCTCACACAGCCATACAATAAAGCTGAAAATTTTATAATCCCTTGTACTACTAGGGAGGAATATTTGTAGACAGTCAGCCTAAAAGTAATAGAAATGCCTGTGAGATTGCTTTTAGTGTTATCAGCCGCACAGCTCACAAATGGAGTAGATCACCCCCATGTCCTCGGGTGTGCTCGTTACTCGGTTTTCCCACTCATTTAAAGATTGATAGTCTCATGGCATCTCTTTGGACTAACGTCAGTGCATCCTATGGTGAAACACAGCATTAGACCTTTATAGCATGCATTCTACAACATAAATCTACATTGCCCACATCTGTTCTCAGTGCAGAACACCCTCTCCCCAAAGCAGGAATTTTACAGCTGATCAGATTACAATTTCCATGTTCTGCTCATGGTGATCATTCTAGATGGAATTTGTTTCTATGCAGAAGATGAGCACAAGGCCTGGATGCTATTTAAGCTGCAGTTAAGCCCTCAGAAATAGGTCTTAAGTGATGCATAGGCTGCTGTCAGCTCTCTAAATTTCACCCTATGTAATTTCTTCCATCACCCACTCACATTATGTTATTGTCTATGGCTTCAGATAATTACTACTAGTGCATTCATAACTTCCATTCAACAAAGAGGCTCAATGATTGTTTTCTTTAACGCCCTCTGAGCTTCCCATATTGGCTGTTGTGCTTTTACAAGAACATTTCCCTAGTATGAAATTTCTCTTCCATCTTATTTTGGAGGGAGTATAATTTAGAGTTCACTCTGGAACATCTCGTCAGGGAAAAAGAATTGAGTATGCGCCATTTCCATTCTTAACATTATACTGACCTCTAGAGTAAGAAGTGTTGCACACCTGATAAATCAGCAGAATGGCTGAGAGAAGCAAAAAACTGGGTGACAAGTACCAGGAGCTGCCTGCTGTCAGGAAGGGTGCTGGGAACAGGGCTCTGAAGCAGCACAGAGCCCACAAGGCTGAACTGAACATAGGCAGCTGACAGGGCAGAATGAAGATCTGGCCGTGCCATGGCCTCTGTGAGCAGTCCCAACAGTCTCACAACACCACCATGCTACACGATATATCTTAATTTTTAATTCACATCTTACTGACTAGAAAATTTAGGGTTGACTCTGCTCATATGGATTGGCAACACTTCACACAAAATCTAATATTTATTCTCATTTTCTCACTTCAAAAGAACATGGAGGCTGCACTATTTTAAGATCTCAGCTGCATATCCCCTCTTGTATATTACAACATGAATGCTTGCAACTTGTTGTATTCGTAGTTTTCTTTAATAGTATCAGTTACCTTTACTTTCTGTTTGCCTTTGTCTGAGCACTTAAAATGTTGGCTAATGTACTTCCTAAGTATGAATATGATTTTTGTGAGAACTTCAAGATTTCAAAAACACATCCCCAAAAGACTTAGCTTGAAAATAATTTTTATTATTGTCACCTAGATTACTCCAAGAAACCACTACATCCTCAAACTGGTAAACTGCTAAAATACAGCCTCATCCTTAGAGGGAGAGCATAAGAAAACTGCTTTACACCATGTTGACTGGACTGCCTGTTACATACAGTCGAGAGCTAAAAACACCTCAGAATGCATTACTAAGCATCAGAGAATTCACTAGGAGATGCACTGCTCCCAGTCAGAACCCTGACAGCCTGCAAGGCAACAGGGACAACACCTGTCAGTTCCAAGATCTACCAGCTTCGCATGCTAAGTTACATTGCCAGCCAAGTACTTCAAATTTTCATTTTACACCTAAAGTACAAAGTTCTTTGGACCCTTAAAGCTGTCCTGCAATCAAAGTCATCCACGGGTGGTGGTTTAGTGCTTTGCACTATGATTCCCTTTAACAACATACAGTAGTTCATCATATTCAAAAACGTTCATTCTTTTTTAAGTATCTCAGCTATTTCTGTTCACTCTTTCCCTCATGGGAAACCAGACCAACATGTAACAAATAGGTACGGTCACAAGCAGAACCTGTGAACTTCTGCTGACTGGGAGATTGTTTGATTTTCTGCATTGCTTCAGCACAGCTTACAATAAGTTTAAAACACAGTGTTAAAAGTTTTTCCGGTACAAAAAGAAAATCCTCTCTAAGAATTACCTTGATACTAAAAAGGCCTTTCCAAGACATACGTTGCACTATGAAAAGCTTTTCTGTAATTCTTGAAAATAACCTCCAATAAGATGTTAGATGAAAAGAAAGCCTCGTGGTGAAGATTTCAAAAGGTAGGCACCTTGTGCAGTGTGTCACATTAATTCCCTCCATGACCAAAAGCAGCATGCACTTCTTCACAAAACCATGAATAGCTCAATTATCAGTAAATACAGGCCAGCATTAAGGTTTTTTTGAGCAGTAAGGAGTTAAGCAAAATGGCTAATGAAACGGCAGGGTACAAAACCAACTCAGCATTAAAACACAGGGTGCAAAGTAAGCACAATAAAGGATATGGCAGGTTTCTACGAAAAGGGACTATTGTATCCAGAGTAGCTAATACACCAAACACATGGGTGGAAGTATGTGACAGACAGCAAGGAGAAGTCAGGTTGCTGAGCTCAAGCTGAGACCCTTCTGTGGTGGAGGGGGCCAGACAAACACAGAACTGACCAAGCATGCAACTGCCATCACCCCTGGTGGATGCACTCACAAACACTTACCCCTCTCCGCAGCACTGCTGGCAGCTTCTATCCTCAGAAGCAGGAGAGATCAGCAAGAGGACTATGATCCCACAAGAACAACCCATTCTCCTCACCCACCACAAAGGCTCTGTTTGAGACAGTACTTCATCAGCCCCTTGCAGATCTCACTGAGCAGCTAAAGACAATGCTGCCCTTGCTCTGAGATACTGCAGCCCTCTCTCTAACCTGCTGCAGCAGGGCTGCAGGTGCTTTGGGTTAATCCTAATTACTTCATAGCAGGAGTAAATGGGTCATTAGCCCTGCAGCTGTGGCACATCTCCATCTGAAGGACCTCAAACTTTGTTTTATTTTCCTAAGGGGCATGTGTATCTGAAGCAGCGCATACAGCTCTTCTTTGAGCCCACTTACAGTCTGCTTTGACACGCTTGTTCTGCAGCACTGTGTGAACCTCTCAGAAGCCCTGGGGTATTTCCACACATGGGTGCCACAATCTCCCATCTCCAGGCCAGGCCGTGGCACGCATTCAGGCTGATGTCTGATGAGCACCACGGTACAGGATAATGAGCTGAGTATGGCAGGTGTGCTTGGAGCACAGGGTCACCTTCAGCTTAAACAGTGACGTGGTATGTTGTCTATAAAGTCGCTGCAAAGGGAAAGGGTCTGATTCAGTTGCAAGGCAGTATAGAGGGCTGAAGGTGTGTTGTTGTACCACTCTGGAGTTAAAAATGTGCAAACACACGGGGCTGTAATGTAAATGATCAAGCTCAAATTAAATCCCCAGAGAAAGTCTGCAGCTGGGTCAATGTAGGAACATGGGTTGCACAGTCTGGTATCAGGTATGAGTGGTGGAGCAGCTGCAGCCTGACCTAGCAGAAAGCCCCAAAATCTTTTTATTTGGTTTACATGTTACCTCCTAAAATAAAAATAAATATGTGTCAGACTGGTGATGTTTACCTTTCTAGTAAACTGATGCTCCTCTTTATCTGCCTGACTAACAGCTCTGGGAACACACCGTAGGAAAAGACCTTGGAGAGGAGATGAGAGAAGCTCAAGAGACTTAAGGTTACTGGGGACACTGGAGGAGGAAGCAGCAAAATCAAACTCACAAACAAATTTCTCAAGGTCAAAAAACAATGTGCATTGCTGAGATGTGCTGCTTTGTTTCTCAGTCACAGAGCTAAGAGAAACAGAAGGCCAGATGCATTGTGTACATTTTCCAGGGCCAGGGGAGAAGTGGATCATCCAAGAGTCAACAACTCATAGGACAATATGAAAAGCAAAAGGGAGAGTGGGAGGACAAGGCATGCCAAGAAGAGGAGGCCAGCACTTCTATGCCTGTAGAATGAGCCATACTGGGACAGAGTTGAAGGAAAATCCCTGACGGGGCAAACTCACAGGTCAAGAATTAATCTTTACTTTTACTACACTGGCACAAATACAGTTTCCGGAGCACCTGAGCAGGACCAGCACCCTTTCAGGTAGAAAGGGTGATGAGAATTGGACGTTACAAGCTATAACAAAACAGAAGTGCAAGAGACTCAGTGTGCTAGGTTTGCAACTATGCCATGATGCTCTTTATAAATGCATGAGAAGTGCAGCGTGTTGACAGCACTGGGGACATAGTCAGAAATTTCCTGACTTAAACTGGACAGAAAGCTTAACATACAAGGCAATAATTTAATTTTTTTTTCTCTGTTGATAAAGATAGGCCAACATTTCCAGCAGGAATTGAGAACCACTACCTTATGTCTTTACATGAGGCCATGCTCTCACTTGCACCTGTGTGTTCAGCATACATTGCTATAGTGGAAACTACTGGTACCAGAGGCCAAGGGCACTGAGGAGGCAGCCACATCTAGGAGAAGTTAAAAAATGTCTGGCTATGCACCAGTTCTTCCTCAGGCAAGGGAAACAGTCATTTTACACAGTTGTTTCTCAGTCAGTTCCAGCCAGTTTACACAGGCCACCAGAAGATGAAGCTGAACTCTACTCCAGAAACTCACGTACACTGTACTCCCTGTACTGCCAGTTCTTTGTGCACCAACACACGTGTTTGCCTGTCCTTTGTGGTGTCAGTTTTAACCTAGGTAATGTTCTTGGCTTCTTTCTTCAAGAGACAGAGTAATAATTCACACAGAAGTTGCTTTGGCTACTCTGGTAAAAACATTAGTGTTTGAAATTAATTGCTGCTACCTCTAACATAAATCTAGCTAACTTTTGACCAAGAACTGAAAGTGGCATTCTCTGTAAAACAACTTAACACTGAGCAATTAACACTGAGGAAGCAGGCCCTGATGCTGTTGCCACTTCAGTGCCTGTCTCAACAACACCATAAGAGATGGAGGTACACGCTGACCTCTCCAGCCAAAGATGGTGCAATAGCAGCTCTCCACTTTTCTTTGCTGCTTCCATCAGGGTATGCCTCATGGATCTAAGTAAGATCTGGCCAGAAGGTTTTTGAGGTAGATGTACCACTCTGGCTGAGTCTGCTTCAGCATGATCATGGGATCTGTCTGCGTTAGGAGGGAACTGGCAGCACACAGTTCCTGGAGCTCAGTCAGCTCCAGCACAACCTGCTCATAGAGATCAGTGAGGGCCTTGTTGGGCAGCCTGAGTGGCTGTATGGCCCGCAGCACCACGTCCCAGTGACTGCTGTTGATGTCGGCCACGAAGCTCTCAATGTTGTCCACGGTGCTGAGTGACACGGTTGTCTCTTCCTGGAGGGTGGCGAGGGCTCGATGCAGGCTGTTCTCCTTCAGGTACTGCATGATCAGCCGGACCACATCGAAGGACTCGATCTCAACCGACATCTTGAGCCACAGCACTGGGAGTCTCCCACCACCCACACCTCTTCCAGCCTCACGAGACTGCACTTCTCTGAAAGATCAAGTTAACTTTTGTGCAGGAAGATGGGACCATGTAGGACGAGGGAAAAAAAAAAAAATTGGCAGGTAACACCATCTTCCATAAGCAGTGACAGCTTACGTCACAAGTTGCATGACATCATTCTTGGATGACTAGATAAGAGAACTTCCCAAAATTAGGATTACAAGTGATAAATAGTTAATGAAATAATGGATACTACATGGCATGCACTTAAGAATCTTTCTGGGAACAACTATCCAATTATTAAAATCCTCCAAAAGACAGTCATCTGTTAAACATGCATGTGAGCAAAAGTAGTCTAGTGTGAACAGATGAGATTAGTTGATAACGAGGAACATGGATGTGGTCAGAACGCACAGTCATTCAGAACCGAAAAAAAAGTCATTTGACCATAAGCAATGTTTTTGTGGCATTTGACTAGTTTTTGGATATCTTATGAAGCTCTAAAACTTTGCAGTGTTAGGCTCCTGTCTGACATTTGGCAATCTGGTATCTTGAAAAGTTTAAAGGAATTCTGATATTCTGAGTGAGTGGTGGGGGAGACTAAGAAGAGGGGAAAGTCTCATGGAAGGAACACTTCTGTGCAGCTCAGGGAGAAATGGCAATTCTCTCATTACATCCTGAGGCTTTGTTGCCTGAGGTGTGAGCTCCAAGACTTTCCTAGCACAACCCACTTCAAAACCAAGCAGAGGATGGTATGTGCTTAAGGTGACAGACGTGGGAAGAAATTTCCAGGAATACTTTGAAACATTATTATTTACGGTGTGACACGCTTTGAAAAGACAAACTTAGACTATCTGTTTATGTTAACTCATGCTTATTGTCCTCACCTAACTTCTACTCAAAGTTGAGCTTTATTTGTAAGCAAAACTAGTTGAAGCCAGATTCAATGCCCACAGGACTGAAATGAATGAAGCCTTTCTGTTCCACTACGTAAGCTCAGCGTTTAACTTTGAGGGCAGATTTTCAAAAGATTCAGAGAAAAATTCAGGTGTTCATGATGCCTGTCCAGGGCTGTGTTACCCCTAACCCTCAAGCTCCTGACTAGGAGATAACTGGCATCCAGACTGACTATTCCTGAAGGTCAGGGTAGATTCTGGTCACTTATTTGGGTGCTTTAATAGAAATCAGCTCCTCTGCAAATCTTGCCTAGGGCAAGTAGTATTACATGCAGCTTCAGAGAACAGGATTTACCTGCTTCCAGATTTGTCTGTGTTCAAAGGTATTACTCATGAAAAATTCAAGAATGGAAAAATAAGCAAATGGCAAAATAAAATGAAGATCCAGCAGTACTCTCATGAGATTAAAACTTGACTCAAACTGTCAATTTAACAGGCCCATCACAGTTACTTGTTAATTTGTCGAGCAGAACCAAGTCAGTATATAAGACAGAATTGTGTGTGTGTGATGTAAATATAACAGGATATTTCCCACAACTGCAACATTCCCCATAGCAACAAGTTGTGTGAACTGTTAAGAAAATGTATATAAAACCATAAAGTCATATCATTGTGCACAAAAAATCCCGCAGAGGATATACCCTACAGATATGAACACTATAATAATCTATCTACCTAGAAGCTTATGTGATTTGTTTTCCCACAGCTTTTGTGTGTGTGTGTGTCTGGAAGGAGTTTCCTTTATTTAATGGTTCACAGTCTGTTCTGGGGCTTGTTAGTGCAAAGGAGACAAGTCTAATTTTGCTAATCCATGCTGTGAAGGGAGTCAAACAGCATTTCCTATATACTCTGCCAGTACGAAACAAAATCACACTTGTATCAGGTTCTTAATACTATTCACAAGACAAACTTCTGTTGCTAATAATACCTGACACTTCTATGTGTGAAAGACTGATACAAACTTCAGAACAAATTGATCCCTGATGTAACCATATTGAATTTACTGGAATTAAACTAGGACTAACCTGGCATGTTATAGGGTCAAAGCAATAAGTTGGAGAGCCTCTTCCTCCCACAGGCTTACCCTGACAGTTAAGGTTAATGGTGTCAAGCAGAGCTCCTGCCATTTTCCTAGAGCCACCAGAGGCTTGAATTAGGGTTACACAGCAGTGGTAGAGGGATGTTGCAAGGCTCTCATTTCATTTCTTCCTCTTCAGTCAAGAGAAAGTTGGTAAAAGAAGAAAAGCTCACGTCAGTGCACCAGTTCTTCATGAGGGTCTGTTTCAACACCGAGAAAGGCAATGGGAATGTCCCAAAACCAGCACAGGAGACTGAAAGACATTAGCAGAAGGGGAGGTAAGCTGTGAATACAAACCTCCAGCTTTGCTAAGGGAGCTCACTAGAACATGTAAATCCCACAGGGACCCTCAACATCAAAGTCTTTTTCCAGAGCTCAGAATTTTGCAAAATTGAGCCTAATTGCTTTAAATTACAAAATGGAGCAGGCTATTTTTTGATACCTTCTAATCCTTTGGAAATAAGTAATTGCCAAAATAATTACATTTTTTCCTAAGGTGGGAGCCTAATAACATTTCCTAAATCTACTTTTGTTGGTTTTAATGCTTTCTTGGGGGGAAAAATATGTTGCCATTTGAAAGACTTTGATCTTTCCAACATTCCCTTTTTTAGAATTAATGATACATTGCACTTCTCTGGGGAGACACTTACGAAAGCAGAGAGAAAATACTGCTGAAGAAGTATACGCTTTTGTATCCCCCAGCAATCTGAAGTCCACAAGATCTATAGCCTGATCAATGCCCATATGTGATCCTGCCTTCTTTGGGCAAGATCTGTCTTCCACTACTGATCTGGGCAGCCCCAGGACTAGGCTCAGCAGAGCTCTCCAGAACTTCCTTCAACCTTTGTGTCAATAATGCCAGCAACCAACCTTGGCAAGGGCAGCAAAACACATGCACCTCCAGACAGCTGATGACCCTTCTTAGATACCAGGTGACCCTGCTCACATCCCATGTGAGAGTCGACACGGGGAGAATCTTTACTCAGGGATTACAGTCAGACTCATTTCAAAGCTTAAAATTTGAATCAAATTGCAAATCCATACTTGTTCATTGTGATAGCAGTAGGAAGGCTGTCTGCAATCACAGAGCTAGCTAGCGTAGCTGACTAAATAGGTGCACATTGGACATAAAGTCCAACTGCATATAAAGTTTATTCATCTGGTAACTGACCAAGGCCACTAAAGCAAACAAAATTCCTTCATTTCCTGAGGAACCTCTTGCCTTGCACTAGTTGTGACTTCTGCATCCAGATTCTCACACAGCAATATGAGCAGAAAGGCTCCAGCAGCCAGGTATGTGCCTGTCTGACACTTCACAGGGTACTTCAGGAGTATATTTTGTTTGTGATTTACAGCATCCCCACACAAGAGTTCACGTAGCATTTCAGCCTAAATGACCTGTGCACAGAAGACAAACCAAAGCAGTGCTATGCTTCTGGCAAAGCGTTTTACCATACGATGTGATTTGAACAGATTGGAAATTGTAACTGCCTGTAACAATCTCTAGGGCTGCTCTGGCACACAAATGAACATTGTTCTTTACACGTCTCCTAACTGCAAGGGCAGCAATTTACACAAGTCTCTGACTTCTGCAGAGCTGTGGCTGGAAGGCTGGCAGCCCACCATGGACAAATACATGTGCTGGGAACAACACAGACAAGGGGCCCTTGCAGCAAGTGAGGCACTTTGCAGGATGAAGCCCTTTTTTGGCTATTTTGTGGTTTGTCTGCACCGATAATCTCCAGTGACTGCAAATTCTCAGATGTGCACATGCGGTACTATTTGCTCATTTATTGCCATATTTATTTGGCAATACATGGCATGAATATGACCATTACCAACGACTAATACTTCAGGGAAATGGCTCTCTACTAAAGCAATGACTCTGGAAGCAGATACTGTACCTTGCATAATGACAGGAAAATATCTACCTATTGCTGAAATAACATTTCTAAAGAGAACACTGCAGGCCCAGGTGTCCTCTATAGCTATTAAAAGAAATCCCTCATCATCACCCCTCTGAAGAAACAAGTGCACTGAGAGAATTGCTATTTGGGGTAAGTGCCCATGTCTCAGATGTATCATACCATATCTGTGTCTTTTCAATGTGTTAGTTACATTAAAACATTCATGGCGTTTACAGGAGCTATGTGGAAATCTCTCAGCATCATTTTCTGTCCCGAAAAAGGCCATTTCTGGAACTCACAACATGAGCCACTGAAACTACCATTCTGCAGTGGCCAGAAACTCTGAGGGTGAGCTCTGTTGATGTGCCCCATTCACTGTGGCCCTAAGGCTGCCCTCCGTGACCAACCTGACACATTTGCGCACAGATGTCCTAGTCCGAGGGCAGAGCCTTTACACAGAAAGCTTCCTTGGAGCAAATGAGCAGCATCAGTGAGTACAAGGCTTAGAGGCAGCAGGCTTACAGGAAACAAAACCTCAGGACTAAATGCCAGAGGATGCAAGATGCAATGGGACAGAGCAAAATAAAATTTGAAACAGAACCCCAGATCTTTAAACATCAACACTGCATGGTATAATGACACAAGAGGAGTGTCAGATTCCAAACTGGAGATAGACTTAAGCAAACCAAGCTTTGAAATAAGACAAAGCAAAGAGAGGGAAAAAATAGGAGGAAAAAAATGCAATGCAGAAGATGTGACTAGCCCTTGGTATGCTGCAAATCTTTAGTTCCCAAGACAGGGTGCCAAAACAAGGCACAGTGAATGAAAGTGCTCTTGGCAAGGGCTAGCAGAAGGCTGACTGCAGAGCCCCGCAGAGGAAAGAACTCCTGGCATCAGGACTAAAGACAAGCAAATTTCTGTGTGAGTAACACTGCAAACTGAGGTCATGCTGAGTGTGGAGCCCCAAGGCAGAGCACACGTGGATTTTTCAAGGGATTAATGGATCTTTTATTTCCTCTCCAAACTGTTATGTTGGCAACAGCCACCTACTCAGTTGCATCTATGCTTAGGAACCACAAGGAACTGGGCAATAACATATAGTTATTTCAAAGGGATTTGGGTCAAGTCTGGTCAGGTTTTTCTACGTTAGTAGAAAGACAAGAATCTTCAACCCTGTTCTGTTCAACTGATGCAGCCCTTCTAGGGTGAAAATTGCAAGGAGAGACCTTTGCACAGCAAAAGAAACAAAACCTTGCAAGACAAGGTATAAAACTCGCATGGGTAGGCACCATCCAAGGCAGTGTTGCATAAACAAGGTGAGTAGGAGCCATTGGGATACTGGATTTACTTTTCCCCTCAGAAGCACGCATATGAGGTCATTACAGAGCTCATAACTCCAATCTGGAAACTCTGATATGGGAAAGGCTAAGATTTTTTGTTTCAGGCCAAGTTGGATGACTGAAAGAGTTAGATAGGGTTGGGAGGGAAAGGGCAAGGATCCTAGTTCAGTGATCTACATTTGCACATAAAATCGCAGGGTGAGTTTATATCAGCATAGGGAATTTCAGTGAAGTAGCAGTTGGGTTTGCAAATATGCCTTTCCCTTTCATTACCAGTATGCACACCTGTACTCTGACATGATCTTAGCGAGGTTTTTATCCAGAAAAAATGAGATTGCATTTTACGCCCACTATACATTGCTTACAACCTCCCAAGGAATTTGGCTGCAAGAGGAATCATCTGATATCCTGGAGCAGTCCCTGGGTCAGGGTCATTTCTTTAATCTCAGCTGTTCTAAAAATCATTTCCATGTGACAGACTGTTCCTTTTTTTGGACCACTACTTGAAACTATTTGCCTGGCTTCTTTGGCTGGTCTTATGGAAATAAACCATGGTTTTAGAGTTCTGGCTCCTGTTCTTTTTGCTACCAGAGAAGCTCAGGAAACGCTGTAGAAGAACCATGTTAAATTACAGGATTTTTAGGTAAATCACATTAAAACTCCCAGGGATGGATGTCCACCAAAGTCTCCAGAGAATCATTCTGACAGCAAATCAGCCTGTTCCGATTTTGCAGCTTATTGTAAATCTGCATTCAACTACTCCTGGCTATCTGTTTGCATTTATCTTAGCAGACTGAAGATAATTTTATTATCAATTCAAATACTTTCTATAAGATTACTGAAGACTGACTAGATCTTCCTGAGATCTGTAAATCCAAACACATAGATCTGTCCTGAAAGAAGAGAAGATTCAACAGAGGTCAAGAACAGTTACTAAGCTGTGAGGGTTTACCGTGCCTTGCATTGTACTGACAATGAAATTAAATGGCAATGGCCAGTAGAAGAGATGATAGGAAATGTTGTTTCCCAGAACACATAATTAACATGTGAAGTGTTTGCTGTAAATTACTATGAGGCCAAATCAGCACGAATCAAAAAGTTTCAACCGCTTTTACCTAGTAAGAATATCCAGGTACATTTAATTGGCAATAAAATGTAGAAGGAATAGTGACCTTCAAGAAATCAGCAAGCAAATCAAATTATGAAAAACTCAGCTTCCCTTAGGAAATGTATATTATCTCTGAAAGCCCCTGATGCAGATATGGCCTTTCGTTGAAAGCAAGGAAGTGAATTTGATGCTGCCCTGGTAAGGGTCATCTGTACATCCCTACACATTAAACTTGGGATTTTCTGTCAGCCCTACAAAAGTACCTATTGTTCTTCTAAAAGCATAATTATGTCCAGTTGTTTTCAAGTTTATGCTTTCTTTTCTTTCTTGGGCCCAATTTGTTAACACAAAAATTACAGACTATTTTTTACCTTCCCACACATTACTCTTTCAAAGCCTTTGTTTCTATAACCCTTGCCACATTGCTGAACATTATGTCAATGTATTTTTTGCTTTCAAAATGTATTAAGTACAATCTAGAAAGGCCACGAAAAGCACCAGTACGTTTATAGCTGCTTTTGGGTCACTTGGCCCAAACACCATCGGAAGGGCAGCGGCAGTACACACAGATTCAGGCTTGCATTTTGCCAGACTGTCGGCAGATTATGAGCTAAAGCTGCTTTGTGCTTGCTTATTGCTGCTGAAGGGAGGCAGGAGGCCATCGGGGAGATCCCTGCGCTGCCGGGGTGACGGGGACCGCAGCCAGACCACGGCAATGGGACAGCCCAAGTCCAGGCGGGACGCCAGCCTGAGGGTCCAGATGTGGGGGTGCAGGGTCAGATGCAGCCCAGGGTGGGCACACAGGGCCAGGGTGACCGGGCCGGGCCGACAAGTGACGTTAAACGGGCACAGCTTCAGGACACGGCCTGGGCCCGGAGTGGGGCACGGCAGCGGCGGCCGCTCATTGCCATGGGGACAGCGCCATCTTGTGGCCCCGCGGGCGCTCTGCCGGCGGGCCCGGCCGCCCCGCCCCGGGCCGCGTCACGCAGCCTGTCAGCCCGAGGGGAGAGTTTCTGGCGCCTGCGGGGCTTCACAGGTGTCGTTGTTTATTTTCATCGCGTATTCCAGCCTTTTGATCAATGTATTATTTGCATAATACCAGATTGTAACGTTACAGTTCATTCTCCAGACCAAGAAGGCTTTTGAAGTTACTTGTAAAATTCTGTCACAAAAGACATACTCCCATGAAACAGCCTAAGGAAGCAGAGTTTGCTAATAAAACACATTTTTCTGGTCAAGCAGAGCCATTCTGGCCACAAGGAGCAAGCTGGAGTGGGCACGCTGACCTGTCCAGGCTGGCCCCAGACGTCCCGGGTGCTGTGAGAGGATGACAAGGCAGTGGGAACTGAGCGCACGGTGCCCATGCAGCCAAAACGATCCTTCGGTCAACTATAAACAAACCAGTGGGCTCTTAGGAGACAGACTTTCTGATTTCTCCCTCCACATAGAATCATAGAATGGCTTGGGTTGGAGGGGACCTCAAAGGTCATCTAGTTCCAACCCCCCTGCTGTGGACAGGGCTGCCAGCCACTCACATCCAAAACAGAGTCTCGAAGTCTGAGTAGTTTACTATAGGCTGGCTTCTTACACCCTCTCCTCAGCCCTCAGAAGAAATCCTGTCTTGCTCCAGTGACTCACTCTGCTGCCATGAACAGCTGCCCCGAGAAGGCTGTAAAATGCTCCCCTTGGACAGCATGATCCCTGCCAGATGAATTTTTCACATGGATTGTCTCTGAAAGATCAATAGTGTAGTCAGACATCACAAAACTGTGCATAGTATTTTCTGAATAAAACATGGAGACTGAGAGAGTTCAGGGTCCATCTTTTTAAAAAGATTTAAAAATAGAGAAAAAGAGAGAAACAATGTAAAGAGGTTTTACTATTTTACTGAATAGGAGGGAAAATTTCAAGCCCTCCCTTCACCAACTCACTTTTCACCCTCATCACATCATTGCACTTAATTAACTTCACTGTTGCCTGCTGAGCTGAGCGCTGTAGCTACCTGGGAGCCCCAAGGGATAGGCGAGATCCATCCCTCCCAATCCTGTCTGCAGAGCGAAAGACAGCACATTCTGCCTCCTTAAAAGGAACAGCACAGATACCCCCCACCATTTTCTGCACCACTGAGATTCCTGTGCAACCATTACTGTTGACTACAATGAATTTACAGTCTATACTCCTCTAAGTACAGTATGATTCAGTTTCTATTTTCCTCTTTTTCTTCCCAAGAGTAGATGTCCCTTCTTCAAAAAATTATAGAGTAGCCTCCAGGATTTTTATGGTTACTAGTATTTTACGTCACCCTTTAATCTCCTGTAAATCACTTTTTAACATCTTTTACACAATGCCCTTTTCCAGTTCCTCTCTGCTTTCCCAGGGCTCCTGCTGCTCTTGTGAGAACAAACTCAATTTGCGTTGATCTCTGTTCCCAAACAAAGATGACTACAATAGGCTCCACCGTTCTATGGAGTTCATTAGTATTTCATTGCAATGGATATCACCTCACTTTACGTGGATTTATGTTACATAAAGCAGCTGACCATATAAATGTGTATGCTGTCTGTGGCCCAAGCCCACTAAGTGCTTTGAGAGCTGAAAGACTAACAGGCAAAGTCTGAGTGCATAAATCTGGATATTAGACTTGAGAAGTGCCTCCTCAGCTGTCACATAACCTGTAGCCTTAACTCTGCAGAAACTCAAGCTTGTAACATTGAAATCTATAGTGTTGAATTGCAGTAGTGAGTGAAGCATCTGGCTTCAAGTTAGCAGGTTCAATCTGACAGCCAGATTTCTCTACTAACAACTTTGGCCTGCTGCTCTTGGCCAAAGTTGTGCAAATGCTGAACGTTGCCCTGCTGGGCTCTTTTAAAAATCTGTCCATTAAGGGTGAATGGCTTTGTCCTACAAACTGGAAATCCTGCCCCCACACCTCACCGGGAGAGGTGGTAATGAGACTTAGCCATAAAACACCACCATTGTGGAAATGCCTTCCAACGCTTGTCAAAGAGTAAAGTTCTTCATGCTTTCAGCTTGATGGAAGCATGGCACAGAAACAGAGATAGCCATCAAACTGCAGCCTGCAAACCATTCATGCTCCACAGAGGCACAGATGGGAATCGCAGAGTCATATTAAACAGCCAAGCCTATCGCACTTACAGCTGCAAAGCTGCGTTTCAGTTAAAAAGCAAAGAAAAAGATGCAATTGGAGGGTCTACGAGTAGGAAGCATGAACAAACTAGAACAAAGAATTTGACTGCATTTTGTCAATATTTATTAAAAGCTGATTTTGAAAGGGAAAGTGTCTATACTGCAGAGATGAATAAGGGTGACACAGTTGCATTATAGCTACAAGAAAGGTAGCAAGACAAAGGCCATTGCAAAACTTCTTTGGAGGGAAAGACCTATTCAGCTAAAAAACTCCTCTATGCAAAGTAATAGAAGAAACACATCAACTGGAAAATCACCTCTGGAAAATCTGTAATCGTGGCCAATTGTATACTTGACCTCCTCGATAAATTAGATGGACTAAAATGATTTTCCCCTTCTTCAGCTTCTGAGATACTCTAATTCAAGGATAAACACATACAGATGGAAGAAAATCGTGTTGACAAGTCAGCACAGAAATTCTTCCAAATGCACAAAAAAAAAAAAAAAAAAAAAAAAAAAGGAAAACAAATCTTATTTAAGCCTTCACAGAACAACTCCCCACTGTGCAAGAAGGGCCACACTCAATGAATAAGTTGATCAGCAAAAAGCAAAACATGTCAGTGAGGCAGGCACAGCAAATCAGTAATGACCTTGTCTTGAAGAATTAAACTTGACTGGAGCACTGCTGGCCTAGAGCTGTCCTCAGCTACACTGAACTGCCCTGCGGGAAGGCCGGCAGGCTTAAAAATAAACCCACATTGCCAGTGCTCTAGCAGCATGGGCAGACTGCAGAGCAGGGACTGTCAGTGCCTTGATACTTCTGAGCACCCTCCCAGCTGTGCCTGGCTTCCCACCACATGCGTGGGAAAACACCAAGGATACAGGCATGCCTATCCCATTGGGCCCAAGCAGATCTAGGGACCAAATACCTGTCGGCCTCTGGACATCTCAAGCACGGGCTAAAGACAGCTTTTTCCCATAAGCTGACGTGGCAGCTTTGTACATGACCTGTTTGTCTCCTTACGTAACTCTTATGGCACAGATCAGCATTTCACCTCAGCATGTGGAGATGGAAAGCTGCAACAGCAAGCTGGCACCAGGGGAGTTAAGGCTTGGGGGGGGGGGGGG
>VXAV01007991.1:179684-271570 GCA_013399715.1 Alectura lathami
ATAAGGTTTTTATTCAAGTTTTATGGTTTTTAAAAAAAAAAAAAAAAAAAAACAGTAACAATGACAACAACAAAACACCAAGATAAAATGTGTTCTCAGCCAAATCTACTCAAACTAGAACGATTACCAAACAGGAGGATAAGTCATAGGAAATAAAAATAACAAGTGGTAGGCCAGCCATTCAGCATCGTCTTTAACTCACTGCATTTGACTTTGAGGACAATGTTCCAAAAAAGTAAAACAGAAGTGCAACCCATCCTTAGGATGAGTGCTGCCTGGCCTGTCTAGGCTGGAAGAAAACACTCCCATCCCTGTCACAGTGTAGCCTGTCTCGGAGAACTTTAGGCTAATCACATTTATTACTATTACAGTCTAAAAGGCAACCACGTAAGTAGATTAGTTGTACGTTAGTTCAAAAATCCCATCTTGCCAAAAATTCACCCATGCAGATTACTACTAACAATCATACAAGCAAAAATTGGCACATCTTCCCTGTTTTCCAGTGCTAAGATCTGCGTATCTCCAAAGGATCAGCATATTTCCTTGAAGCATTAGTAAACCACACAGATATTCCAGCAGTGGATGTTTTCTGGGTCAGATCAACCTCACAGACAGAACACATCAGCTGTTCAGCTACTGCCGCATCTCTTACTTGTTTGTGGGTAAATCTGGAATCTCCATCACTGATGACTTCTGAGAACAGGTTAGCCCAGAGAGCAGCAGTGTAGGTAAATCTGAACAGGCTCGGGAAGCAGATGTACCAGGTGACCTTTAAGGGGCCTCCAAGTCTCCATTTTCTATGTTTTCTGTAATTTGATGCTTCTGTTTCAGTAACTAGACAGCTGGCCCAGTATTAGTAGGCAAATGACAGAAGTGATGCAGGATGGTTTAGATGAATCCAGTTTGGAGTGCTCGCATTTGCTTTCTGAGCAGTCATCCTGCTCTGGAGGAGAGCTAACAGGCTACACGCACAGCCAGTCTTTGAGTTTGCAGGTGTCTGAAAAGCTGAAAACCTTCTGGGGAAAAGACAGGTTGTGCATGCAAACACTGGCTATGTTACAGCTTTTTAGAGAAAGAAAAAAAAAAAAAAAAAAACAGTTGCCTACATCAGTCTGTGATGGTGATGCTGTTTGAGTGACATATTCCTCCACTGTGCTGACATTTTTATTCTGACTTTAAGTGGGGAAATGGACTTCATCTATGTGTTAGGAGACAGAACACCTGGGTTCAGTTTCCCTTAATCCTGCGTATTACACATGCATTTAGTACTTTCAGGAGTTTCGTTAAAAGATTGAAAGACTTGGATTTAGAGCTGCCTATATATCACAAGCAAATAATCTTGAGAACTTATCCATATTTGAGCAAGAAGAGGCAAGTCCTTCTGTGGCAAGAGGACTTTTCATCTTACCGCAGCAGTCTTTCTCCAAATTTACAATCACAAGTGTACGCATGGGAAACTTAAGATTTACCTGAGTCAGACAACGCGTGAATTTTAGTTCTTTTGCTGGTAAGAAATATATATATAATTGCTTCCATTCTTTCAGAGAGGTTTTGTTTGTTTTTTAATCACTCTCTGGTCTCTTTTTAAAACACATGACTTGAAAAGGTCCTATTTTTGGACCTTCGGACTCATAATAAATTGAAACCTGTGAAGGCTGTTCAGTGCAGATTCACATGTTGAGTCACAGGTCCTTCTCAAGCACAGTGCAATGGTCAAATCACGTCCATGTGAGGAGATTGGCAGTAGCTCTGGAAATATCTGTTCTCTTTTCCCAGTTCACACTCCTGAGCCATACTTCCATCTCATTTTTTTTATTTTTATTTTTTATAAAAGCAAATAAACATTTTGTCTTGAAGCATCAGATATTGCCTCAGTAACAACTTCTGTCAGTATGTTGTTCCATTAGATGTTAAGGGAGTCTTTGAAATTTGTTATAATCTTGGAGGTCTGAGTCTTACACTGCTAAGATTCATGGCACTCTGAGAAGATCCTTTTTTCCCCTCTCTCATCTTTTTCAGTCAACACCAACTGAGCAAAACCAAACAAATGGTTCATACAGTTGTCATCCATCACATACCTACTCTTTTATCACACTCATGCAGCACGTTAAAAATCAATGCTAATATCTTGTCAGTTATTATTAAACTGTTTTTCAATGCTCTGAATCTCTAGAACGCCCAAGCTGGTGAGGTGAGCAGCACCAAACCATTTCCAACACTGCTGGCTCAGCTGGGTGTACAGAAGCTCGCTGCGTTCCCAGGCTTCCCAGCTGATACTCCTCCACCATGTATGTCTGACTCAACCTTTGCCTCCTTTTACCTAGAGTGTATGCTGTCATGTAACTGCATGAGCTGTACTGCCCCAGGGAACCACCTAGCGACTGCTTTTTGCTGCTTTGGCTGCATTTGTGAGCTTTGCAGTCCTATCACCAAGCCAGGCAGACAAATGGCGAGTTTCTTCCCCATGGTATTAGTGCGGTGTACCCTATTACATGCTTTGACAAGCCATGAGTACAACAGGGATCTTAGGACACCCCAGGCACAACCCCTGATGCAGCTCCTCATGTAATGGTAAAGCAGTGCCCGGGCAAGACAGGCTTTCAGATGTAGATGACCAGGTTCTAGCAAGGAAAATGTGTTGAAAAAAACACTTGAAACAATGTATAATTTAATTTTATGGACTTCAATAGTTAAGATTAACATCTGAGCACATTTGTTAACGGAAACAAACTGCCATTCTGAACAGCTGGAGGTTTAACCATCCCCAGAGAAAAGTACATCAAACCTAGAGATGTGGCAAAGCACCAGACAGCTGCAGGTGTGTCATTTTGATGGTCACACAGGAATGCCCTCAGGGCAGGAGAGGATTAATGAAAACTCTGTGAAACCCTCAATGGCTCATTTCTGAGCTTCCCATGGCAGTATATTTCCTCTTCCATTTTCACTTGGTTCTTAAAGCTTCAATCTTCATTTGAACCCTCTAAGGAAACTCCCTGCAAGACAGATGTACATTACCTTTTTAGGAGAAAGCAAACTTCTTTCAAAAAGGAAATACTGAAATCTATTTAATAATGCCCCTCATGTCTCTCTCTCTCTCATCTTCTCTAAATATTAGTTCAGAAAACAGCTTTCACTTACAGCAATTTCATTGCCATAATCCAGACAGTATGGATTATTTTTGCAATGATACTCTAATGCTAATTTGCAGGAGTGGAAGGCAATTTGCTATCCTAACAAATTACTTTGGTCCTTGGATGAAACAGACAGCAAAGACGGTGTCCCTGGTTAATTGGGAACGCAAGATAGATATCCATAATGTTCTATATGTGAAGTCAAATGTTGGAGATGTTATTAACATTCAATTTAACTCCTACAAAATTAGACTAAAGCATTATACTCATTTCTAAGGAGAAACCTCCTTGGAAATAGCTGGATGCACTGTTTGGAAAGATGTCAAAAGATCACCTCTTCACAATGACCAGGGAGATGTGGACCCAAATAATAATGTCTGGGTATTTATACAACTGATCCTTCTGAGAGATGCTCATCACAGCTAGTTATATACATGTTAAGTTCATAAATATTAAAAATTAAAAAAAAAAAAAAAAAACACAGAAAAACCCACTTCATTATCTCTGATTGTGGGATACCAATGTATCCATGAAAATGGAAAGCATGAGGCCCAATTTAAGTCAAGCAGTGCAACATAAAAAGCTAATGTGTGAAATACAAGATTTGGTGGACACTTTCCCTAGCTACACTAACACTTATGACCCTTCAAAGCTCACTTGCTCATGTTAACGCACACAATACGCCTGCTGGTCTAGATACTCCTACATCCACCTCCTCCCTCTCTAAAGGAGGGGTTCAGGGTTAAAACATTGGGTGTCAAAGATTTAATTTCAATCATCAGCTCTGATACAGACACCGGGCATGTCACTACACTTCAAATTCCTTTCCTAGGCATTATCCCTGTTAATTCCAGCCCTCACTATTGCCTGCAAAAATGGCAAAGACTGCCCCATCTCACAACAGCTTTTGAGTACATCCCAGGCCAGCCAGCCACTCTCTGCCTTGTACAAGGTCATGAGGCTAGGGGTGCTTAGATAGAGCTGTGTAGATAATCGTTGTCTGCCAGAAGGAATGTTAAACCTGGAAAAAGACTCCTGTAAGGTCTGAGAAGTGAGTTTACCCTCAGAGTGTGGTGTGAGTGCCTTTCAGTGAGCCCATACAATGGCTGATCAGCAGGGGCACAACGAACAGGGCCAGGGCCATGGAGACAGGACAGCTGGACCACTCACACCTCTGCCAACCCTTGAAGTGCAACTTTGCTCATCACGCTCCGCTCAGGACCAAAAATCTCCACTGCCTGTGAATCCTGCAGCAAGCAGCACATTGTGCAGATCTAAGCCAACATGTGAAAGCAGTATTGGCCAACACATTTGCAGAAATTGTTGTACCCATTGCTGAGTTCAGTACAAACATTATTTGTGGGGCCAAAGAGTGAGTAGTAGCTAGCAACTAGCTCTTGGTAGAGTCACCTTCAGACTAGTCAGGCACAGTCGTACTTAATCTGCCTGTGTTTCCAGAGCACTGATCGCCATGCATCTTTGCATCACAGCCATCCATCACACCACCAGTTTCTCATCTAAACACTGCCAAGAGCACTGTGAGTAGCTCAGCACTGACACTCCCTCCTTCTCCCTCTGCATCTTATTAACTTGCTGCTGGCAAAGAAAAGGAAAGTGGCTGTGTCCACAGTGACATTATCAGAACTGGCAGCTTAATCAATGCTGATCCGCCCCCCCACACACACCACCTCTGCTTCTCTGCTGCTCCTGTCTGTGGCAGAAGAGCCCTGTAAATTCACCACCATGCCCAGTCAGCCAGAAATACTGCTCATTTTCCAGAAAGCTTTTGGTACCCTGACTGCCTCCAACTGCACACTCCATGTCCCCCTTGGCCATGGAAGGTCCCCCAAAGAGAGCCACTGCCAGGACTCCCAGAGCACATGCTTCTTCCTTGGTCAGCAGGAGCCTCCCTGGCAGCAGAGATTCCCATCCCAAAATCTGCCCCAGCTTCATTGCATCCACAGGTCCTGAACAGGCAGTGTAAGGCACCTGCTTCACCTCCTGGTCTCTCCTCCACCCAGCACATCTGGACCACAGCCAAAGCACAGCCCATGCTGGGAACAGGAGCACTCATCCTGGGGCTCAGCACACTCAGACATCGCTTTCTTGTGTTTCATCCCATCCCAACACAGATACGACCTCACTGTATAGATGTGCTCACTGTACTGATATCAGTAGGATAGCTACCTAGAGACCATCGTTCTTCCAGTGTGTCTCAGCGCACTTCTCTGACATTATCTTCTTTGCAAAATAAAGTCAAGGAGGATTTGGGTACCATGCTGTTGCATGCAGGTTTCACTAAGGGGGCCAGAAATAGTTTTTATTTTTCTCCCATGCCAAATTAGCCCTGCTCACTGCCCCATGCAGCACTGAGGGGTTTCTGCATTTCAGGAGGAGCCATTTCATCTGGTCAATACTCCCATTGTCGTGGCTGCAGGGAGCTGCTTGTTTAGCATCTTTAGATCTCACAGTGATATGAATCTAATCAACTCTCTGCCTCAATTTTCAGATCACATTGAAAAGTGTATCTTGTCTCCCTTGTCAGTACTGCTTAATTTTCCTCTTCTGCTAAGCAGTTATTTATTTCACTGGCAGAACCTGGCACTGACAGGCAACAAAGATCATAGCATTGACCTAGGACTCTGACCCTCCCGGTCACACAAACTTGGACAAAGTGTTATGTCAAAGATGGGGAAACTGGAACACAAGAGCAATGTTTTTACTCCCAAGAGAGGATGGGATGATTATAGCCTAGAAATATTCAACACTAAACCCCTCTACCAGTCTAATTCTCATGTTTATAGTGTAATGGCTTGCACAAGTAAGAGACTAGAGAACAGCCCTAGTTACAGAGGGGGCTGGAGTGTGGAGAAACCAGCTTTAGTTCCTGGCTCTTACACAGGTAACTGGAGAGACCCTAGCCAAGGTCTAGGCTTTAAATCTCCATTTCTAGTATGAGAAACACAAACTTTCCCTTTCAGGTGGCTAAATCGATCTTATTTGTGAGTTTGCAAAGGTACTTGTTACTGTCTCTTTTTAAGTGAATTGCTACATGTACAGTTCTAGTATGGATTCAGTTTATAAATGAAGGACAAGAAGCAGTAACTGCAATTATGAGAAGCTTTGCAACAGTCAGTCAACATTGGTTCTCTTGTTCTTTAATGAAATCTTGTACACCAAAATTAATTCAATGAGAGAAATAGCCCTCACAGCCAGTGCTGACTTCACTGACTTCAGTATTTATTCACAACATTGAGCAAGACAGCAATTACTTTTGCCCCTATCACTGCAAATAAGGAGAGCACCGGCAGACCTAATACCTACTACAAAATCAAACAAGATTACTTACAGTCTGGAAAACAAACTCGCATGCTTTGCGAATCTTCCTGTTAGCGTAGTTTCCAGACCAGCATCACTGCTATGGTTCAAAGCGTTGAAATGGTGCCATGCCTGATTTAGCAACATCTCAAACACGGGTTTTGAAGGCACACACAGAAGTCCAACAATTGTAATTAATGTCAAATGATGTGTGTTGGCAGAGCCCACCCCACTGCCCTGCCCACCAGCTGCTCCACAGCTGCCTTGATGTGCCTGCAAAACTCTTTTCCAAATGCTGTTTTGCTTCTTTCCACATTTCCTGCAGAAACGCTCAAGCAGATCGTCTGCTCTTTAAGCAGTTAATGGACTCCATGAAGCATCTGGTGAGTGGAGCTCTGCAGAGCCCCTGTTCTGCAGCAGTTCACTTCCTATGGCACAGAGACGCTTCTGTCCCTACGGTCAGTGGCTGACCAACTGGTACAAATCGAATTCTGTGGTGCTACTCTGACACACACCAGCTGGCTAGTTGGCCTTATCGATTTTCATAGGTCTTGATCTCATGCACAGTCATACTGATTTATTACCATCCGTAAATTCACTCCCAGATCTGGCCTCTCTGTGGACCAGTATTGCTTATTTGGTGTGGTGACCGGTTCATTTTAAACCCATAAGTGAAAATGCAGTCACTATTACAAGCAGTGACATCTAAAGGCACTGCCTGTCAGCTTGCCAGGCACAGGGAGAGATAATTAGTTTGCTAGCTCAATGGTGGCAGGCATGGTGAAAATGCTGAGTTTCCATAAAACTTTTCTTGCTTAAAAGATTTTGTACAGAATATAACCACAGCTTGCATAAGTTAACGGGAGATGAAGGAAGGCAAAACAGGGTGAAAGAAAGTAGTTGGTTGTAGGGAACATACGAACAGCAAGGTGTCTCTGGCAGGGTAGTGGTGAGGGACTTGTCTCACTTGTGAAAATGATTTCCACTCTCTTTTCTCTCTGGTTACATTTCTGCTGTCTGTTTGCCCATTTTATTCCGGGACAGTCTTCTAATAAGTATTTATACATTTGTCAAAGGTCTTGTGCAAAGACAACACAAATATAAGCTGCACCCCCGGAACACCAGTCTAACAGCATTAATAACACCTGCCACAGCCAGAGAGGGAAAACCCTGGGTGAAAGGGATGTGGCACAGAACTGAGTGAGGTCCTGTCTTAAGGGAAAATTCCACCCTCAGTGTCATTCCATCTATGCTGGGATTAGGCCTATCTTAAATTAAGATCAATAGAAAGGATTGGAAAAGCACATCTGCACACGAAATCCTGTTCTGCTCCAATTTGTATTGGTCTACAGATGTACTGCTTGAGCAGCAATAAGTAGAGGAACGCGAGGTCTGCTTGTACTCCTCAGATCTCCCAGTAAATGGACTGAGCTTCTTCGTTATGCTCTTATGCCTGTCCCATTTTCCCCCGCAGACAAGTAGCACAGCTTTAGCTGAACAGCTGCTTCCTTCGCATTTTCACCAGATCTGCTGGTGTAAAATCCTTTTAGTTAAAAACTTGTTTAAAAAAGGACAATACTGTTTTAGTATTGATCTTCATCCTGCACCTCAGAGTTGCATCCTCAGCCTTATTATAAAGGTTTCATCTGGGTTAACTTGAACCAAGAAGACCTACCGAAAGGAACCCACATTTGTTTCACTGTGATGTTTGAATATGAATTATTTTCAACTCGACAGCTGTGCTAAGTGTACTTCAGAAGCCATATGGGGTGCAGGGGGGGAGCTAACTGCTATCCTACATCCTGGGTAACCAGCAGGGTCCAGGAAGCAGCAGAGGTTTAAAAGTTGCCTCCTTATCTAAATTTGAGGAACTGAAATAAAGATCTAACTCAGCTGTGCATAGGTGAAAATTATAGCTTCATGTTCCACCAGCAAAGTCCTGACAGTGTGTTTATCTTGGCAGATAGCAAAGGATGCAAGTCTTTAGACCAGGGCAGTTCAGAGCAGACACCAGCATGAGATACCAGGCCATACTGTCATTTCAAGTCCTCAGGAATAAAAGATTTTCATTAAGCAAAATCCATAGACATACACAGTTCAACAGTGCACGCAAAACAAGAGCAGCATGATTTCTGAGCTCCCCTGACCAAGCACTGTGCAAACTTCAGGGCAAGCTGTATTAATTTTCAGATATCTAAAGTCAAGGGGGTGGTTTGAAAATTCACCATTTAGACTCATTTCTTCAAAGAAGAGTTTCACTGAAAGCAAGTGATCATTTATTCCATTCTCTTGCTGCTCATGAAACGGTTATTTAGAGATTTTAAACGTAGTCCTGTTAACTTTGCATTGCTGGAAATTTATTCAATATCTGAATTTATCTCAGTTTACACTGAAAATATAGATCTACATTTTTTAATGAAATCTCTCTCAAAATTTAGATCTAGTCTTAATATTCTAGGACACCTGCATGCAGAATTTAATCATTCAATCTGAGATGACAGAATTAGAATTAACTTTGTGTTTCTGAAATCCTTAAACTAAATGCACAGGATAATTACTACCTATGTGGCTTTTGAATTACAGTAATCCTACAGGAAGCTATTACTGCAGTAAGATTTTCAAAGCACAAGCTGGAAATCAGAGGAGCAACGCAAAAGACATTATCTTGTCTGCAACAATAATTTCTCAGAGGACACTGACACTGGGTGGGTCCGGTCCAGCAGCCAGACCACAACGAACTGCCCAGTACTGGCGAGAGGCACACGGCCATCCCAACCCAGTCTCGGAACAATCAGCCTATAATGACAGTAGGTAAGGGCTCTTTTGCCCCGAGAGGAGCAGATTATCCACAACAGAATACAGGTATCTGGGCCAGAGAACTGCAGAGCAGACCAGTGCCATTCAGCTTTAAAACATCTACAAGAGAAACTTCAGCACAGAGCTGGCAGGATTGGGCACAGAAGGAACAAGGCTCAGATTCAGGAAGGCTGGGATCGTTCCGTTCTCCTCCCCAAATCCCTCCGTGACACTAGGAGCAGCGCAGCGTGTCCCCGAGCCGCGGACCCCCCCTCTCAGCCCCTGCCTGCCGGCTGCACATCCCCGGGCAGGGCCACCCAGGGCCTCTAGGTGCTGCTCTTCCCCCAGCAATGGGCTGGGAGGAGCGGGGAGGCACGGCAGGGCGGCGGGGGACACCGCCGCGCTCCTGCACCCCCCCAAAGTGCCTTGTGAAAGCATCTCGTTCACCCTCGTGTAAACCTGCACACCGAGAGCGCTGCCCATCCGTCGCCGAATGCTTTCCGCAGGGATTGCAGCAGAGGGAAGCAGAGCGGTCTGCAGCACGTTTTGGCGAAGCGACTGCTGTGCTTTAGCTTTTCATGCTACCAAAGGAAAAAGAAGAAAAACTGAGCTCATGCCACTGTTGTGATAGGAGTTAACCCTATTAGGTCAAGAACAAGAACACAGGTGATTTGTCTCGAGTAAGGAGGGCAGAAACACACGGGGCTGATGCTTGAAGGAAGTGGCCACAGAGACCATACATCCTTTGAAATGTTAATCCCACCTTAGTGAAGGGACAGCGCGTGACCAAGCACATCTCAGAATGACTCTAATTGTTCCCATCTGGGAACTCTGCTCTCAACAAGTGCATTTTAGGCCTATATATGATTTCTGGCAGCTGCTGCATGCTGATGAGTTAGGATCACACCATGCTGCGCAGAGAGAGGTCTCAGGTGTAGTGAGAATGAGTTGGGTAGCAGAGACCAAAGGCAGGGTGCAGTAATGGGAGCAGCTGGAAGATGCTCTTCTGCAGCCATGCTCTTAACCTGCCTTTTGCCAGCCTCCTTCATTCCTCTACTGTTTCATACGGCAAACTCTTCCTGTTTGTGTGGATACACAGCCTCCAGGCAAAACTGCCAGCAAAGTGCAGCTTCACAAGTGCTGAGAGTGGAAGGGCATCCAGGGAATCTGCCCTGATGCTGGAGGTATTGCTTCCAGCAGAGACACAAGCCTGCACTGTATCATGCTGTCCCAGGTGGGCATTGCTGCAGTGACTCACCCAGCTGCCACCACTGCCCAGACAAAAGGCTTTCAGAAGATGCTTTTGAAGGGAGTCAGTTTAGACTTCATGCCTGTAAGATAAATCCTCACTTTTCCCCTCTGTGCACATGCACACACCACGCTTTCTTCAGGTGGAAATTGGAACATTATTTCTATTTTTTTATGGTATTTGTTTATGTTGGTGCAGGCATTTGGATTTTGAGTGAAGCAGAGAGAAGGCAGTTTATGCTTTTCAATACTGGTATATGCTTGTGTCTGTGTGCATGTTCTGCACCTAATGCAGTGTCACTGGTACTTGGTATTTTACTGCTGGAAAAGAGTGGGTACCACACCTGACTTCACCACTACAAGCATCATCTCTTGCCCTGTTTTACAGTACGTCTTGTAATTAGGTTTTATGTTAGAGCTCAGAGGCCCTTTTCTGTGTCGGACAATGCCTCAGCAAATTTTGGCTAAAGATTGAGGATTAGTATCTGTGGGATTTGAGCCAGAATTTGTAGCAGAAACATAAGCTTCATTTTTCACTGAATTGAATATTAACAAATACCAGTGGATGTGATAATTGTCTTGTTAGATGAAATGTGCTTTCTTAATTACAACATCTGTTCGAAAACATTCTTTCTAGTATTTTCTCTATGTGTTGATCTATTAATACCACCTTGCAAACTGAGAAAGTGGGGCTTCTCCAGCCTTTAACATGGCTGAAGTGCTGCATTTGGGATTACTCAGACTCATTGTAAGCTTCCCCAAAATACAGAGATAATTATCTGCTTCTATTGCAGCAGATGCTCTTGCAAGACCTCCTGTAACTTTGTGTTACTTGTGGCCAATGAATGCTACGAGCTACATCATGCTATCAGAGTAAGAGCATTCAGCAACCTGGGGCTGTCCTCCTTCTACTAGTGTTGATGACTGAGAACCAGCATCGCAGAGCTCAGCTAAGCAGAACCTTCCCATACCTGAGTGCAGGTTCACTGTAGCTGGAAAATGCTTCCAGTTAGAAGAACACTGCTAAAAATGAATTCAGGTCAGCTTTGTCTGTGCTTGCTTTCAGGCAGGATATTCAGCGAGTTGTCCCAGGCTCCAAGCGTGCTTCCTCTGCCCAGTCTGGACAGGCTGTTTCCTTAATTAAGAGTCACCTCGTGTCAGATGTTTCACAGCTGTCTTTCTGACCCTTTTCCCCTCATTTTGGATTTACTTTTTTAGTTGATCCTTAAAATTCCCTCTCAACATTAAAAAAATAAAATAAAATCAAACTGTTACCACCACCACAGGGTGATGTTTTTGTCCATCTTTGAGACAGCTGCACCTTCCTTCCCCCTGCCCCCTTCTCCCTTCCTTTGCACTCCCTACAGCTGTCTCTATAGCCTCACAACATACAAGTTCAGTTTAGGAGAACTAGGGAAAAAGATCAAATGCACATCACTCATTATTAGTAAGACAAAAACCTCATTTTCTGAGGACAGAGATGATATCTAGCACTGGGAGGAACCTTCCCTGTGGATCTTTAGGAGATTGGTATGCACCACAGACATTTTAGGCTACTCAGAGGCCTTTCAGCACCCTGCATTAAGAATTCTCATTGGCCCAGTTTACCAATGCTGGCCTAAAACAGGCACCGTGACACCACTGGGTCTCAGACATTTTCTGTCAAACACTCAAGATTCATATGTACATAATATCAGGGCTGACTATGCTTAGGCATGTTTTCTTATAAATTGTGTAGGGCTTTATTTCTAAGAAATGAGAATTATAATGAAATGAGACAGCAGTGATAATAGCACTGTATGTATTTGGATGAGGCTAGATCAGATAATGAAGGTGTAAAATGGATAAATGTTGGCATCTCTAATATCCATAATAAATTTTAAGACATTGGAAAGACTTCATGATACCAAAAAATAAGAATTCATAACACTAATGACAACAACTTCATACAGAAAAACGTATTTAGAGTGCTAGTTAATGAAGGGAAGTGTCCCAAAATGCAGAAATCATTGCAAGACTGTATAAAATGATCCATACAATATGCAAAATAATCAGAGCAATTCTCGTACTTATCCTCAGCTTCTTGGCACCATACCTCACAAAGCACCTTTTGCTTTTTCACTTTCACGTGTGCAATGGGGAATGACTATGCCAATGATAACCGTCAGTTTAATGCCCATGGCTTTAGCATTAGCAAAGACTGTATGTGTTCTTCTACCTGACAGGAAGGAAAAGTTGTTATAGCAAAATATTTTATGCTGCCTGTATGTCAACTTATAATGAGGGGGGAATAAAGGAAAAACATACTCTGTGCAGAGTCTCACAGAGGATAGGGCTTTGACTTCTCCTTCAGGATTTCGACTTTAGCTGGCAGAAAGGAAGCCAAGGTACAAACCCAGTTGTTTACGCAAGGATTCCTTTAGCCATAAGATCACCCTCCAGTGACAGCTGCCCCTGCGAGAGGCACTTGTCCCGCAGCCCAGCTTAACACCATGAAACCAGACCCAGCCACAGAGCTGGGTGTCATCAGCCCCCTCCTCCTCCAAGAGCAAACAAGACCTAGTCTGCTGTCACACCGAGCTTAGCTTTGCAGCAGATGTGCCATGTTTGCAAGTGATAGCCATTCCCATCACTGGTTGTCATATAGTGAAATTAATAACTCAAACAAAAATCTGGTTCATTGGGAATGAAAATGAGTGGCTGCCACATCAGCACAGCACAAGCGTGTGGCCAGCAGGACAGCAGCAACATTTGTGATAGAACAGCCTTTCCCACTGGTCCCTTCCCTCCATACAGTAATTTACTTATAGTGCCATCTTTCCATGACAAATAAAAGCACGTATTTTTCTTGTTAGAGTTGGCTGCTGCAGAGGGGTTATGCTTGAGAAAATTAGTTTTTATCATTTTAATCATCTAATCTTCATAAACCTTTTAAAGCAAAAACAAAAAACTACTTAATGCACAGCAAGATAATTAATATTGAAAATAGACTCGGCAGGGGAACCGTAGCACCTGCTGCCTTACATTGGATTCCCAGAATAATGACTTAGCTAGGAGCTTTAAGTAAGTTGGTGAGAACAATATAAACAATACCAACACAGACACTGCATCCCTGTGCTTCTGGTATATCCTATCAATGAACCACATAGCCCAGCACTGAGTAACTTCACCAATGTCCATGCAGAAGCCTTAACAATACTTTCAAATTATTATTAAAAATAAAAAATAAAAAAAATAACTTTATATTTGACAGCAAAAAATGTAATGATTTACCTGGCCTGGAAGAGGAGAATTTGCCTTTTTCCCTTAACCCAGCAGGACTTCGTGTGAGTGAGGGGGGGAAGGATTTGCAGCTGGACCTTGTTAGGAGCAGCCTTAGAAAGAGTCAGGCAGGGTCATCTGTAATCCCCACCCAGGAGAAATGCTTTTCATCTGGACCAGGAGCCCAAGCTGAGGCTCTCAGCTGCTTTAAGGGTCAGTGGAGCTAGATATTCCTCTCCCACCAGTAAGGAGATAACAACCCATCCTTCCTGCTAAATGCATCTCCCTCTGAGCAATATCATGCAGCTCATTAATGGTGAGAACTAGGTGCTACTAGCACAGTCTGAAAGAACCTTGAAATGCAAAAACTAATGTGTGCACTTATTGAGCACTTAGCATCTTCAAAGCACCATACAAATATTAACTAAGTTTTTAAGGAACTAATTACTGAGGATAAGATATGTATTGCTCTTCCTGAGCACAAAGGCACTCAGCTTTGGAGTGACAGTGACAGTTGTCCCCATCCTGACCAGTTCCTGCACCCACAGATCACAAGCGGCCGTTTCCAGATTTGCCCCTTCCAATCTCTACTGCAGTTGAATGTGCACAAATCTGCATGACTAATAAATGTGCACGAAAATATGGCTATATGTTACAGTGATTGGATGAGGGACTGCTCAAAGATGTGGGGTTAAAAAACCTGTACTGAAAATAGGAAATGGTGAGGAGGAAATCAAACAAGAATACAGATTCATTTAAAGCTCAGCAGGGAATGGATAAGGACAGCAAAAAAATCAGAGCGAATTAATGCTGCTAAAGGATTTAAAGGGAATACGAAAGATATTTATTACATGAGTATCAGGGGAAGGCATGCGAAAGTTGAAGAGAAAAAGTGTGTCCATTAATTAGTAAATTAGGATGGGTATGGAACTAATGATGGCTAGAATCTATCTTTAATGAGACAGATGAAAGAAATGTGAGCAATTTAGAAATAAGGAAAAGCCAATAAAATATCTCCTCCTAGCCAACATGTGAGAAAACACTTGAGGGAAAGTAATCTTACATGTAAATCAGCTGACAGAAATGAGTCTGGGAAATTGGGGAAAGTGGTGAAAATGCCATACTGCCTGTGATCATCTCTCCTGAAATGGAAACAGAAGACTAAGAGGTGACTAAAGAAAAGTGCATACAAACACTTAGAAGGAGAAATAAATGATCCCAAAACACTGCTTGCTGAAAAATCTACCTTTCTGAAATAAAGAAATCAGCATTGTTTTGCAATGCAGTGAAGGTGAGGAACATGAAGGCAACCAGCACAACCTGGCCCATCAAAAATCCCCAAAAAGGTCTCTGGGTGGCTGCAGTCCCTTGTGACAAAGGCCACTGCTGCCAGGAGCTCATTGCTCCTGAATCTGTCAAGAGACTGCAGGCGGGATGTCCCTGTCCCTGCCAGGCACCGTGCCACCACAGAGAGAGCCCTGGCAGGGAACCGGGCACTTTGCAGATGGTGCTGAGCGAGCCGTGCTGCTGCAGGGCTTCCCGAAGTGTTTGGGATGACCTTGCTGCAGGACAAGGGCAGTTGCTCTCAGCAGGTGGAGGGACCACAGGCCCTGGCTACAGCCCTCCAGGGTCATTGTGCCTCGTCACAGTCCTGCCGGGGCTGGCACCGATATAATAAAGGCAGAAATCCCCATTAGCCGAGTCCCCAGAGCAGGATTAACATAGCAGTGGCCCCAAACACCCCCTTTTAGAGGTCAGGATACACCCAGCTGCCTTGGAAGCAATTCTGTCCGTGAGAACCAGCAGCACGAAGCCTCAGACAGCATCAGTCTAGAAAGAATAAATCTCACCAGACAAACTTGATTGCTTTTTTGATAGAAACAGAAAATTAACGGATGAAAGGAATGCTGGAGCTGTAATATATTTGCATCTGAGTAGAGCATTTTATACTGTGCCTCAAGAAATCTTTCTAGAAAAATTAATTTAAATCAGCTTGGAGATGAACATTGCCTTCTTGATTGAAAACAGGCTGGAAGGCTGTAAAGAGATGTTAACAGAGTGACAAAGCATAGACCTGAAGATGAGGAGTCCATGGAAGAACCACAAAGCTCAGTTTTAGAAGAAGTTTTACTTAATGCCTTCCCTGTTTATACAGAAAAGGAGGAGAAAGCAACATGTTAATAAGATATGTGGATGAGATGACAGTAGGAGGAACCAAAATTCTCCACAAAAGATGCAGATCCAGAGGCAGAAGCAGCTGGATAAGGACACCACAAAATGACTTCAGGGTTGGTTACAGAACAGGAAAATTTGACCAGCTTTCCTGTGCACTGGAACAGAACAGATAAATCAGTTTTCACTGGCAAGAGGAAAGGAGGTTTTGTAATTTTGCTTCTGTAGATGTGAATCTTGCTAGTCTGAGGACTTAGAAAAATCCAGCCCGTTGTACGCCAGCCCACTTCCTAAGTGGGAAGTTTTGAATTGCACACCCAGTTGTACAGTGTGGGTATTTTCTATATTAGTGACACAAGGCAGGGCTTTCTCTTCCACATGAATGATGGATGGTGGGTAAGTGATGTTCAGGGTTCAAACTGCAGTCTCCGGGACAGATATGTAGATCCAAAATCTCTCACTAAAAAATAAAAAATCAAAATTGTCATTTTAGAATATGACTGCTACTAGCTGAAACAGAACAGAACAGTAGGTGAAATTCCATCTTCTGCCTCAAAACTTGTGGGCATGAGTTGGGAATAAGGCAGGGCAGTGAAGAGGGCAGCGCATTTGTGGCAGCCCAGCCTCAGCCCACCTTTATGCTGCTTCGCTGCCTCTGCACCTGGAACACTGTGTTCAGTTCTGGGGAACTCATTAGCAAGGAGATATTGAAAAATTGTAGTGAGTTCAGAGAAGAGCAACAAAAATTATCAAGGGGATGGAGAGATTCATTTATAAGGAAAGATTAAAGGAGCTAAATCAGTACTGGAAGAACTGAATTTGTAATATACTGTCACTCAGAGAAATGGCTACAGGGGGACATTACAGGCGAGGGCTGAAAGGTGTAAACACCAAAGATGGGGGAAAATTCAGCAGCGTGGAAGGGTGTAAAAGAAAGTACAAGGAGTCAGAAGTGAGAAAGGGGAAACATAGACTGAATAGCCGTAAAAATTCCTGACAAGGGAAGCCTCATAGTCTGCAACCCTTGAACTCAGAGTGTAGAAAAAGCAGAAGATGTGTGGCAGGGGCTGACCACACAGTGTCCCAGGAGAGCCAGAGGACCACCGTGCTTTGTGCTGCTCTGTGGGAAAGGCACAGGTCCCTAACGGGGCTACAGGACAGCACTAACTGTGGGAATATGTATGAGACTATTGTTTACAGTGAGCTGCGGTGACAGCATCATTTCCTTCCCATAATTTCAAATTTCCTCTTGCAAGCGTTTGTTCACAATGAGGAGTCTGGATTCTGGTCTCTGGAATATTTTATTCCTTGATTGTCTGAGAGACTTTATGCTTGGTGGTGCTTTGGGACCAGATACATGCACACAGGTTTTCTCCTCCAGTTTTCACATGTAAAATTTCCAGTTTAATCTCTCACAAAAATGCATCTTTATGTTCTGAAGCTGCTAAAACCAACAGCAACAGGCTCAGGGCGGATATCCTTAATGCCTTGCCCAGGCTGATACAAATTATTCCTCAGGATTTCAGTCTTCTAAGGATTGTGTAGCTAATGCAACGCAGCATCTTGTTTTTCTCATCTATTTTGTTTCACTTCATACGCTGTACTGCTTTCACTTCTCAACTATTGATTAAGTCAAGTCAAAGCCTTGTTCTAATCAGAGCAGCACAGTTTGCATTGTTATACACATGTACCGATTATAGCTGGGGTTTGTAAAGTAGTTGGTGAGCTGTCTGTTTCCAGAATTAGACAAGGTCTGCACGTTTTTGCTGAGATCAGCTCTCACGTGTTCAGTACCACCTAGGTGCTGTTTACCAGTAATTTTCTGAGCGCTAGAAAATGTAGTCTGGTCCTGCCCCCCTCCTCACGATGGTTAATTAAAGCAATTTGTGTGAAGTAAATCAACTTCCACAGGCGACTAAGCAAAGAGAAATACCAGCTAGGTGCATAACATCTACCTTAGATTTTAACCATGTACTACCTCAGGAAAAAATGGAAACAAAAGAAGTCAAACACCTTTGGGAGTACTGTTCGCCCTCACTCAAAAAGCAGCAGCCCAGGAGAAGGCAGGCACTCTCACTGCACAGAGTGCTAAGTTCTTCTCTCCCACCCTCTGGCAAGCAGAGCCGGCAGGGAGCAGACCTGGAGGGAGCAGGGGCCCTGCTCCCGAGCAGTGCCTGCTTCTGCCCAGCTCCTGGAAGCTGTCAAGTGTGACTTTCTGATCTCTGCACAAAGCTGGAGATGTAGTCAAATGACTCCATGCGAGTCATTTGTATTCTGCCACCGGATGCTTTCATTTCTCTTGCTTTGAGTAATATTTTTTCAACCTTGTCTTCTCATTAAAATTTCTTCTTCATTATAGAGCATTTCAATATAATTTCCTCCTGAACTGAGCTCAGAGTACAGCCCGACTAATAAGAACTGCATGATCTGCATTATTATGCACACATAACCCATTATAATTGAATCTTATTCCACTTTAATTGCAAGTGTTTACAAACACTGTATTCACAGCAACAGATTATGTGTTTTGGTTGATTGTGCCATTAATGATTGAAAAGCCAGTGCCATTTTGCACTCAACCAATTTTTTGCTTGCATAACAAATGGCAAGATACAACTCTTCTAAAGAGCCATGAGATACATTTCTAACTTCCTCCTGTTTATTTTTGCCCGTTGGATAGAGCTCTGCCTTATACTGAAACCCTGCCATCTTCAGACTTCCGTAATGTGGCAGGATTTGGGTCAAACACTGATTTTTGCATGAGTCTGGAGGCCAGATTTATGTCAGCAACAGAGACCTTGCTGTTCTCAGCACTTAGCATCAGCCAGGTCAGCTCAGCACTTTGGTACTCTCAGAGAGGATCTTCGCACCCAGAGCTCCCCCTTTTACAATATGCTTACCTGCCCCCTGACTGCCTGGAAGCTTTGTTTCTGGTCACCGTGATAAGGTCAGCAGATGCAAAAATTGTTTAAGAAATGTTGCCCCTGGGACTTCAGATACTGAAGAGAACTGGAAAATTTGGCAGCGCGCTGTGCTGTTTTGGTGCAAGGTCAGTTAGATAAGGTCAGTCAGGATGTTAAATCTAGCCACTGCCTAGTTTGTCTTCAGGTTTTATAACAGGAGCAAGGGAGCCTGGCAGACCACAATCTCCAGAAGAAAAAAATATACATATTAAAAACAAACCAATATTTTCACCAAGATTTATAGAAAAAGTACTTCTTTTTACGTGCCTTTTCTCAGATACATTTACCCTGTGTAGCATTAGCCGACATATACATTCTGCATCTGGGCTCTGTTCCTCTCTTTCCTCACATATGTTTATCCTGCTGCTCTTTAAGCATCTATGCAGGACACATACTCACCCCAAAATCTGTCCTTCAGACGCGAGTAACACCTTGCTGCAGATGCTTGCACGACCACCAACTGTAAGCATCTTTCGAAGAGTCCTCAGAAGCAGGAAAGCTTTTTGCTGCTCCTGCATCACAAATCCAGTGGCTTTCCTTTGAACATCCCCTGCTACAGCAGGTCTCTAACTGGGAGCTGACTCTGTGGCCCCAAACATGCATATTGGCTTGTTAAACTTAATCATGATTGAATAAAACACTATTACACCAGTGAAGGACAAAGAAAGGGTTTGTCCTAAGTGAAAGAGGTTTTGGCAGAAATCAAAATGCAGGTGATGTGCTCAGCATCTTCAGGATGCAACTGTTTATGGCTTTGACAATAAATAATACATCACAGGCATTGACAAATGGAGCTTCACAAAAGCCCTACAAAGTAAATCAGGAGTTGTTAACCAGGACAGAGAGGGAGATGGGCATAAAAAGGTTAAGCGACTTGACCAAGAGGATACAGGTGCACAGGTCTGTGCTGGTAACCACAAGCCCTTTCCTTCCTGATTTTCTTTTGATGCTTACCAAGTGCAAGGAAGAGCCAACAGTAATGCATTTGGATACTCAGCTGTCAGGAGGATGTGAAGGCAGGAGACAAATTAATGATTTTTATGTTCTGTTTATGAATTCACATAGAATCTCAGGATTACATTTGGACAGTCTCAGTTCTGCCATGCCTTTTTGGTTTCATCTATTGGATTTTTGATAACTATAAAGCCCTCCAGTGGGAGTGGGGATTTGAATTGTTTTGGGGTGGAATTAAAGAGTTGAGCGTGATTCTGTGTTTATAACAGGAAGGCTTTTGTTTTGTGCTTATAGGGATTTGGGCAGTAACTGTGCTCCTGTTATTAATTCTTGTGCATTATGAGTCATGGTAAACTTACTGCATTGTTTAAATTGTCTTCTAGACATCATAAAATGTTTAGAGGTTCCATATATCTTGAAGCGTGAGATTTTGTCCATATTTACACTGTGGGTAAGCAGTGAAGGCTGTAAGATTATATATCAGCAGGTATGCAGATAATGCGGAGGTGATTTTGCAGGCTTTTGTTTGCTGCGATTTATGTCAGCTTGCTGTGACTTATAAAAGCTTTTGGCTGAACCAGTTTGAATTCAGTAAAAGCAGGATCACATTGCTATAGCTGCCTTGCCCCTTTTCCCTTCCTTCCTTCCTTGCATACTCTCCTGCCTGCCTGGTTGTCATGTCCAGAGCTCTAGACCTGCCACTGGCTCAGCACTAGCAGGCCGCTACCACAGCAGGCATTTCAGGTGAGGTTTGCACTCGAGTCAGGCATTTTTTTTGTTTGTTTGTTTCCAGGCTTGAGGACGCCAGCACACTCCTTTTTTGCAGTTATTCCAAGCCTGTAGCCAGGACCCAGTGCTGATCAAATACTTTGCTGTCCTGCGATGAGGAGTGTGGCAGAAGTGCAAAGCATTACTATTATTGCTGTCCTTTGAAATGCGGTCCCTAGGGGAGCTGACATTTGAAGGGTTCTCTGCATGCGGTGAGGGCTGCTGTCAGCCTGGGAAGCCAGGATTCAGGAACGGTGGCTTGCAGGAGCTGTGTACCATGCACTGAGGAGGTAAAGCTTTTGTTTGTGGAGAGCAGCTCTGCAGAGCTCTGGAAGGAGCTGTTTCTGTAGCTCCAGGAGAAGAGTTGGTACAAGGTCAGAGCTTTTAGAAAGAGCAAAGGGAAAACAAGCCATGCATGCATGCATGCGCCTGTGTGTATTTGCATGCATATGCATATGCAAGCAAGTTTGTGGATATAATTAACACCTGGGTTCCTCGATAAATTTGGAAAACAAGGTATATTGTTGCAAAATATATTCTCATCTTTGTGTGAATGCAACTGCATTAACCTTAAAAAAAAAGGAGGAGGGATTTAAAGCACTGCAATAAAGCTGTATTGAGGATGAATCCTCTGCAAAATTCCTGTGCTAAATCAAACTCATTTTCAGTTAAATAAACTCATAAACTCTTGAATCACACAAATGATTACCTTTCGTTACTGATAAATGGCCAAATGTATTATCTTTGTTTTTAAGCTGGCAAAGGTATTTGCTCTCAGCCTGAGATGTTGTCTGCCAAGTTTCAGGACTGAAGCAGATATTTATTCTTGAAGCTTTGTACACACAAGCCTCTAAAATAATAACAATAGTAAAAAAAAATAAAGAAGGGTTTATTACTGAAAAATTGGCAAAATCTTAACTAGTTTTGAGCAGCTGGAGAATCTGGAAAGCACATCAGAATTGGAGTCAGTAGGGAAAAAAGGAAATTCTGCAAGCAGGTACCAGAGTCTTGCCATAAAAGAAACAAATGAAAGGGAGAGCAGACAGACACCTCAAAGGTGGGACAGTTTGCGGAAAACAAAGCATGTTGGTAAGACCATCAGAAACCAGGCTGCAATGTGATTAATGAACTGGAATTGCCTTTTGGTTCTTGGGACCAGAAATCAATTGCATCCCAACAGGAATACCAGAAATCTGAGTGCAGAAGTCAAGCTACCACTGAAAATCTGTACTCACTGCCAACGCTTTGTAATCACCCTCTCAAGCACCTCTTCTTCCAGCAAACTCCAATAATCTGAATTTCCCAGTAAGGCTGCTTTAGTCTGTTTTTAGCAGGGAAGGCAGGTGGAGAAGTTAAAAAAAAAAGAAAGGAAGAAAAGTGGGAGAATAGAATCAGAAGTAGGCAGAGTTTCATGGAAATGTTTAGAAGTACATCATGTGGGATCCTGGGCGTGAGGACAGCTCAGCTCCCACCCCAGGAATTCCCAGAAGTTCAAGAAATGCCTGCAATGCAAACCTGCTGGCCCTGGCAAGAGGTGACATCCCAGCACAACTGTTTCCTGTCCCTGCTCTACTGCATGCTGCTAAGCTGTGGAGTGGCTCGGTGCTCCAGGCTAATACTCAGAAACAAATGGAGGGGCTTTCAAGCACCAGAAATACCCAACGATTAGCTCGGCAGTGGCTAAAATAAAAGAAGCATCATGCATGGAAGAATATTTGGCATATTTCCAGGTCTTAGCAAATACAAAACCCCATCAGTCTAAAGAAGCATTAGGAGTTTATGAGGTGGAAATAACTGGCTGGTGTGTGACGCATTTCTAGCTTATGGTGAGCAATCTATTAGAAGAAAATGTTTTAGACGTTCTGGGGCTGGACTCGGCCTCGCTGCTGCAGGCCAAATGCCATGAACATGAGGCGAGTGTTTCAGAAAAGGAACAGCCTACCATGTGCAAAGAGGGAAGAGATCAGGAAACGTTAGACATAATTACTCCTCAGCTATTTAATACTCAGATGAGGTGACGGGGAAAAGTCTTCTGTAATAGCTGAGTTCAAGCAGCTGGTATCTGCTGTGGTGTCATCTTTGCTGGCTTCCTCTCATTCTGAGGCATCTACCAGATGGACAGGAACCTTTCACAATTTGACCATTTGACTTGAAGTAAGGTCTCAGAGTAAAAGGGAATCTACTGAAACAGCAAAAGGGTTTGCACTGAACTGTTTTCAGTGCATCTATTTTAACAGCAACAAAAGAAGCAGCTGAGTCCTGTCCAGCAGTCAAGGTCAGCATGACCTTGGGTTTGAGCAGCAGCAGCCTGCCCACTCCAGTAGAGGCGGGCAATTCTGGACAGTGGGGGCTCTGAAAGCCCTCCGCAGACACCACCTGGCTTTACAAATACCTTTAGCAATAGAAAAATATTTGCTTTACAAATGAGCAAACTGAAACACAAGGAATAAAGGCTTGCCCAAGAAGCCAACAGAACCTTCAGTGACCACAGAAACTGCAACTGGCAATCCCTGTTTTAGCTACATTCTCCTCCAGACCCAGCCAAGGAAAAGTATCAGTGTCCACATCCACTCATACTCCTCAGTGGCAAAAGATGGCAATGAATGCTCCATCTACAGAGTAATCCTAAAGGGTATTCACAAGTTCTGTAATTGTTTCCTTAATGAGCAATTTCTGAAGAGTGTTTCCTTTCTCTAGAGCAATTCTTCATTGGAAGAAAGCCTGGGGTAGGTTCGGGAGGGCAAGACTCTTCCTATATGGGAAGCAGCAACTGCCCTGAAATATCCGTACTCGGGAAGGTGATTGCAGACCCAACACTGCACCCCTGATGTCAAGAGCTCCCAGCACTCACATAGAAAGTGACAGCAAATATAAGCCAAAAGTTATTCTAACTGAAATATGGGTCTGGGCCTTTTTTTTTTTTCAATTTTAAGTACTCACTTTCTGCCTTCTGGTTCTTTCTAATTCTTCTGTCTGCTATTTTTGTCAAAAGACAAGATTTGTGCTCTTTATTTGACACGGTCGTTTCTGTTCCTCTGAAAAAAAGTAGAAATACCAGTGCCACTTACAGAGGACTATGGGAGAGATCCCTAGACACTTTCTCTGCTGGAGAAGCTCTAGTAGGTGTCACCCACCACCAAAAGGAAGGGACATCTGGCCTGAGCTCCTCACCTCTTGGAAACTGTTTCTTCTGCAATAATTACAAACCCAAGTTAATTTTCCCATCTTTAACCTGTGACACAAAGAAGCTTCCCAAAAGCAAATGCCTACCCTCCTGAAGTGCCAGGTACTTCTCAAATGCTGATAGTACCTGGACTCTCACTTACCCACTTTTTTTTCCATTTCAGACAATGCCATCTGGACACTGTGCAGTGCACTGTATGGCCTGAACTTGTTAAAAGAAAGCATAGAGATGCATGCTGCCACGAACAGTCAGTCCCCTTTTCTTCCTGACTTAATTATGACAGCAATTTGATGGACTTTATGAGTACCTTTATGCCCAGAAGACAGGACCTGCGGGGGGATGAGTTGAGAACATGCTTGCTTAGATAAGAACAACCTTTTGAGTGTCAAGAGGTGCTTTCATGGGCAACAAGACATCTCAGCCATGCTGTTCCTCAGCTAGCCTTTCCTACATGACCTAAGGAGACACCTACTTCATGCCAGTAGAAGGAGAACGTTTCACTGCTCTCCACAAGGCTTGCATTATTCTGCTGTAGTCTTGCTACCCACTGGGATGCACCATTGTGGTGCAGAGCTATGGCATTTACCAGCAGACGTGAGCAAGTCCTGTCAAAGTGCCAAGCCCCAAGATGTTCAGGGCATCAGCACAGCACTGACCTGCCCCTCGCTTCCCTGAGTCCTGGCGGTGCAATCAGCAGGAGGCTGCAACTGGGCAAGCCACAGCCACCCAGGGTTCGTGCAAATGGGCTGGGGGTAAAATGAGCTGCTAACTCCCTGCAGGAGGCATTGGTCTGTGTGCAGCACTGCAGCAGAGCAGCAGCCATCTGCAGCACCACACATCACTTGCAGATGCTAGAGCCCCATGAAGCTGCCAGCCTCAGCGCTGCTCCCAAACCACAGCAGCAGAAGCAGTGGCAGCCCGAGGTCACTGAGAAAGAGCCCAAGGAGGGAGAAGGGCGGAAGGACTGCCACTGCTCAACCTACTGCTGCTACTGTTCACCCGGGAGCTGAGGCTCAGACCAGCTCTATTTTCAGGACTTAGGTAAAAGTTCCATGCACAAGTCATGAATCTTTCAGGTGCAAAAAAAAAAAAAAAAAGCCTGACTCCTTCTTTTTCTGTGGGCTAGGAACAAGAGTGCAGCCAAGCTGCCTAGCAGGAGAAACCAGCGTGGAACAAATCAATTCCTTCATCCAGGGGCCAGAAAGATGTCCATAAACGTACGCAGAGGATATTCACACATGCACTCACAGAGCTGGCCTTCAGTAGGTATTTGTGTACCAGAGACAGGTGCAAAGTCTCTCCTCCAAGCCCTCTTCAGCTCCTGCCTTGCAGGAGGCAGGGTTTCACAGAATCACTGCAGAGCAAAAGGTCTCATGGCAGGAGCAGAAAAGCAGAGAGCTGGGAGGGGATTCTGCATCATCAAGCCCAGTCCTCCGCAGTCACAAGCCACCATGTCACAAGATGTCTTTCAAGTAGCAGCGAAGCTCTATCCTGAAGCTGGTTTGTTTTTACCTTCACTTCTTTGTGGAGAGGACTAATCTGGTTCCTCATTCTTCTGACGGCTGGAAACCTCAGAATTTCCAGCTTAAGTATATCTGTGACCCATTTATACGTATTTGTTCTGATGCCAATGCTGGTCTTGAGTTTAAATAGCTCTTCTCACTCTCCAGTGTTAACCCCCCTGCCCCCTGCATTTATAGACAGCAATTGCATCACTCCAAGACAAATAAAGGCTGCGTTTGCTGTGTTTCTCTGCAGCTGATCCAATTTTAGCACAACTTTCCTGAGCTTATGTGCCAGGACTGGCTGCCTGCTAGTGCAGGTAGGGTCTCTTCAGGCCCTGGTTCAGTGATGTTCATGCTGGATGTCTGCTGCATCAAAGGATCACAAATTCCTTCTCTGGAGTCCCTTGGTGCTCTCCAGAACAGCTAATGGCACTTTTGTCTTTATCATCTCTAAAAGAAAAACACCATTTCACAGAAGTAATGCATGGCACGATTCCCATGAGCATTATAAATTCCTGTGAGAATTATAAATGCAATAAAACTCTCACACTAATCCTAGAAGGACTGTAGGGACAGCCACTGCACCCCAAACTTTCCCAAATACGTTATATGCTTTCCCTAAGTCTCCAGCCATTTCCTACACAATTCCACTAACCCCTGCTCCCTCCAGTTTGACTAATCTTTTCACTATGTCAAATACTTTGTAGAAGTCCAGAGAGATTAGATCTACTGCACTGATTTTGTCAGGAAAATAAATTCTAATCAAATTCATGTGACACAATACACCTTCAGTAAAGCTGTATTGCATTCTTTCCTTCAAAAAGGAGTCATTTTCCTTTGTAAAGCTTTTTATAACATTGAGGTCAGACAAACCAACCTTTAGTCATATTGATCAAATATTTATCTTAAAATATACTAAGCAGGTACTATACAAAGAGGTGGTAGGAACCAAAACCCATCTGGAGATAGATTCCCTACCCACTGGCTCCAGCAAAGACACAGCAGATTAGCAGCTAAACTCTACTACCTGCTTTTCTGGTGTTTTTCTTTTTTAAAATGTTTGGAGTGTTCTACATTCATTGCTTCAGAAGTGGTTTGTAATCGGGCTTTAACAGTGCCAAAGAACAGAATCAGGGGTTTAGGAAACCCACAGATCAAGTTCTGGAAAAGTAGTGTAAGCTCTGTGTTTCCACACGAACAGTGGAAATAAAATGCTGAATCCTTCCCCATGGTAATTAGGGAATCTGTTCCCTAAAGCAAGCCAGAGAATTGTGAACTGCCTAGAAGGTGATTAGAAATGAAAATAAAATTGAGAATATTACATGTGTTTTGCTTGGGTTTGCTCCAAAGGCTTCTGGATGGTGCAGCAAACAGGCTGTTAGGTGTTCACAACCTTCTGGCTGGAAAGCTAATTCTTAAGCAATTCTATATCCTTTGGTCACTCCTGGAAAAGGACCTGTATTTGGGGGTCTGATAGGCTCCTGCGTGCTAAGTATAAGTTAGCAAGTTATTCCAATTTTCTCTCTCTTGTTCTCCCTCTTCCCTTCATCTTACCCCAAGAAATATCTTTGGTTTTGCTCAGCCAGGGCATCTTTTTGACTTTTTGCCCTTAGACCTGTGGTGCCCGCTCCTTGCTTTGGTGGCATTACTGTCCCTTAGGGTGGCCAGGTATGACTGTGTCCTCCTGGGTCACAGCACATCTTCACACTTCAGGCTGTCTGTCTTATGGCTGTCCATCACAAGGGCATGCTCTCGAGCCTGCCCCTTCCTGAGCCTTCTTTCTGCACAGTGCTCAGCCAGGCTCTGTGTCTCATCCCTCTCACTGGCAGCATCCAGGATGCAGGAGCACTCAGGCGGTTTCCATAGCTCATGAGACAGACCTCCAAGCCATGCCGTACAGGACTGCAATATGGCGTTTTGCTACTTGGTTGTACAGCATGCAAACATAAAGTTAATGAAAATTAAGAAAAAAAGGCAGCATTTCTCTCAAGCTCTTCTAGGACCATCTCAAACAGCCTGCATGGACAATTGATCTCCTGCTCCTATTATAAAAATGAACGGAATGGTCAGTGGCTAGAATCAGAGAAAGTAATGAAACTGAAATATGGTTATTAACAAAGACAGACCCTGAAAGAATACCAGAGTCCAGTTGAAAGTTCAGCCAAATTTGAACCTAGCTGCAAAGAAAAAAAACACACTTACTTTTAAATGTTTCATGAAATATTTTTACGAATTTCATAAGGAAATTTTAGCAAATTTGATTATACAGGATAAAAAACAAAAAACAAAGCTCTTGTCATAGTTAATCCAATTCAGAAATCAGATGCCAGCAAAGGGGGAAATTTCCTTCTCGTTTATATTCCTGTCAGCCCACTGAAATCAGAAAGGCTTCAGGAAAGTTTAAGACTTCCTTCGTAAAACTATATTGCTTGGCAGTAACTGAGCTGATACTTACGTGTAGGTGGCTCTCCCATTGTACTCAAACAATACTAAGTGTTATTTTTATGTGGACAAAAGCAAAATGCCAGTTCAGGATTTAAGTTCTTGAGAGTAAAATGCATTTGTACAACTAGAATCAGGAATTACAGCGGAGTAGACAATGTATCTCACATATATCATGCCAAATATATGTGCAGAGTCTTGTTCCTCTATTTCATTAAAAATGGCTGCATTAAAATTTAATGGCATGAAATTTCTTCATATATCTAAAATATTTGATATGAGCCAAGGAATGTTCCAGTAGTTAAAATACCAAGAGGCTACTGAAGTAAAGTACATGAATAATTTTGGTCAGACAGCGTCTTTTTATTGGGTGGCTGCACAGCTCTTGATACAATGGAGCAGCCGCTGACAGGCAACCCTGACAGGACTGAGCCATCCAAAATAACACCCGTGATTGATTTCCCTGAAGAAAAAAAAAGCAGATCTTCAGTGTTGGGACTCAGAACCGTGTTCCCCATCTCGGTGTGTGGGAGAGGGATCACTGACTGCCAGTTCAGCAACACCAGGCGCGTGCTTGGCACCAGACCAATGATCCTCATGTTACCCCAGATTCGGCATGGCCACATTCTGTTTTCACCTGTTTACTGCCCCAAGGAGTATTTCAAATATAAGCGTGAAAACTAAGTAAAGGAAATACAGCTTTCTTGCGGTGGCTGTGGGCTGGGGTAGGGTTGGTTAGAGGAGGCAGCCATGGGTTAGAAATGCAGAGTGAGTGAGTGTGTGTGTGTGTGAGGAGCATCAGCTTTTTGTCTTTAAGCACAGGAATCTGAGGCCAGAATGAAACATCCAGGTGCTCTCACTGGAGGGAGTAAAGACTTTCTGGGACTATTTTTCAGATTTGTTCTGTTGACTCAGAAACACAGGCAGTGTCTGGGGGAGAAGGCTCCAGCTGGGAGCCCCCACAACAGAAGCATAGGACTTGCGTCGTGTTGGACAAATCCATGTGCAATGCATATTTGAGACACTTGGCCCCTCACGACAGCAAGGATGCGCTCCACAGCTTGCAGGCCATCTTCTGTGCCGACCTCAGAGTTCACATAAAGCCAAGGCTATTTCTAAGAGGCCCAAAATAGAGCAAGTACAGGCACAAGCATTTTGAGAATCTACTCAAAACTTCCCAGAGCAGAGAAAAGGTCAGATTACAGGTAAAGTTGTGGACAAGTTGTTCCTTTTTCTTTTTTCTGTTTTTAAAAGTACCTAAGTGAAGAAATCAGGAAACATTACCTCAATAGGCATAATGAGTATAAAATAATTCCAAGCAGATGTAAACAAATAGCATTCAGTAATTAAAAACAGAGATAACTCACTGGCTAAATTCCTCTGAAGTCCTCTTCACTGCAGCCTTTGATGATACGTTTACATTTTATATACAATATTGAAACAACTATCAGAGAGGAAGGAAAGCACAGATTTCCTTTATCTATGGAAAATGTGTGTTTATGCCAACGGAGTACCCTCTTAGCCTGTGATTAGGGCAAAGCTTTATCATTCTGCATGTTCTCTTGGAAAGCATCTGCTTGGTTTCCAGACACTGGGGCTTTTTTAACCAAGTCACGTATTCACCAGCTCATCCAGTGCCCTCAGAGGTTGTGATGACAGTGAATATGTGGCAGTTTGTACAGGGGCAGTAAGTTTCTCATAGGGAGGATATAACTTCATATACAACCTATGTATCTTTGAAGATTATTCCTGCCTTACAGATGGGGAAACTGAGGCACGGCACTACAAAACAGCTCCTCCGCAATACAGATCTCAGCTCCCAGGCAATTTACCTGTCTGCTCCCACACGACGTCATTGTTCCACTGAAAATGGCCTTGCTGGGACACAGCAGAGTCACTCTTCCCTTTCCTTTTGCATCCTCTCTCCACAACTTGATCCTTCACACCTGGAGCGCAGAGCTTAGCACACAGCACCAAGTCATCAAAGACACCAAAACAGGCATTTCACTGATGCAAAAGACCTTTAAAAAGAGAGAGAACGAAAATAGAAGCACAAGCTTCATCAGAGAAGTGACTATTCCACCAAAGCAAAGCAGCAGCTGAGTAAAGAATAAAAGGAAGAAGAGATTAAAGGAGATACTTGAGTCCTGAAGAAAGGAGAACACTGCATAGCAAGTGATTTGCAGGGGAGTGGAAAAAAGGGTGAGGGAAGAATTATCCAGCAATATCTTGCTGAAGTTGCCGAGAAGTACAATTGACATAGGAATAAGACGGTGTGGATTGAAAAAGTCAGCAAGAGGTGGCAAAGAAACAGCTAAACACTGTATATAAAATCAGAGAGCATCTAAGTGGCCCATTTGTTTTTTTTTTTTTCTTTTCTGTGGAAGGTGAATAGCACAATGAATTACCCATCACAAAGAATGGAAATCACAGCACAGATGGTTGGGACAGTGCTTCAGGAAATTATTGAACAAAGAAGAAATACCTCTGATCATGGCATTCCATGAGAGGAGTAAATTTGGAGAATTGCACACAGAGCCTAGACCAACATGCGCTGCAAATATTTGAACAGTAATCCATTGCTTAACAAATGGGAAAGCAGCAGGCAGCAATTGCTGCTCAGCAGAACTGTTCAGAGCAGGAAACCTTCTCTGCCCAATAGCTGCACACAAAATCAGGCTTTGAAAGCAGTGGTGCTGAGCCCCAAACAGAGGAGGGTAAAATCACTGGAGCATGAAATCCTGTTGGAATTACTCTTCATGCGCCTTGGAGACTGGCCCCAGCAACTGGGTGTGCATCCTCAGATACATATTTTACTGGCCTTTAGCGGTAAACATTCACTGGGCCCAGCAAGCAGCATTGTGCAAGCAGCCTGTTTTGTTGGATTCTGTTTTGTTGCTGTTCAAACTCACAGTCAATCGTCAGTGATTTACTGAGGAGGACTGGGCACAGCGGAAATCATTTTATTTCATCATCTCTGCCAAAAGAATTCAACAGTTTACACTACCCACCATTGTGAAAGATGCTGTTTGAGTCTGAATTTCCCCTCCAGGTAATCATAAAAGGATGCCTGACCCGTATCTGAGCAGGAAAAATAACAAAGCCCATTTGCAACAGCAGAAGCAGTCTGAAGAGAGGAAAAGGTTTATTCTGATGTCTTTGCTGATAAATACCTTAGACACTTCCCATCTCTGCTGTTCCTCAGTACCACTGAGGGCTAGACATTGTTGCAACATGTGGAAGCTATGACGTTTCTGAAAATTAGCTGTGCTTTATGATGTATTTGCTCTGTGTAACATGCCAACCCCCAAATATTAATTAATCGGTCCATCTGGAAGCGCAGGAAGGTAGCAACCTCTTGGAGATGGAAAGTGAAGGAAGGGTTAAGCAGCCTTTATGTTTGCCAGCAAGTACACATACTCTGTTCCCCATCCACCCCCATAAAGTACAAAATGTAGCAGATGTTTGTGAACAGCTAGCCTGATCTATCAGCCTCTACATAAATGAAGGCTGAGTTAGTGAAGTAGAAGGCAGAATAATGTTTACAAGAGAAGAGCGAGAAGATTTCCGACACCTGGGCAACTTAATGATGGCAGATGGCAAAAGCTGAAGGCAAAGAGAAGCAGCAATGCGCACCAGCAGCTGTTGAGCAAACAGGGAGGAGGAAGGCCTCGCCAAAACTGCGTGGGAAGGATTTAATACCCGCAGTGTGGTGAGGGTAAGAGTGTCAATATGCAAAGAGAGGAGCCCATGTTTTAAATCCCCAGACGACTATCGTCAGAAGTACCCAATGGATTGTCAGCCAAGGAGATTTTCACAGCAAGAAGCCATCTATTTGCATCAAATAGTGTCAGTCTGCAAGGCAGCAACTTCTGGGTCATTTAACAGAGCTCCAGATGTAGTCATTTTCGCCCAGGCAAGCGGCTCAGAAAGAGCAATGTGAGAAAGAGACAGTCAGCATGGAAAGGGGACGATCAGGCAGCAGGTGGAAGTGATTAACTGCTCTGTGAAAGGTAACTCAGTTAATGGACAGAGCTGCAGGGCACCTGGCTGTCCATGATCCTCAGCACAACAGAGGCTGCAGGACTGTGGCCAAACGCAGGGCTGCAATTCTCCATCAGGAAACAAGTGATTTCTGGCTTTATGCTGAAGCTGTACGTTGTGGCTGGTCACCCAGGCAGCCTGGCTGAGGATCTGCACTCCAGAGCTGCGGCAGACGCAGGTGCTGCCTGTCTTACCACGGGAAAGAGAAGGGGGACCAGACAGGGCTGTAAGTGCAGGGGCTGACATCAACAAGCTTTCTTGGTAATTCTTTCATCAAAAAGCCAGGGGTGGGATTAAAATGTGTAGCCAAGATCATCCTTAGGAAGTTCTCTTCTCCTATGCTGGGCTCATCCTTTCTATGGAATATCTGCCATCAACAAAACTCAGCTCTGGGCTCAGGCTCTGCAAAGCCTAGGATCATCTACATGTCTATGATGGAGTTTGGCCTCTTTTTAAGGATCCTTCTGGCTAACTCCAATTTCTGCTGTAATTATACATTCTTAATGCAGAGTGTTACCTGCTGTGTGTGCTGCATTTGCAGCCCAGGCAGGCTAGCTCTGTACCAACCACTGCCTCTCTTTAGAGAGACCCAGCGTGGAAGAGCCTTATCCCTACAGTGCCTTTAGCACTCGATTCTCACCAAGTACCTAGGGATTCACTCCCTGCTGCAGTTTCAAATGCAGATATGTTTTGAAAAGGGCTCAACGAGTGGGTAGAAAAAGTGCTGTCTGATAGGTATGGAGCTCCAAAACAACTTTATAATGTTCCTAGAGAATTTATCACCCCGGGAGAACAAAAGGTTATTGTATGTCTAACCTGCAGCTTTAATTATCTTGTGTACTTCCCTGTGCAATTAGAAATGTGTAACAGATAGTTACACTTTCTAGTTATGTATCTAACAAATTCCTGTTATAATTAGGATGACTCAATGAAATTATGCAGTATTTGCTCCATTCATTATATTGTTTGACTTACAATCTGCATGCAAACTACAAATCTCCCAAATTCTTCCTCTCCTTCATCCCTCCTTGGTTGTTTCCTACGCACATACTGGTCACAAATAGACAGAGGCATTTTAAAATCATTGCAACTCCTTTACAGGCAGTGGGTTTTCTCAGAGAGGGTCTGCTGAAGAGCAATCTCAGCTCCTGCAGAACTCAATAGCATTTTGCTGAGGGAAAGCCAACTGAAAGTACCTGTGAACCCTGTTTCCCAGAGCAGCCCTATGTTGCAGAATTCAAAGAGCCCAGGAAGATAGGCAATTGCCATACCTGATCCGCTCAGCCTTCCATTGCTTTCTGTATCTTGTTTCCAGCAAGGAGCAGGGTGGTGCGTCAGAAGAATGCAACCACAGCAGAGCCATGGTAGGGCGGGGGACTCACACTTCCCATCGCTGAAGGCAGCTGCGATTGGTGCTCGGTGGTTAGAAGAAGGCTGAGGAAAGGGGAAGTATATCAGAGTATCTCCCTAAACCTGAACCCTTTTGAGCTACTCAGCCCCTAAAGGATCTTTCTGATCATGTCCCACTGTCATACACCTTACTCCTTGAATATTTTACACCTCTTTCAACTACCAGCCAATGTAAGTACATCTCCCTGTCCATTGGCTTATGCAGATGTTGTCACCTGTTAACCACCAAATCTAAGTGACTTTAACTTACCAAAGGATTTCATTTGGCATCACTGTGTCATGGAGGTCTGGGGGCTGTTTATTCACTGTGCAAAGGCAAGGGGAGCTAGAACCAACCGTTCTTTATGGGCCACCTTATATGCAGCCTACATGGTTGTGGAGCTGTGGACATAGGTGATGATGATGACCTGCTTTAACCTGCCAGTGAACACTGCTGTGTCCAGTTTGGCACTGGAGGCTCTCCGAGGGTCACTAACAAAGTCAGAACTACCAGTCCGTGGATCTCCTGTAGGAATCTGTCTGATGCCCCTTGAACTGCTGTGTCATCCCACTCACAGATCAAATTGCACAGTGAGCTCCTCAGTGAGACAGGTGTGCATCACTCAGGACAAGGAGAACTTTTCTTTCTTTCCTCTTTTTTTTTTTTTTTTTTTTTCCCTCCTTTAAAGTGAGTTTAGTGCTTATGAAGATGCTAGATAGGTGGAAGAGGAAGAATCCTTTAAATTATTCATAAAGCAGGAATTGTCCTGGCAGCTGTACTAGCAATGGGCATACGATTGTTGCCCACCTTAGGTTCATGCCTACAGAGTTTAAGGTCGCCTTTTCTCCCATCAGTTTTGGAAAAAGCTTGTTTAAACTGGTTCCTTTCCCCCCTAGGACTAAGGCAATATTTGCCAATGGATTCAGTACAGACCAGCAGCCTTCTCTTCTGCAAGGGCAACTTGAAAATGGCCTGTAGCAGTCACCAGTGCAAATCCAAGCCAGAGCTTCTTAAAGGAGAGGTCTCACACCTCAATACACCCTCAGTGCCCCTCAGCTCCCAATCATTCAAAAACCTAATGCGTGTTTGCTCTTTGAACCTCTTCATTCCCATGGCGTTAGGCAGCCCCAGGTGGGTTTTCACTGTGATCTGCCTTCCTCATTCCTCCCTCCAAGCTCCTTTCGTTTCTGAGATGTCTCTGTGCATATTTTAATTTTAATCCAAGGGTTATGGGCTGGATGGTACCAAAAATTCAGGCAGTTGCTGAACATGCAGCAAAGTGCTTACTGTCCCTGGTTCTCCCAGCCCACCTTGGCCCCAGGTTGCCCCCAACCCTGTGTGCTGCCACTGCTGGGAGGTGCATCTGTGCTGGTGGCTTTTGCTTTTGTCCACTAGGGACTACACTTGGATCAGCAACACCAGACTGCCAGAAGATGCTAACTACCAAGCTTTGTTCAGTCGTGTCTTGGGCTGGTTATGAACTGGCAGCCAGGAAGAAAAAGTGCTAGGCAGAGCATTAACAGTTCTAACGTGGGGTACAGAGACGCACACAGGTGTACTGAAAACAGCATTCCGCTAGCATCCTGTTACAACCACTCTCCCGCAGATCATAGGCAGTGCAAATGCCGTGCTTTGCTTGTGTTTTTTCTCCTCATTACTATTCTGCATGCTGTCAACTTGCCAATTTAGTTTACAAGACCCTCTCTGCAAGCCATCCTTTTGCCCTTTGGGAAGCGCCTGTGACTCCGTAAATCCAATCCCCAGCACGGACCCTGCGTCCCCCTTGCTCCCTTGCTGCCACATGTGCCGTGCAGAGTTCCCTGAACTCTCAGCCCACCGCTCCCCGGCCCCTGGCAGCCCGCTGGCGGGGCGGGCGCTGCCGCCGTCATTGTGCCGCTCGCATCGGTCGCGGGAGCTCCGGCACCTTCCCCTCCCGGGGGCGGTTTTCCCCTTAGTTTCCAAACAACGTGTTTCTGCCCTGTTCTGCAGAAACAGGAGCCTCACTGAGTTTAAGGATGACTGGGGATATTTCCTCTCCCGGGGAGGTTTAAAAGCCACGGGGGGATGAGTGGGGTGAAAGCGATCGCTGCGTTTTCAGCAGCCGCCCTGTTCCAGCACTGAATCACGGCAGGAACGGCATGCCTAGCCTGGGTTAATAAACCCTCCCGAGAGCATGCCTTAAAAGCGCTGCAAACAGCCCTACGTGAGCCAGAGATAACTAATTTCAAGCATGGCTGTCTAGTGTGCCTGTCATTCCTATTGTCCTTCCAAACTATTTCAGACATTTTGAGCAGGGAGCTATGAGTTAGCAGGGGTTGTGACACTGATGGTCCAAGAGGGTTGAAGCACCGGGAGGGGACGATGACAGCACTTAACAACTGGTGGCACTTTGGAGGATACCTCTGGATCTCTGGTTAATAACAATTAGGCTTCGCCTCGGAGGAAGATGTGACAACTGTCGGAGGTAGGATTTGCATGCGAGACAAAGGGAGCTGTTGCTGCTGGATGCTTCGGTTTTTGCAGCCAGGTGGGGGGTCGGGGTGCCAGGCTGCGGGGAACGCTGCCGGTAGCCCTGGGGTTTATGGCAGAAACGTCTCGGGGACGAACCGGCTCAGAGCTCGTCCCTGCTGAGTGCGCGTTCCTGGGAGGGAAATGCATAGAGGTCATGCAGGAAACACCTTGCCCCTTACCCACCGAGCCGGCCGGGCTGCTTCTGGGGCGGGAGAGAAGAGGGTGCTCTGAAATAAAAGGGGAAGGGGAAAGTGATGGAGCCTGTCAGCTGAGGGAGACTGCTGTTAACGTGTAAAACGTGTCTGGAGTGCCACCGCTGTCATTTAGAAAGGGGAAAATAAAGAAAGGGGATGGATTTTCCCGGTGAGGAACTCCTTGGGTTATAACCTATAGCCAAAAGGGAAAAAAAAAAAAAATGACATATTGTGTCCATCTATTTTGCATAAACAAAGCTTCCTCTGCACTGTTGACATTGTTTTGCTGGATGAGAATTGTAGTTTCAGACAGAAAAAGGAAGGGTTCCCTGCTGTGCCACCACCAGCCCCTGCTACCCCCTCCCTCGCAGAAACAGCAGTGTGGGGAGGGATGTGAACGATGCTCTGCTGGGTGCCAGGGCTGAGGGCTGGATAAACACTCAATAGCGTTACAGGAAAGCTTCACCTGGAAAGAGCTCGTTTTCCCTCCCCCGNATAATGCGCCTGTTTTATGTTGCTAGACCAGAAAATGTCCGAACATCAGAGTCTGCTTTTTATGACAAAACAGGGCAGCGAGGTTTGTGCATGGTTCTGGTCAGTTCTAGGCTGCAAGTTTGCATATTTGTTATTGCATGTGGCCGTCACCATGATAAGCAGTGGAAACTTAATGAACAAAAGTCTTCTGTATGTGCGTATAAGCACCATTACCATTTGGGGTGCTAGATCCGAGTGTGATGTTCCTTGTGCTGATTATTTTTTTCTATTTGTGCATTGAAGTTTCAATTCCAAACAGCAGAGACACTTCAGAGTGAGTGGTATTTAGTAACAATAAAATGTTCTGCTTGCGGAAATGCTTCTCACGGGAGCTAATAAAAAGGCACTTACAGGAGCTGAGAGTCACGTCTTGCAGTAAGAGATATGGTACCACTTGCTCTGCTAAGTATTAAAATTAAGGTTATGATATCATTTTAAACCTACTTTAATGAGGGTGACTTTAGGCATACTTTACAATACCATTGTTAAATGCTCAGAACTTAGAGAATTCTGTTAGACTGATTGTTTTCATTACAGCTGCATTAGAAAAAGAATTCGTATGTAGCAGGGACTCACCAAGGAATTTGAATTTACTCATCCTAACAAATGTTCCCTTTAAGGAGAATTTCAGTGATTACAGCAAATTGTACATGTGTCGTGGTGTCATTCATTTAATAATGATACACCAATCATAATTTAACAACAAAAGTGCTAATTGCTTTCAGTCACAGCAAATACAGGTTGTGCCAAATAGAAGCAATACTGGCTAAGGAACCGTAAGACTTCCTCTTAAGAAACATAACTTATAAATATTCAGCATTTGATCCAAGCAACAACTTTTCAGTCAAGTGCATTACTTTGCATTGCAAATTGGGGAAATAATCACTTCAGCCCATGCCATCTACGCTACTTCGTACATAATGATAATAGTGAAAACTTTCTTCCAAATAAAATGTTTCTAGCGGTTTGCAATATGGATTAAAGAGATGTTATGCAGAGATATTAAACCTGTGTCAGAAACAAGCAGTTCAGGTGGAAGTCAAGCTCCTATCTGTCCTTCTCCTTCTCGCTTTTATCTGGAGGCTTAGGCAATTTTACTTTTTTTACTTCCCATTCTTCGGGGACTTGGGCAATCCCCAGCCTCCATGCAAAATGGGCAGGGGTTCTAGAGCTGCCTTGCAATTACGTGTGGGATAGTGTCCTCAAGATGCAAATGTAGGCAGTGGTGCTCAGGGAATGAGGCTGCACACAGTGTTCGAGAAAAGGGAAAATGCAAAGCAAACTTTTGTACCAGGAGCAGGTTCATATTTCAGGTGTTTTCGATTGTAAATAAGACATATTGCAAAGCCCATGATCCAAAACCAAATCTGCCTGCAAAACTGTTCCAGACAAATTTGCTACTTAGAAAAATGTCTGCCAGCAGCAAATATCCATTCATCTGAGAGCCTGTCAGAAGTGACTCCAGATCTCTTAGCATTCCCTTTGGTCCGTCTATGTACAGCAGATAATGAAGTAAGCTGCATCAGGCTGGTTCACTGTGCTGAGAAACAATTTCCCCGTTTTCTTCAAAAGCTGAGCGAGTACTTTATGCTATGAATCTCACTTGTCCTTTGCTTTATGAACTGCCTGCGGAGCTCATGCAATTTTCTAATTTATTTACTTGATATTATTTGGGAATTTCTTCAGTGAATAACACTTGGCTGACAGATCTTTTGGGAATGGCAAATGTTTGCAAATTCATACTGTGTTACCTAGTTCCATCATGTGGTGTTCCTTGAGTAGATAATTTGCGTAACTAACTCACACAAAGCAAATAGCTAATTTCACAACCAAGAGTGCGGTTTCATACTGGATTCCCATCACTGTCTGAGCAGTCAGGTTTAAAATTCCTGTCTTGCTGAGAGTCACACGGGCAACACATCGGCACTGAAGTGCTCCCACCAGGCAGATGTGAGAGCCAGGTTAAACAGCTTTCAGATTCATATGAATATTCATGAAAAATGTTTGAATTCTTGCAGCTCTGTTAAAAGGAGCAGTCAGCATCATCCATCGCGCTCGGCATGGGCCACTCTCTCACAGTGCTTGCAGAGTGTGAACATTACGAGACAGGGATTGGCACAGCATGAACAAGTAAACATGCCCTAACAGTTTTTAGCAATGAATCTGGTGAATTGGGGTCATTACCTCAAGGTTCATGGTCCTAGCAAGCACAGATGAAGGCAAGACCTGAAGCTGTCACACCCTGCAGGCTCCATACAGGTGCTGGATGCAGGAGCAGGGGCGAGGTGGCTCAGTTTTGTCATGCAAGGGGGCTGATGGCATGCCAGGGAGGTGTGCAGGAGCTGTGAAGCAGCAGACAGAAAGGAAGCTAGCTAACAGCTGGTGTATGGCTTAAAAGCAGTGGAAAGCAGTTGGGCAAAGAGTTTCTGTCAAGTGCTTTTTCTCAGAGAGAAAAAAATTCAGCTGTTAAAATACCAAGTTCTTCTGACTGAGAAACAAATGAGGAGGAGAAGGTTATAAAACAGGGATATATTTGCCTTTTGAATTATTTTTACGCTGTACTTATGTCAAATAGGAAACCTCAGGTCTCTTACCAGGTGATTGTACAGTCCTATGGAATAAGCCAGGGGTGTGCTGGGTTGACAGGGCTGCTGCGACCGCATGGAGCCAACCAGCAGTGTTACATCCTGATTAGATGGCTTTTTCACGCTTTCAATGATTTTAAACCTATAATGACCCTAGATATCTTTATTTCAAAAGTAGAAACAGATCTGAATTGCATGCAGCAAGCAAGCCACACACGCAGAGTCACTATAGGCAGGCAGTACCTGTGCATTCTGCCAGGGCACATGCAATGCCAGGTTAATGCTGCTTGGGGAGAGTAAGAGAACTAGGAGAGCTAGAGGAACCAAAATCAAAGCAAACACAGAGGATCTTCGCTACGACAAGAATTGCTTTAATGTAGTCTGTGATGAAATCCCATGTTAAAACTTCCCTCGGATACAACTAAAACTCCTGCAGCATTTCTTCAAATACAGCTTTTTCTTCCTTAGTATAAGCCTGTCTTATTGTCCATGCCTAACCCCCATCTCTGCTTGTTACAGGCAGGATAATTTTGTATAGACCGTTTTTAAAACAGTAGCTCATTTCTAGAGAGAAACCTCACCAAAACCTGCTGGATGCTTGGCTCTAACTTGCCCTACAACTCCCATCACAAGGAACTGGCAGATCCAAAACCAACAGGGAAGTGTCCTTCAGGAGAAAGGAGGAAATGTCAAACCAGTTGGAGGTGTTATGTGACCCCAAACACTGAAAAGGGGTTATGAATACATCCCCAGACAGCGGACGTGAAGGGCATGCAGCAACCAGGACTGGCCCCCAGCCACCCCCAGGTACCCAGCCATTTTGTCTGAATTCAGTGTTCCTCGTGCCCTGCGTGCTGCTGTGCTGTCCTAGATCAAAGACCGCCAGAAGAATTTTGAAAACCAGAGGAGACAAAGGAGCATTTGTCCCACTTCCCCACTTCCCTGTCTGGATCAGAGAGGGACAGAAGTCTCTATGTAAGCCCAATGTGGTCCTTCTCCCAATGTCACCATCCCAGCAGGAGCTCCTGGATGGCACTGTCCTTTGTGTCTGCTGAGGCACAGTGTCAAAGGAGGAACGAGATAACATTGCCTGCCTTAAAGAAGCGTTGCAGAAAACATTCAATATACTTGGCTGTACTTTACTTGCAAGCAGGCTATTTTCCACCTCAGCAGAGTGGTACTCCTTCCTGACAACCATTAGTTATTTGCAGATTTAGATAGGCCTTATAAACGTCAGGCTCCTGAGTGAATAAATAATGTTTCATAGCAATAACTCAAAATAAGTCAAACTCGTAATGGTGAGAAGGCCAGGAGCATGGTCCCTCTGGGACACACTCCCTACCTCTTCTAATTAATAACTAGTACTTAAAGCATCACAGTCCATGGTTAAATCAAAGTCAGAGGAAACAAAGGAACATAAAATCCTTTGGAGACCTGTTCCCCTCTCCATCCACAGAAGCAACGTGCTCCTCAGTGCTGCTGCCAGACAGACTGACGCCAACCTCAGGAACCACATCTTTGGGAGCACAGCCCAGGGGACCCAGCAGCCGGGCTGCCCTCACCTCAACCCCTGTTCTGCTGCCTCCCCCTTCCCACTCAGCCACTGTCCCCTCCCTTCTGGGGAGCCAGCTCAGCCCACAGACCCTCCAGAAAACTGTGCTTTGGCTTTGGGATGCCAGCTGGGACTCAGCAAGCACCAGAGCTGGTACAGCAAAAGCTAGAGGAAAGCAGAGTCAGGAGCAAGATGCAGGGAGCAATGAACAGTGGCCGTCCTGGCACAGCACATTTTCTAGCTAAACACACCCAGATTCCTCCATCCTAAGGACCCAGTAAGGCTGCTTGAGAAACAGGATTCAAATAACTACATCTTGACCACAGCAATGTGTTGCAGAGCCCAAGATTTGTAGAATAACTGAAGGGCAAAAAAGAACAAAAGCTTATCTGTGCTCATTGCCCTTCGATCTCTGGGGCCCATCTATCTATTGATGAGCAGTTTTTAAGCTTACATGTTGAATTCCAGAGCTGATGTTGTGGTGATAGGGCAAGAATCGATTTGGCTGTGAAAAATAGTCCTTGTAGAGCTGGTGTAAGGATGGTTGTTGTGATGTGGCCAAGCTTACTGATCCAGGAAATGAGCACTTCAGATAGAGAGCCTGAGTGGAAAACATCGATGCAACTAGGCCACCTTTCAATTCCTTCAGCAAAGCATATCTGCTTCAAGGCATAGGGAGCGCTAATCCAGGCAGGGAACAAAGGAAGTTAATTTGTAACCATAGCATTTTATTATCTGGAGGATCTGCCGAAGCTGAGTCCCCTGGCTTTTGAAAACCCATGTTAATGAGGCATCGGGACATGGCGTAGACTTCTGAAAACTTCTCTGTCTTCATTTGCTTCAGTGTAAGACACTGATCTTGCTGACAGCTCTGCTCTTTGAACGCTCGTCTGCCCTCCTAATTATTAATTGCACGAAACACGTATTTCCCCATCTTGCAAAGAGCATCACAGGACTTACTGTCTGATTGTGAAGTATCCCAAGAAGTCCACAGCAAAGTCTTCTATTGGTAGAGCTTAATTAAGATGATCCAGCAATTTGTATGCAGCTGATTCAGAAGGATTTTGTCACAGGTAAACGAGTTTTGAAAAAAAAAAATGCTTTTATCTCTTCTTGCTTGCTGTTTTAGTCATATTTTAAGTGGATTAGTATAATCTTTCCCCAGCCAAACTCCACAGCCAGTTTATTCCATCATTGTCCTAATTTTACAAAAATAAAAAGACTGAAAGCAATTAATTAGAAATCTCTTCAGAGATGCATATGTGGACGCGCTTATTCACTAAGAACTCGCAAAATAACTCTGCATTTTAAAACAATTTGTCTGGTGCATTAAGCGTGAACAGGATGTCTTTGTTAGGTGCACCCGCCTTTAGATGGTTCCCTGAATGAATATGCTTGTCATGTAGAGACGTCTGCAGTGACTCAGCTCAGTCGGAGAGGATCCCCTTTCAAACCAGGTTTGAGCTTCTAGGCGTGTTTCTTTTTCATTTTTCCTGTGAGATGAAGTTGATAGATTTCAAGTGAGGAGACTTTCCCTGCTGGGACCGGGCTGTCAAAAGCCATCACAGAACTTGTAAGATTCTGTCCTAACTCCAGAAGTTCTAATTCACCTCCAGAATTATTGGAGTTGAAGGAAAACTCCCAGTAATTGACAACAGGAGCTTACTTAGCAGCGATACTGTGCCAGGCTGAGACATTTTCTGCCCACATGCACCCACACAGGGGACAGTACTGCCATATACAGTAAACACCACTGACATGACTGAGTTTGGATATGTTTGTTCACACTGGAGTAGTGTATTCATAAACTCTTAAGGCCAATCAAAAAAAATCACATTTTGTAAAATTTCTTTGTTTCCTATGAACCAAATATTTTCTTGAATTCAGAGTGAGGGAGAAGGTCTGAAAACTGGGACACTTGGTCTCAAAGCTGTCCTCTTCCTCAATAAAACTGCAGCACATCTGTGCCATGAGTGCTGTGCCTTCCATTCTTTCATGGATGCTCATCTCTGTGGAGTGAATGCAGCAGCCCTGCTACTCTGCAAAACACACTTCCCAGGCAGCTTAAGTACATCTGTGGATGTTCAAAGAAGATGTCGTGTGCTTCGCCTATTCTTTGAGCAGGGAATCTTGGATTTCTCTGGCCCTCTTTGTCGCTCATTTCATCTACACCCTCTTCAGCCTTCATTAACATGTGCTCTGTTTTTCAATTGTTTCTACCCTCCATTCTGTTTGCCTATATCTAAAAAGCTTCCCATATCATAGCCTGGTGGTCACTAGCCAGGTATCCAGATGGTACTTATGTACCACATGGGTAGGTGCCTTAGAAATAGCAGGGAGAGAGGGGAAAAGATATCAGTGGGAGACTTCAGATGCTCTTTTTGATAAAAGGCAATGGTAGAGCTAATCAGCCAGTTCCCTCTTTTGGAGAAGCTGTGGAAGCATCAACAGTCCAGTCCCACAGAGCACACTCGTGAGGACACGTCTCTTGCTGTTGTATTTTGTCTTCCCACTCATAACAGTGTCAGACTGATGGTCCATCTATCCATCCCTCTTTTTTGAAAGAAGCCAGGTTTTTGTCTGGATTTGAAGGTTTCCGTCAGCGCCCATCATTATCCTGCCCTAGCACCACTGCTCTGTCAGCCACTTCTGCACAGACAACTGGTTTCTATAAGAAAGATCAAACACTGCTCACCTTAATTGTGTGCGTATCCCTCTGGCAATAATCAGGCTAATTGCCTCAGTAAAGCCAGCTGGATCTGGCTCTAAATCAACTACCAAAATTATTTAAGCACAAGTGCACATGTTCCTTTACAACCCCAAGGCCCACTCATTAAACATTATTTACATCTCACTCCAAAATGCCACTTTTTTTTCTCTCGTCCATTTGCCTAGGAAAAAGATAGGAAGGACGGGGTTTTCAGGGACACCCCACATGAAATAGCAGGGGAGCCACAATGCCTTTCCTGTGCTGAAATGTCCTCACAAGTCTGCCCATGGGACCCCAAAGGCACATCGTGTCCACCAGGGATGGCACAACGCCTTCTGGCCAGGCAACTGCAGAGACTTCTGCTAAGGAGGGAACATTCCTGAGCCCACCACAGCTACGTGGTTGACTTAACGTGCTGGACATCATAACCTCCAAACTATTTATCTTGTTCTGTCAAACTTTTATATGTTCTTTTCTAGATCATTTTTATAAATCCCATTAAACAATCGGTTTGTGGCAAATATTTTAGCACGATAAAGATGTTCCAGCAGCTTTGGCTCTGGTGGAGCGGAGGAAGACGCTCCCCAAACAGGGGCCAGAACCACACACTGCCAGGGACAGCTTGCAGTGCCACCTGCACCAAGGCTGGCGGACGAACTGCTCTCCCCAGGGACATGCAGCGCACAACCAGCCCTTGAGGGTGAACCTGGTTTTGGAGGGGCGTTCTGTGACTCACCTTGGAAGCAGCAGCTGGCACTCAGGCACAGCCAGAAGATTCTGGGGCCTCAGTGTGGTCAAGGGGCATTTTTCACCTGTAGTGCTGTGTGGTTGTGCTGAGGAATGTAAGTTTCCTGCTGGAGTTAAAGCTTGTCTCTGAGCAGTCCCAGTTCACTGCATCCCCTCGTGCAAAACTCTCCACATCTCCAATCATTTTCATACATCAATCTCTTCACTCTTTTTACATCTATTAGAGAGTTTATGAGATAGGAAGACTAGAAATGAAAAAAAGATTCTGAGGGTAGAGCATGTGATTGATTTATATTAATGGCCTTGTAATAATATTTTCAGTAGTAGATTTCTTTTTCATTTTGTACACAGCTAAAACATTGATTACTTTTCTATTCCTCTCCCACTTATCGAACAGCCACTTCAACTTGGGCTCCGCAAATTTATTCTCAGGTCTGTCTCCAAAGTGGTTAAAACATAATTAATTTAAAATCCCCCAACACATGAGAAGTTGAGATGATTCTTTCCAATCAATCTTACTGGAATTCGTCAGTGAGCTTCACCAGCTGTCAGTCTGCTCATACATTTGTCTTTGCAAAGCTCCTCTGCCTTCACTAGCTTTGACATATTTAACAACTGTTAATGCTAAAAAAAAACCAACCCTGTAATTTCTATTGAGCCATACCATGTCTTAGAAATGCCCCAGATGTGCATGAATAAATATCATGTTCACCTATGACAGCATCCTTAATGATTTTTGCATTTCTTCACACTGATAACTTTCATCTCTTGTGCATATGTCAGAGATATAAAAAAGCTAAGTGTGCCAAGATGCATTGGGAGTTTATAAAGGCAATCAGAGAATAAATGTTATTGCTGAATCTTGCTTTCGTAACACATTCTGTCTTGAAAACTGTATTAGATGTCAAATTTCCTTACCCCTAGAGGGATCAGAATACAAAAAGCATCCTTCAGTGATGGAGGCAAAAACCCCCAATGGAGGGTTTATAATGGAGTTTGATAACCCAGCAGAAGGGATTAGACAGCACAGTGCCGAGGATAGCCAGAGCCCAGGTATAAAGACCTTTTTTTTACTTCTGTTTGCCAATTAAAGATAACAAAATGTTTTGGACAAAAAGCAGTCTGATTCTTGTCTTAAAGCTGAGTCAAATTCGAATACAAGCATTTCATCAGAGGTCTGACAAAGCCACTTGCTTTCATCACAATGTGGCTGTGTAGTGCCTTATGCTGGCTGGTGGGAGATAGAAATACGGTATCACAAATTTGGGATCTGCCAAAAGCTGAAAACACCAGTAGTAACAACACTACCTTTAAAGAGTGCTGCCAAAATTGAAGGATGGATTTTCAAAGTACCTTGGCATCAAGCTCTCCTCTGGACTTCCCTGGGAAACGGACAAGAAGATCATTTGTCTTCCCTTTTGAGTGTGCCCCTACAAAACAACTCGCAGCTACCACATCTTTCCTACAAATTAGAAACAGTTTGTGACAGCACCACCTCATATCGTAATTCTCTACGTAAATCTCTTTTTTTTTCTGATGAAGCACTCAGACTGTTAGCTGCTTCGAGCTGAGGCCCAGGAGTAAGTTCCTGGTATGGGATCTGCATGTGTACCCATGTGTTTGGTTCGTGAGACAGCAGCCCTCACGTACAGCAGTTTTTGTGCACCTTCTTGCATGATGCATGACACAAAGTAGTTACCAGACTAATTGTAGCTAATTGGCATATTTATTATTGATGCGTGTGACACAGTAGCTGCTGAAAGCCTCAAGTTATGCCAGGTGGTAGACAAACACACTGCCATAAAGATCAATTAAACACACTTAGATGTGGCACATGAATGCAACACTTGCATAAGGCGTCAGATCCCACTGGGATTCCCTACGGTGGGACAGGAGGAAGCAGCCCATCGCTGCCACCCCTGTGAGCACACAGGCAGCTTTGTGGAGAGGTCCTGGAGAGCGCTGAGGGGAACCTGCTGGGAAACAGTCTCTGCAGGGCTGAGCCCGCAAGCATCCCACAGCATTGTGACCCCCAGCCAGTCCCAGGGTATATTTTGGCAGGGCTGACATCCCCAGTGCAGCCAGAGCGACCCATACAGTGTTTAGTGTTACCCCTCAGCCCCAGACTGTCCTAGTTCTGTTCCTTGCTCCCTGGAGCAGGACTGCAAGTCATCTGCAGTCTGACAGCTCTGGGTATAGCTTTTAAAGAAGAAACAAAACCTCAAGTGTTCGCACATTTGCAGTGTAAGTTTTGCACCTGGATGTAAGTTTTTTGCAGAGTCTCAGATGGTACAGCATGGAGCAGGGCAGCAATTAGCTGGCTGTGTTAGACATATCCTTGGCACTGCTCTGCTGGCTGCTCCACTGTCCCAAAATGTGTGATACCGACTGTGCAGAACCAGCAGCATGCCACATGTGAAACCACGTGAGCTCTGAGTGAAATACTGCATACAGGTACCAAAGCAACAGCCTTTGGCCAGCTCTCATGTGCCCTTGCCGTGGCATGGTTTTGGTCATCCTGCAGCTGTTGGTCACCCAGCATCACATATACACTAGGAGCTTGCTAAACACAAAGCCTGCTTTTTGCCTTTCTCAGGAACGATGGGGAAGGGTCACAGAAACATCACACACAGTGTTCCTTGCTTTTTGAGGCGGACCTCATTCATATTTCTGAATTGTTCACTGTGAGCAGCAGAGAACGATGAAGGATTGGGACAGCGGCAGCTGCAAACAAAGTGCCACAGCACAGGTACTGAAGGTTTATTTTGCAGCTCCCTGAGGCTGGCTGTGTACTAGCTGAGGTACAGGGTGGGCAGGAGCAGAGCAGACCTGGTCGGGCTGGGGAAGAGAAAGGTAGAGGGGTAAACGGACTGCGCTCTTCTCGCTCTATCTGCCCTTTTTTTGATGGAGGAAGGCTGTATTTACAGCATCCCTGGAACAGGGCCATCAGCTCTTCTAGCTTGTTGCCAGCCGCTAAATTGCACTGTATTATATCATAAATCCAGAATGACATTTTCATTCAGGAGGTTTCATAGTAACTACAGAAACAAACCTTCCCTCTCTAAAGCTGTGTCTGCCATTTAGATTCTCAGATACGGATTTCCCAGAACAGTATTTTTTCCATTCCCTCTCATGTGCAATATTATGTGTGATATTTCTGGCTTTCACATGCACGTAACTAAGAGACATTACTTATCCAAAAGAGAGTTCCTTTTCCTCTCTAACTTGTCTTTTTCACCTATGGTATTTTATTCCCAGACATGAGAAAACAGTTACAAATTATATTTGACAGCATCTCCCCAGCTCCAGAGATTTCAGATGCGTCTTGCTCTGTGCTGTCTTTTTTGCTAAATCTGGATTAATAGGAAAAAACTTGTGTTGCAAAGAAAGCATTTTATCATAAATTAACCCTGATTTCTTCATTCAGATTCTGGTGATATTGTAAAACTACTTTACCTTCTACTAACTCCTGACTGTCTTTACTATCCATCCTCACAATTTAGAGATCGAATAAGCAGGCTATTACACATGAAAAGTAGCTTTTACCACAAGAAAATGAAACATAAAAACAAATGCCGAAACCAATAAACTTCAGAAAATGCAAAGCTGCAGCTGTCATCCTTATCGTCAGGAGTGGCAGCGGCATCACAGCTAAAAATCAAAATCCTCAAATTCAATCAATGCTCCATGATTGTGCGGTTCCAGGCACTTACTGTACAAGCCCATAGCAAGAGCTGATTCCGACCCAGCAGAGGGCTGGTGTTTGGACTGAAAAGGTGGGGGAAAATGGTATTTTCTTATTTTAAAGCAGATGAGCAGAGGCATAGAAAAATTATGTGGATTGTCCAAGAACACACAGGAAGCCTAAATCAAAGTCAACAGTTTCCCAGATCCCAGCACATCGCATTTAATATCTTCTACTCCTATATTTTTGTAAGAGTGCTCCTACTTTTGCCTGAAGTCCTGGTCAGCAAGCCTGGTGTGAGAGCTGCCATCTCTTCCTGGGGATGACCCTGCCCTCAGAGCTAGCCAGCAACAAGATGTGTCTTAATTGATAAATGCAGGATAATCTATGCCATGTCTTACCCTGACACAGATTAAGCCTTGAAGCATGAATTTTTATTGCTACTCCAAAATCTAAGTTTATTAGTGTTAAATAAAATTACTCAGAGCATTTGCATTGCCCATAGAAATGTCCACGCCACCTCAGGAACTGCACTCCCACAATGAGCTGGTCACTTACCTATTTAATTAGTACAATTTTGTGACAGGCATTAGGGGATAACACAGCTCCATGTGCCTGGAGCTAACGAGTTAACAAGAACAAGCAAGATCGTGAAGGAGCAGAGAGGAGAGGAGCGCGGTGTGCTTTTGACCAGCTCCAGTATTTACAAGGGAGGCTTCCAGAGGAAGGTAAATAGTGCTGAAAGGCTGCCAGGCTTGTTTCCCTGCTTTTCTGAATGGTTTCCCCTTCGCTGTAGCCGTGCCAAGTTTCAAATTTGTTTTGTGCCAAACTTCACACATAGAAACAAATTTGCAGAAAATTAATTTCAAAGTCTGACTTAGGCTAGCACAAGCAAACACCAAAAGTGAAATGAGCGTGTCTGAGTGTTTGTGCTATGGCTGCTGCTTCTGTGATCACTTAAATGGGGAAGAGAATCAATAAAGCCAGATTTTCTTTCATCCAGTCACAACTAAATTCTACATTTTACATAAATAGATGCCAAACACGCCTAAAATTCAAGCCCCAAAAGCAAAGTCTAGCTTTCACAACAGGAGTGAAGGAAAACTTCAGTGTTCTTACAGGAGGACTTCCAGGCCCTTCTCAAGGTTCATTTTCTAATTACAGCTGCCAGAAACTCAGGTAATGCTCCAGCTGTGATCAACAGAATCAGGCAGCTGAAGGAAAGCTGCAAAAAGAAACCTATATGGAAATAATGTTATTTTTATATGCATGTTTGTAAAGTTACTATCAAACCAGTGCAATCGGAGACAAGGTCTAATTAGGTGAGGACAGAGGCAGCACGCTGTCTCTCAAGGCTGCCCCATCCAAAGGAGGGGGAGCCCAGTCCCCAGTCACATTGCCCACACCTCAGACAGTGCCGCTCTTCGAAACCTCCTCCTTTCCAGCCCTAACAGAAGGCCAGCCTGCGTGCCATTTACACAAACAGAGCTTATTTGGAAGAAAGCCCAGTTTTACAGATTTGCACTGCATTCATGGACATTTAGCCTTTTTATAAACAGGTAATGAGCTTGGGGCAGCTGGGGATAAGCCAGGCTCCTTCCTCCCAGGTAGCACAGCTCTCATTGCAGCAAAACCATGCACAGCCTAAGAGCAGCCTGAGCAGGAGGGACACACACAGAAGCCCCAAAAGTTGTTGGTTTTGATTTTTTTTTTTTTCTTTTGAACAAAGACAGCACAGGCAGCTACCAGACCCTGCTCCTTCAGCCCCTGCTATGCAGCATTTTAAATGTAACAAACCATCCATGCAAATACCCAAATATCCCACCTCTGAACGCACTTGCTAGCCTTCTTGTCTTAGCTCATGCTCTGGGAGATGTCATTTGAACACGCTTGCACAGGTGGTGCAGTGCCAAGGTGAAAAAAGCCTATTTTGGTTTTCCTGCTACCTAGTCACAGCTGTGTTTTTCCCTTTAAAAAGCAGCATTTAAAAAATCACAACAACTCTGAGGACCATCAAGGTGGGAGCTAGCCAAGAGAGTGTTTTCCTGCTGGCTCCCCACCCAGCTGTGATGCTCCCTCAGCCTGGCCACATTTAGTGCATTTCCAGCCCTCTGTTTCATTCCTTTGCCCCAGGGCAGACACAGAGGGCAGCTCCTCCTGAGCCAGGTTGCAGCTTGCAAGGATGGTCCAACGATTCCCTCCCTGCAGGCTCTGTCATTTTGCCACAGTAATTACTCTGCAGTCCAGCAGGTAACGAGTTCTGGGTGCAGATCAGTTCGGTAAAGTTCTCCTTCTCCCCTTCAATCCCATTTCCCTCATTCATCCCTCCCCTGACCACAGCAAGCAAGCAATCTGTAGCACATGCCCTGTGAAGGTGAGTAGGCACTGACAGTGCCACTCAAGATAACTCAAAGGCTTTCAGAACAATTTGCTTCACCAGCTGTTAACCATCTGAACTTGCTCCAGCTGATTAAGACCCTCTGGTATTTGAAGTATCAAAAAAATACTCAAAATCTCTCCTTCTGCTCTCTCTAATTCCTCCTAGACAGCACTGCAATGTGCAAACTTTTGCAGCCACCCAAAGCTGTGCGCCAGAATGCTTTTCTGTAAAGAAAAATGTAAAAATATAAGAGCACAAGCACACAGGAGAAGCAAGCCTAAGAAAAGACCCCCAAAAATTTTAAAAAACAGAACAGTATTTTCACAATTTTTCAAAAAAAAAAAAAACAAGAGATAAAATACAGATTTGTATATTTTTAAATGTAGCCAGTGGCACATTCTAGGGGCAGTGGGGCAGTATTGGGCAACACATGAGGGGCTGGGGCTGTTGGAGCTCTCCTCCCTTTTTGGCCATGCAGCATCTTATGCCACAGCACAAAGTCAGTTCTTCTGGCCAAAGCCATCAGCATTTCTTTGCTCACACAGAGGTAGACTCGAGGCAGGTACGCCAGCAGCCTGTGCTCCACCATTATTTCCCCACAAGAATAATTGCAAACACAGAATAGACGAAAAATGGAGAACTGACAACATGAAAGTGTCAGTTCAGAATTCAGTGGAAAAAAATATAAGCTGCCACTCATTTTTAAGGACACGACTAGTCTCACTGAGAGGTGCATTTAAAGTGAAACTATCTGGATGAGGGCACAGAAAGGTCAGCTAATCCTTTTACTTGCAGCATCCTAAGTTATTCCTTAGGATGTATTTTCTCTTGTTATGTGCAAGTCTTTGTATCACGGGGGTCCTAATCTTCAGCACAATTAAGAGTCATTGAGTTTTCATTTTCGCTGTTGCTTTGATCTCATCTTGCTGGGGGAAATGCAGTTGCTAACCCCACTTCTTCACAGTGATAATTCTTCCACTGGCTTCACGGAAGCTATCACTTAATTTAGCAGCTGGGTCTTAGCATGATTTAAAATAATCTCAGTAACGTTGTTATCTTCCTGCAATATTTCACAGATATTGTGAAACCAGTTTATACTGATATCTAACTTGGCATCTGGCTGACAGGACAATTGCAGGGAAATATTGCCAGCGATAAAAGGCCATTATAAGATAAATAATGAGCTTTAACATTTAATGGGGTGTTTTCTTTAGGAGAGATCATAGCGATGTTACTATACACAAAATTGCTGCTTTCCATAGGAAGGCAGAGGTAAAAATGCCCCTTTATGCATGAAATAAATCCTCGTGAGTGGCTGAGCAACAGCTTCATTCTGGGCTGAAGTTTTCCATGGGCTTCTTAAATTATCTAATTTGCCAGAAGTGAGTGACTGCTTCTGGGAGTGCAGGATAGCTAATAATGCATTCTGGAGTCATTAAGGTTTATCGTGTAAATCTCTATTTGAGTGTTTTTAAAATGCGTATTACTTCCTTGATGAACTATGATGGCTCCTAAGGAGCTGTTAATATGAATTAGGGTGTGTACCATACATAGTAGAAAGACTTATGAAAAGTAGCTATTCCACATGCAGGGTAATCAGCTTTTAAATTACATTAAATACCACAGCTGTAATGTTCCCCCTGCCTCTCCCTGGGAGTAGATTGCTTTTATAAATAAAATATATTTTTTTTTGCTAAGTTTCATTTCCGCAGATAAAAGCCCAGCTTTGAGTTGTGCAACCGCAAGGTGAGAAGTCAGAGGCTGCGAGAGAGCAGGGAGGGGAGGATGAGCACCTTTCATCTGTGTACCAGTTAAAAATCCCAAGATACTCTTTGGGTAAATGGTTTCCATGATCTAAGAAATGTGTTGCTTTTGATCAGAAACTTCCTAAGCATACGCAGAGCAGAATTTCTTGTTATTCTTTCCTCTGGGTCTTCCTCATGTCTTTTCAACATACTGCATCTACCTTTGCTCTGCACTCTGAGTTTAGTGGGACAGATCGCTTTTCTACAGGTACACTGGGCACTGATGTATGTTTACCATGCTATAGCACTGCTGTGAACATTACCCTGTCTGTAAAACCCTACTAATAAATGGAAAGTAAAAGGGAAAAGTTGCTTTGGCTTCAGCAGGACTTGGGTGAAATCACAGTGTCCCCACTTTGCCTCCTGAGCTCGTCTGAGTCAAAAGGAGGTGAAATCCCAGGACCTGGAAATGAGGTGGTTGCTGGGGGAATGACATAAACATTAGCTGAGCTGTACAGGTGGTTCGTCTAAAGAAGATCTTTGGCTTAAAATAATACCCAAGAAAACCTGAGTAAAAGCCCCACGATCTGCCCCGTGCTGCATAAGGTGACTTTGAAATTACTGCGAGCAGAGCATGATCTTCACAGACCGGTTATCACAGGCCAACGGAGGAGTGCTTCATGTGCTTATTGCAGCAAATAGATTGAGTAAAAACTGCCTTCACACGGGAAAAAGACCTGAGGGCATGTCCTGATTTGTTTTTCCCACAGAAGGATCACCAAGCCCCTCGGCACAGCATCCCTGCAGCTCACTTCCTGCACCCAAACGCTCCCACATCCAGTGCAGAAGGCACTGCTGCTTTGCAGACCTCCTCAGTGCCTGCAAAATATGCCTAGGATCAGAAGAGCTCCAAGGCAGTGACAGGAGGGGACCAGGGAGGGTAGCTGCAGGCACTCAGGGAGCAGGAGAGCTGTAAGATGCTGTAGCACTTGTCTCTTCCCCATATGGCTGGCCAAATTAACTTAACATGATCTATAAAACTAGGGAGAGCCTCTGTGTTCAGAAAACACTACTTTCTGATCATCAGTTACAATTTTCGCTAGCTTTGGTAGCATCGCAGCTTGATACCAATTACATGTTTGAAGATGACCTGCTGGTAGAAAGCTGTTAGCTTTCTGTACCTTTTTTCTGCTCATTAGAAGATTGCAACAGGGAGCAAAGAGGGCTTGTTTGTGAGTTATACCTGCAGCCTTCTAACAACAAAATTCTTTGTTCATTGGTGATGGCTTTCTGCTGACACCTCTGGTGTTGAGCACATACTGTAGCCACATATGCTCTTTCTTGACAGACAGGAAGGATTTGGAGAAAAACGCTGTTTTTTAAAGCAACCTTAAAACATCAAGCAAGTTGCCCACATTAAATCCAGTTTCCATAATGTAAATATTTGTGAAGGGAAAATGGAAGAGCCTCATCTCCACCATTGTCATCTCCACCATTATTCTGCTTGAAAGCTTGTGGGTTTAGACCTTGGTGAGACCTATTGAAAGCACCATCACTGAGATGCATTAAAGCCTTTTCCAATGGCTCCGTTGTCCCACGTGTTGCATGTGGAAATTTCTGAAGGAGTATTTTCATCCCTGCATTACTTTTTTCCCATAATCAACCTACTTAAAGTACAAACTTCTACCTTGTCATGCCCTTGGCATAGAAGTTTGTTTTCATTATGGCAACCATGCATCAAAGGTAGGATCCTTTCTCTCATTTGTTTCTCTCTTTCCCTTGAGCAAGGCTGGTGAAATCCAGTTCCTACAGATGTCATCCCTGTGTTAGTGAGGAGCCTGGTTTGGGGCAGGCAGATGCAGCATCAGATTGGTTCAGCTCGCCGTGCTGGTGCAGGGCTGGCTTTGGACGTGCTCCAGGCACAAAGCAGGGTGGCTGTCAGGCTGATGTTGCATTGCTGTTGCATGAGATGCAGTGAGAAGTGCCGAGACCCTCACTGCTCCCTGCATGGCTGGGAGCAGAACTGTGAAGTATTATACGGCAGCAGGGAGGTATAGAGAATTTATGTGGTAACATCAGATGAAAATATATTGGGTATTCATTCCCATAAATGCTGAGCTGCTCTCAGAGTTTATCACTTTCTGCACAATTTTAATCTCCACACAGCTACACACTGAGGCCTTCGGTAGCCAGGACATGTCGATATTTTTTTCAAATTGAGCCAGCATCTGAGCTATTTTCTATTAAACCAGGCCTAGGAGGTGGTTTTGGCATGGGATGCTCCTGTTGGTGCCATATCCAATGCCTCCAGCCATTGGCTTCGTGCCCAGGCTTGAAGAGGTCTGTGCGAGACAGACAGCTGTAGGCAAACAGATCGGGGTGCTGCAGAGTTAACACCTCGACATCGGGCAGAGCACGAAAGCTAAAAATACCCGCTGTGTGCCTGCAGCCAAACTGGGAGCTCGCACTAGCAGGCTTTTCCTGCTGCTCCTCATGCCAGCTCCAGGCCAGCTCCTCCCAGCTCCGAGCCAGCGGCACTCGGCCAGGCACTGGGGTGCTCCTGATGCCGGCTTGCAGGGCCTTCTGAAATGGAGGTGGCAGATGGGTGGCACAGCACCGAGGCTGTTGGCAGGTTCAGGAGCACTGGCAGTCACTTCTCCAGCATATTGCCACCTTGGCTTCTAGATATCTCCAGGCAGAGCAGCAAGAGACTGTGAAAATACTTGAGGCCTGCTTTCACATAAGTCCAAGAGCAGTAGGAGTGCTAGAGGGAGCAAGAGGGAAAATTGCCTTGCAAAACATCTAAGACACTAACCATTTAATATATGCAACTCTGCTAGCAACTCTCACAGCTGTGTGTAATGGGCAGTGCTCTCCTGAGAGCATTTTCTTTAAAGTGTTTACAACAGGGATGTGTAACTGTGGAGGGGCAGAGACAGGTACATCTGTCTGTATTGCACTGTGACTGCTCAACAGAGCACAAAAAGAGGGCTGAACACAAGGCACGAGCCTGTGTAGGTGATAGGCAGAAGTTAAGCTTCATGTAGAGAAAGGTGTGCACAGAAAACATGGTGCGGAAGCACACTGTTTCCTTTCTCTGCAGCACTGCTGTGCCTTTCATTTAAAATAATTGAGAGTTCGAGTTAAAATTATAAGCAGCAAGGACATAGGGAAAGTTGATAATAGCCATGGGCTCAATCTATAGGGATTGATCGCACCAGAGATTGAGCTGTCTTCCATTAAGCAGCTGACGACAATGCCAAGTGCTACATTTACCCTTCCAGTGCTGGAATTTTTCACCCAAGCTTCCTCCCAGCCCTCACTAGAACTGTCAGAAAATCTGTCCAAAGTCTTAATTTCCTTGATTACTGGAGCAATCCAACATGATAATCAAGCAGATGCAGAAATCTCTCAAGCAGGTGGTCATGGTGACCAGAGTGTCCCAGGAGGGGGGGGCGTTGATGAGCCTATGAAGTCAAAGAGGTTTTTCCTCTCAGTCTCAGAGCTCCCAGAAACATCCTCAACACACTAAGAAATTCTCCCAACGGTCTCATGGGATCTGCTCATCATGACAGCACCCAGCAGCCTGCATTGATTTGGCTTCATTTCCGGAGGTGCACACAGCTGTGCAGGTTGTGAAGATGTCTCTGAAAAGATGCTCTTTTGGGAGGACAAAATAGATATTGTACAGATCTCCTCTGCCTCCAATCCTGTCCTCCCATCTCAAGAAAAACTCTGGTTTCAATCCACCTGAGGAGTTTCAACTTCTCTGACCCACTAACAATCAATTAACTAATTAAGGGCCTTTCCCCTCAAGCCAAACATCATCTGTTCAGCAATTATTAGTTATTTTGAACCAACCCCCAAACAAATCCCACTCAGTCTGTCAAACTTTCCCTGAGGTTTCAAAGGACCTTGTTAAAAACTCTTGCTCAGAGTTGTGTTTAGCCAGCTTGAAAGCTAGATGTGACCCAGCAGTGACACTGAGGAACCCCACATGGTGGCACCTGCTCAACCATGGGCACACATACTCCCTTCAGGACCAGAGCTCAGACCTCTAGCACACATGAAAAGCCACATGTAACATCACGTATATCCCCCAGTACCAAGCAGCACGATGAACTGCAGCATTAGGTAGCAAGGCAGGCTGAAAGCACTGCGTTTTGGCCAGGAACATGCATCTCCTGCCATGGAAATTGGGGGTGGCATCAGTAATTTCACTGCAGGCCTGTGCTTTATAGTAATCTGTGCAGGCAAATGCTGGAAATCAGGTTGCAGAGGGATGAGAAACTAGTAAAAGTCCTTGACAAATTGAGACCAAGTATCTCTCTGAGAAAACCACCACTGAGATTAGCACTGGGTAGCATCGGTCTGAAAACTGCAGACAAAAGACTGAATCCTGGTGCATGAGGTAGTCAGCTAGGAAGAGGAAAATATTTCAACTCAAGGCTATTTTTAATAATTCTGTGCATATTTCTGTATTTAAAATAGAATGCAAAGAATTGTGCTCCGAATTGCAGAGGTAAGCAGAGGAGTCTCACACCTGGGTGAAACTGCAGAGGGAGGAGGAGACTGATCTCATGAGTGAGAGCAAGGGCAACTGTAGCCCTTTTACCCACCTTGTAAATCCCCCTCCTAGCTTTTTGTGGACAAGTCAGGAATAAGTTGTGACCCCCAAATGTTGATTAGGGAGATTATGTTCCATCTGATAATTTTTAGGTCAGTTTTTAGAGATTCACGTTAGAAAAAAATGTTACCACTACGCAAGGAAGGTTAGACAAGTAAGGCAGCTCCCTGATACCATGGGAGAGGGTTCACCCAGACACATTGGTGCAGCTGACTACTAGCAACTAGTTAGCAATTAGAAATAATTAATGAATAAATCATGTATTTGTTTCAGTACTCCAAGGTCTTTGGGCACCTTCACACAAAATAATTAAAACAATAGATTACAAGTAAGGTAAGTCCCCAGGCAAGTGGATGTACATAAACCCACAGAAATACAAGAACAGAGGGTGTGAATGTGATGCAGATGCTAAGTTCTTGTGCTCTGCTCTGCAGAACCGAGCTCTTGGTCTTGCACCATGCTTTGAGCCCCGGGATGGGAGGAAGCCAAAAAACAAAGGCAAACATTAGTCCTAGGAAGCAATAATTGACAGCCATACTTCCATGAGAACATCCTAACACTGTGAAGGCTGATACCTAGGAAGGGAAAATACGGGGCTTTGCAGGCTACAGAGATGCCCGAATCTACAAGTAAAACCGACATAAGATTCCAAAGAGTTTCCATCTTCAGGTTTCTTAAGTAAAACTGCCTCTACATCACAACTGCTGACAGCAGGAATTACCTGGCTTGTGGGGCCGCACAGCACCATGAGCAGGAAGCAGCCAGGCAGCAGGTTATATGGATGGACATCTTTGATCTTTGGGACAGACAGAGCCTTCCCAAGCACAGCCTGAATGGGGAATTAAAGTGATCAGCCACATCTCCCTGCTCTGCACAAACACAAGCTGTTTTCCAGCACCTTGTGTGCCTGCCTGAACAGCACAACCTCCCTGCAAAACACAACAGGCAAGGAAGTGCCTTTTCTAAGCGGCCTGGTGGAGCTGCATGAAAAGCTTACCAGCTACCATTTGAGAAGCTGCAGGAATTACATTTAAATAAAGCAATCCACCAGTCTGAATGGTTATGATCAAACTCAGAATGACTGTGGGGCTGCTCAGTCTCAAGGAGTAGAATGGGAAAGTGGCTGTTTGCAATCTGGAACATCTTTGTCCTTTCCATGCAGATGCTTAAAGAAGCCTTTTCCCAGATCTTAATCTCTCTTGATGGTGCAATATGAAAGTCCCTAGAGGCTAAGAACAAATATTCAATTCTTACGGTTACTTATGAGCGCTGTTGCAGCCAGCATTTCCCCACTGCAGCAGAACAACATAGTGGTCACACAGGTCCGTGTATCCAACCTACAGTATCACCAGCAGTAAGGACAGGGGCAGGAGGAACCTGGCCAGACGGGCAGAGGCTGTGTTCCCTTACCCTGCTGACATATTGCTGCTGCCTCCTTTGGTTCAGCACTGCGCTGGTTCAACTTCCCACCTTTTCCAGCTTTTTGAAACAAAAGATTGACACAGGTGGGGAAATAATAATAATAATAATAATAAAAGCAACAAATAAACAAACAAAAAATAGAGTGCCTTTGCCACTCAGGTATTTTATTTCACTAGTCCACATGCACAGAGAGCCAATTAATTCCTCTGAAATTGTCCTGCTGTTAGGCTGAGCATGTTCGTATGGACTTTCCACACTCCCTAAGGGACCAGGAGCATTAAATATTGTCACCTAAAGTGTGGCTACAACAAGAAGTACGGCACATCTCTGAGTTAAAAACAAGCTCCTTTGGTAACAATTGGAGCAGGGTGCTTCATAGCCACATTGGCCTTTCCAACCAGACCCCACCCTTCTGGGGGTGTCAGTGTCCTTTCTAATCGTGACAAGAGTTTCGGTACCATTTCCACATCATTTTTTCATCCATTAAAATCTGTGTCATCTCTTGGTTCCAGCCACACTAGTAAGGTGAGGAGGAGATTTGTATGGGGGGATAGAGAAGTAGTAACATACAGAAGACACATTTCAACATGTTAAACAGGTTACTATCATCCACCATGTATTTGAGAAGGAAGTACTAAAGGGTCCAATCTGGCATTCCAGAAGTCATATGGCTGTTGGGGGGAAGCGACTTACTCTTAGCAAATCTGGGATTTAGGAAGCAACAGGTCTAAACTGGAAGTCCACTTCAGTCCCTAAGGCATTGCTCTATTTTCTATTCATGGCATGGAGTTTCATTAGCGTGGGCACAGGGCTGATCACTGTACCTCCTAATTTTCCATTAATGGGTCAAACAGAAACAAATTTTAACAAATCTGTTGAAGCATGTGAACAGATGAAAGAAAATCACAAGTGATCCATCAAGGCTTGAATCAGCTCGGTCCAGGAGGCGTGCTGGAGCTGGCACCTGCGTGTTCATATCCTGCTGTCACACTGCATTTTACCTTCAGTCATACAGTGCAGCTTGGCAATGCTACAGCCTCACTTCATCTTAAGCAAAAGCATCTCCCTCTGACTTTAGCTCACTGCTACACCTGAAAACTAACCCCAAAGCCCTAACAACTGTTCAACTTGCCCCTCAGTGTGGTGGTATTGGGTGAAGAATGTATAAAAAGTTGCACACCGGGAAACAGAGGATGGGACAGCTTCAGTAAGTTCCCACAGTTAGCTCAGCTTCAATCAGTTGTGAAATTTCACCCAGATTTTCATTGCTTACTTCATTCCCTTCCCCATTTGTAATTGCCTGAGAGAAGCTCATTATCAGGTTCCTCCATTGTTTCCAAACTCATCCCTGGGGCTGCAGGCAGTGATGGGGAAAACAGCAGCGTTTCCCCAACTCTCAAATCAATGATGCTCTTTGATGGGAGGAAGCTGTAAGCCTTGGGTGAACACCTTAAAACCTGCACAGAGAGTTCAGGTCCTAATTTCACATGTTCCCATGAAAGCAGCAAATCCCTTTTAGAGACACTATGGGGCCAGCGAGAATTGCATGTTACAGCCTCTCATCTTCTTCCCACATTTGGTCTTTGACCTCCCCCATCCCACAGATGAGAAATTATCAGGGTATGTGTCAATCCTTCCCTTGGTGACACCACGTGTAACAGGGACAGCTGCAGGTTGCACAGCCAACCTTTCATAAAGAATGGCAAGTATGGGATATCGGACTGTCTCCCTTCTGCCAGTAAGGCTCTGCATAATGGAAGCAGCTAAGTTACTGGGTGCTGCTGGTTCCCCAAATGAGCTTATAAATATAGGTCATCCGCAAATGACCAGTGAATAAAACCAACTCCAGCACCAGTTAACATCATAACATAGTGGGAAACTGGCCCCTGTGTTTTCCCAGATGTTTCCCACTGTTCAAGACCAGCTACAAGCACCCACCTCACCTGGGGCTTGGTGAAGATTTGGGTACAAAGCCTAGTTTTTGCTGAGCTTCCAGGAAGACTGTCATGTCCTTACACTTGCTGAAATTTAAGCCTGGGATGCAATATGGCACATGCTGTTGAGTTTAAATATTCTCCTTTCTACTCAAAATGTTATTATTTTGAAATCAATGATTTATTGTCCATTTGCCTGGACGACTGTGATCAGTATGCACGATAGGTCTGCAAGTGCATGATTATTACTTCAGAGCTATTCAACCAGGCTGACTCCAATGAGACTTTTGATTTTGTTTTGGTTTTAAAAATGGCAAAGAGCTGTTTCTGCTGGAGAGAGACAGCTTAGTAATACTGAAAACACAATGTCCTAATCAAAGTCTAGAAATGTATTATTTCACGCACTAGCTACTGAATGATGAATTAATAATGGTATCTCAAATACATCTTCCATCAATATGCTTCTTCAGATGCCATCAGCATTTAATTAACAAATTACATGACACAAGGAGGATTCAGATGGTCACCAAAAGCGATGTCCCATATGCTACTAAGATTCTTGTGATTTCTGCAAGGCAGTAATTTTTCTCTACCTAGAAATTAATCAAAAATCAAGTATTTTCACAGTACATTTAGAACTGCATTTCTCCTAGTTTGCTGAAGATTGGAGTTCGAGTCTTTGGCTTTGGTTCAGATCTTCTAAATTTTATGCCATGCAATAGCATTCATATAAAAAAATAGTGACAGTATATAGCTGCAGAGGGGCCTTCAGCAGATCCCATAACTCTTACAGTGAGGTGGAACACCAGTAAACCACACAAGTTCTTTCTCAGTTAACTATCTTAATAAGTCAAGAGAAAATAGTTATGGCTGTCCTAAGAAGCCTGGACATTTGTTTTATCTCATAACAATACAAAAGGTCGTGCTGCTCTGTCTTCAAAAGGTTGCAGAGAACTCAGACTGAATCCAGGAATGGGGAAGTTTAAGCACACAAGTGAAATGTCAGCCAAATGACCAGAATGATGAAGAGGGAAAGAACAGCTGTAGTTCCCCAGTGGGCTGAACGGCATCCAAGTGCTCAGCTGCAAAAAGAAGGGAACCAGGTGCAGAAGGTAAGAGGGAAAGGCAAGGACATGCAGGCTCCAGATGAAGGAAATAGGCATATTGCCTTTTCTTTGTGTCTTTACTAATAGAAGAGAGGGAGATGTCTGCTTCAACCTAGAACTGAAAGCTGGTTGAGTTAAACCAACAACAACAACAAAAATCTATTAAGTATCACATTAAAAGCTTATTTTGCTTTTTTTTTTTTTTATGGCTCATGATTTTATTTAAATGTATTCTTATGTTCTCCAGATTTTTTCACTGAAAGAAGTTGATTCTGAAGTGACCTGGCAAACAAAGCTACTTTAACTCTATAGGTGTGCTTATTCTGTAGACTAGGTCAGGGGATTGTGAAGAAGCGTTCTGCTCCCCAGCCGTCTCCAGCAGGAGAGAGCACAGTGCACTGGCAGCGATGCCACTGGGCAGGCTCAGGTGGCAGAGCCACGTGTAGGTCTGAGGATGCTTCTTCCAGAGACTATGAATGACTACAAAAGCTTTCCGATCTGTGCTGAAGAGCAGATCCTCACCCCAAAACCTTTGCCAAGTTTGACTCTCCTTTGCATCACATGAAGGAGAAAGCATAGTTATGTAACTAAATGGAGCTAATGTACTGCAAGTGGTGGGGAGAAGATGAGCCCTGCATTCAAGTACACTGTTCTGGTCCATATAATCCACTCCTAATTAGTAAATATAATGCTCGCTATTCAATCGCCCTCCCTGCTATTGTTACGAGTTGCCGTATCGCGCTAATCACTGCACAATCCTGCAGCAAGCAGCTGTTCATTCTCCAAAGAGTTCACAGGAGACCAAATAAACAAGGAAAAAATAAGAATAGCACAAAGTGTCCAAGGTTATACAGCAAGTTTGTAACAGTGCAGGAATATACCTCATGTACTTCTTGCCCTTGCAGATGGCTCCTGAACTTCCCAACTGTACATTTACACTACCTACACCTCTTTGGATGCTTGTTCACAGCACAGGTAGCGCCAGCACCAGAGGCAACAGCTCAGATAGGTGTGGGGCAGCTCTGACAGTTTTACAGAAGTGACCAAGATTTTCAAAAGTGCAGTGAAGTGTCCAAATCTAATTACAGCTCAGAGTTGAACTCTTAACCTCTTGGGTCATTTTCAAATATCCCAAACAGAATTAGTAACAAAAACATTTGCTATTTTTCTTTTTCCCTTTGCTCTTGTTTTTCGTTACACAAGGATGAAGCGATATCGTGCTATGACAAGCAGCCAGAGCTAAGCTGAAATGCAGCTCCTGCTGCAATCCCTCATTCAGTTGCTCATTTCCCTCTTTCATGCCAGTCTCAGGAAGCTTGTTAATAACAGCTAGAGAGACAGACCTCTTCCATCTCTGCCTCTGTAACAAGTAAATTTTCCCCAGAACAAATTTCTGAGATTTCTTCCCCAGACATCCCTCACCGTGCCCCAATCCAAGATCAGAGGTATTTCCGGAAATTAAGTTCGCTCCACCAATGGTGTTACGTACTCTGTTCTTGACAAACCACCCTTCATTGCCTTAATGTTCTCATTATGGTTGATACACTGCATCGCTGTTCATTTATTATAGCATTTTAACTCCAGTTCAGATTGTATATCACTGGTGGAGCTCCTTGGGATAAAGGGCAATGAATACTTTAATTGCCTGATAAATTATTAAGGACACTCCTTTAATTGGGTAATGTGGTGTTTACATCTTTGAAGCAAACACTTATGGAATCTACACGGGTGCATATTTTTGCTAAACACACAGCTACCAGCCTCTATCTCCCCTCGAGAACAAGAGTTTTATCAGGCTATTAAAATAAACACCACACAGGATAAATTGTGCCAGATGCCAGGCAAGATCTGCAGCTGGAACAAAGACGCAAACCTCCATCAAAGTCAAAGGAGGTGCATTGACTTACATCAGCTGAGAGACTGAGCTTCTGTGGCCAATGGAGTTCACTCAAAGTGAGGCAACACAGCAGAAGACCTACATTTTGCATCGCTTTAGCTAACCTAGTTCATTTGAACTGAAATGGGTCACAGTGTACCCACACAAGGAGTTCAGCAGCAATCCCGACTTCAGAAGAGCACAGAGAAAATGTAGCTGGGGAGAGCAAGTGCGTATTGTGTTAAACAGAGCCTGGCATGGCAGAAACCTGGGCTTTCAGCTGCTCTTGCAACCATTTCAGAAATAAAACATCCTTGGAATCTAGCCATGGGGAAAAGATGGGACCAGGAGGGAGTGAGTCCCTTCCTGTGACACTGCTACTCCCAGCTTTCCCTTCTCTCTGAGCATCTCTGTATTTAGAAACTGAGCTTTCTTGAAGTTTTGCAATGGCCCTTTCCTGAACTGTGTGGATGTGAAGATTTGTTGCATCCTTTCCAGCCATATGCTATGCTTCTTGCTTATTAAAAAAGAGAAGGGAGCAGGCTGTCTAGGAAGCAGCTTTGTGTTGCTCAGAAATAGTCAAGTAACAGGCTTTTCAGGGGAAGTCAGCATTTCAAAGGTGTCGCAAGTCTATTTGTTACCAGCTTTTGGTAACACATTGTACCTGAACTCAGACCCTGCGTCCAGCAGGGACATGAGGCATCCTTAATGCCTGCTTTAATGAGTGCCCGCTCGGTTCATTCGGGGGCCTTGGCGCAGCAAGGGGCAGACAGGGCTGCACCCAGACAGGACCACTTGGAAGATGGGCAGCATCGTCACTGAGCAGACATATTGGGGAGCCTTCCTCTCATCCTCTGCTATATCCCATGACTTCCTCCTCTAATCCCCCTCTCCTCCCCAAAATGTTATTCCACCAAAATGGCATAGCACAGAGTTTCTTGGCTTCCCCTTTATCTAAGGCCCATCATCTACAGCCAAAGGACACAAAAACAGCCTGGGTACAATGTGTATGTGTATATACAGATATGCACACACACAGAGACATGGTGTTTACGCAAGTGACTTTTCCTAAGAAAAGATGACAATGTAGTAACTTCTCCACCTGCTAAGATGTCACCATATTTTGTCGGGGCAGGAATTCACCCCATGTCGAGTCACACAACCCTACTGCAGCGTTATCTGGATTTACCCCCCCCACCTTTCCCATAGCACTAGGGCGAGAACGTGGTTAAGCCTTAGAGATAGAAGAGCTCTCTGCCCTTTGAAGGGCTGCAGGGAAAAGTGCAGTCACAAACCTACTGCTTACTGCCTGAGAATCTCAATAACAAAGTCAAATTAGTTGAAATCCCAGCTGATTCCTTTTTACCAAAGCAGAGTTTGAAACAGTACATCCAGAAAAACATCTAATTCAGTGCTCAGATCTTAAGAAAATCAATCCCTGTGAACATGCAACCAAATGAAAACAAGTGTAGATGGAGAAATTCCTCAGGTTAACGCTTCCAAACAGATCAATGCACAAACTCCTGTGAATTGATTTCCTGGAGCTCCAGCTCCACATTAGCTCTTCAAGACAACCCTGATCATCCCTGGATCTACAAGACCAGGGAGAGGGGCTACATTTGTTGATTTTTTGCCTCTCTTTCTCCAGTTCCACTTCTTTCTGCTCCCCTCAGTCCTCCCCCTGCATCTCACGCTCCAGCACAGCCCACCAAGGGATTTCTGCCCCAGCCAACCACTTTCCTGCTGTGAGCTGCAGGGCTTTCAGCAGAGGACAAGGCTCAGCAACATCAAGGGGCTGGGCAGGAGCAAGGGGAAGATTGGTGAGTTCTGAATGTGAAGGAAAAAACCCTCTCCCACACAGATATGGAACAGACGTGGCCTATTCACTCAATTTAGGCATTTCTTCTGCATCATGCCATGCTAAGAGGTGGTGGAAAGAACTGCACCCTCACTTTGATAGATGCATCCCTTCTCCTTCCACCAATAACCTTTTAAACTGCATCCCAGAAAGGCCGTTCCCAGTTGTCCTGCTGAATCTGTTATAACCACAGGACAGCTAAGCAGTGCTACATCAACTCTGTCATTAATGGGTGCAAAGACATCGCACACTGCTCGATAACCATTATGCTTTTGTCTAGTTAAAGTTCACTTCCAGCACCCATGCTATCAGAAGAGAGTACAGCCCAGGGAAAACGACACAAAAAAAAAGAAGCTTCCTTCTCCTAGGTGGGCAGGAGGGAGTCCACCCTCCCCGAGGATGGCAGAAGTTGCCATGGTCACTAGCTGATGGCACAGGACCCAGTGCACCACTGTACTTGGCTTTTATCCCAGCAGCACTTTGATTTAATGGGTGTCACATCCACATCAGCTGGCAGAAACTGCGTTTGATTTTGCTTTTGGATGCTTGTGTGCAGCTCCCAAAGCTTTTGACCTGCTCATGCTTTCTATTCTCTAGGGCTGCTGCTCTCATCTCAAGATCAGCTTTACCACCAATCCCCGAGTCAGTGCTTTACCATGCAAAAATTAACAAAAAGTACAATGAGCATGCCTCCAATTGATCTTGACAGAAGGTCCCACACAATAAAGTGCAGTAGCAATCTGTGTGGCACCACACAGATTCATGGCTGTATTCCAGCACTGGGATTAGATCATCCCTTGGGGTCATTCCTGCACATAGAACACATATACACAGACGAGTTTCTTCCAGCAGGCCCAAGGTGCATCCAAAACTGAGGCCATCTCTTATTTATCATAGCAAAGGAAACACCTTATCCAAACAGAGGTCCAGAACAAACTGCCGAGCAGAAAGATAGTCACGCAGCAAGTGCTCAGCTGCAGTGGTGCAGTCAGACTCTTTGCTGCCTATACACAAGTCTGTGAGTGCAGAACGTTCACAATGGAAACCCAGCTAGGATAGAAGAGGTTCCATGTCACCTCCCACACCCCATCACAGCCCGGTTGGCATCTTCCTCACTCAGCTGCAACCTCAGCAGAGCCTCTCACAGCTGTAAAGTGGCATAAAAGACAAAAAAGGGAGTACATAAAACCAGTGCTAAGTCATAACTGCTCTCAAATGCTATAGCTGGCAGTATTGCAGGCAAAAATATAATATAGAGTTTAATTTGCAGCACTATACAAACTACTATAAACAAGCAGGGGGAAAGAGCTTCCTATTTTCTTCCCTTTACCTCAAGGCATTTCTCATCTGCCTGTGCTGGGGTGACCATCTATCACATCTCTTCCCACGTGCCAGAAGACAGGCATGCTGCATCTGATTATGCCGCTTTATCTCTGCCTGGGTTTTAGGAGCCATTCCCACTTTATGATATGCTAATCTGATAACATTATTTCTGAGCAAGACACCACAGCAGAGGGACCACTAGCTACTTAGTGGAGTCCAAATCAAACGCAATCAGACATGCTGCTTGTTTTTCAGGTGTAGGTTTCAAAGGGTGCGAGTACAGCCTGTCTCCAACATGAGAGAAAAAGCAAAACTTGAACATATAGAAAAAAATCAAAGAGGCAATATGTATACATGATGTGAAAAGGATATTTTTCAATTAAATAATGAAACTAGCATTTCATTTCAAGTTTATTTAAAATATTTTGAAGTCTAGCTTTTTAAATTTAGGCACATATTTAAACTAGAAAGCCATTTCAGAGCAGAGTCCAAGAGTTTCATTTTGAAAGTATTGAAACAGCATTTTGTCAACTTCCAAACAAAGGGAGTGACAGTTTCAGAAATGTTCCTCCTCCTTTCTGCAGCCAAAACTATTCCCCTAATTTAAGCCCTTTTTGTGAAAAGTTTGAGTACTCTGAAGCAGAAAAATTCCACTGAGCTCATTCAGCCCTTCTGTTGGAGATGTCAAAGGAGATTTCCAAGATCTGCACATCCAACTGATGTGAAGCAGCTCTCACAAGGTGGCAGATCCATTTGTTCGTGGACTAAATGGATAACTTTACAGTACATAATCCTCTACTGGTCCATTTACCTTTGGCTGCAACTATTGTTGTCATCTAGATGTATATTCCAAGGGAAAGGCGCTTATATAAAAAGCCTACAAGAGCAAACAGGAGCAGGATGCTGGCTCATTCTCCGTTCAGCTCTTCCTGCAGAGCGGCAGGACCCGCCAGCCTGCAGCTCCAGTCACACCACGCACCAATGCCCAAACACTTTGGTTGCATGAGCTGTGGAGGCAATTAGGCCAGACCATGGAGCTGAGACCTGAGCTTGGGCATCCCCAAGGATGCTGCTTGTTCTGCTGCTTTTAAATTATTGATCTTCAACAGAGGAGGCTTGGATTGCCCATGTTGATGTCTCCATAAATAAATTCAAAGAGCCATTTCAGCAGCATCACCACCTTCCCCGTGACAGAGCAGCGGTGTACTGGAGCAGACACGTGTGCTCAATGCTTTAGGGCCTCGGGGGGAGCAGCCGCAACCTTGTGGTGTGGCTGCTGGAATGGGCATCAAGTCTGGCATGCCAAGAATCTGCAGCAAGGCAGGTGAAGTACATGGGAAGTGCTAGCAATAACTTCTGCAACCTGTTACCTGTCCTTCCCCTCCCTGCACTTTGCAAAAAAACCATACATAGGAGTGTCAGCAGCAGAAATGTGTCATCTACTCTGCCTGCAGGGATTAGAAATCTGGTATAAATTATCCTTTTCCTTAATTACTTGATCCTACCTAATCCTCAGTGGGCAATGTTGACCTTGATAGTCCAAATCTAGGCTTCTTATCCTGCAGAGCCTCTTTATGTTGTTTCCAAGCATTTGCAGAGCTGCTTTCCAGCCCCGGGGTGCCTTGGATCCTTTATGCTGTGGCTCAGCAGAAGCAGGACAGCTCCGCTGCCAGCAGCGAACACGAGCCCTTCTGAACCAGGGGTCTGTCGCACTGCCCAATGGTGTGTAAGTGCTCCAAAAAGGACAGAAAGTGTTGGAGATGTGCCCCCGCCCTGGAAGTCCAGAGGGGCTTACAGCCTCTTGGATGTAAAATTTCAGAGGCTTGGAGCTGCTGCATCTCCCAGCCCAAACTAACACCAGTGGAGTGTAAAACCATGGCCCAAAGGAGGCAGCACTGTGAATGAGCCCAAGCAAATTCAGGGGAGATCAGAACAATGACATGCATAAATTGATTTTTCACCCTAAGCTCAATGGCTACTTATCTCCAATAGCAAAATTAACATTCGATTAGATTTGCTAAATAATTCACGGCAATACATTTGATGTGATAGTGAATTCCAGCTGTGAATCATCAGCATTTTGCATTATTGTGCTGGCAGTAACCAGGATTATTTCTTGGAAGAAGGCACCTCATTGTTGTTTCCACTATCCACACCCAGATTCTTCTGGGGCTTGAAGCCTCCTCGTTTCATATTGCCTGGGTCTAAATTTGAAGGGATAAAAGGAACTGTTGCTATTGAAATTTTTATTTTAAAGCAATTGAACCATACACAGCAGTTTGATTTGCTGGTGGTTTTTTTCCAGCAATGGAACACATTTGGAGCTCTGCAAATCTTTTGTAATGAAGCAATGCAGAACCACTGCTTAGTCATGCAAATGAAATGAGAGTTAACTGAAAAGCATTCTGGGGAACATAAACCCTCTGCCAAAATTCAAAGCAAAAACTTCTATTGTCAATCAAAATGCATAAACGTTTCCAAATTGGCTTTTATGCGTGTGCATTGTTGGGAGAAGGACAAGCAAGACAGAGCAAACATTCCCTGCAGTCTCCGAGATAACCAGTGCACCAAGTATTTGCGAGGGATGCAAATATTTTTCTATGAAACTTCTGAAAATACACACAGAGTTATTACTATGAGCCGAGAAGGAAGAAAACAGTTTTCCATCCACCACTGAAGCACCCCAACCTCCACTGAACCCACCCTTTTTCATTGTCACGTTAGACACCAGGGTGGCCTCTCAAAGAGCAAGACATTTGCAGGAAAATGACAAAATTCACTCGGTTTTCCTCTTGAGAGCCAGGCAGGCTGTTCTCCACATAAACCCACTGCCAACGCACCACGGCCTGGGCCCGAAGTAGCCCCATTGCTGCTTCCCCTGGCCTCTGTCGCTCTCTGCTTTAGCATTTGAGAACCTTCTCTAACTGTTTTTTATGAAACACATTCTTATAAAGAGAGAAGCACACAGCGATGGCTGCAATATCCAGGCTGCGCTCTACCTTGTTTGCTTGCATAGCCCTATTTCACAGCCCCCCTGCAGAGGAGCGGTACCCTTAGAGCTGAAGCACGTGTCACCACACGGCCAGCTGCCAGCCGAGCCACTAACCCGCCCTGCAGGCCAGCTTCCCTGAACCTCTCTCACATCACCTCTCACACCATAGCTTGGTTTCCACTCCCAAAGGACAGGCATGGCAGTGCCAGGCCTGGCTGCTGGGAACACCCGAGGCTTCAGCCCAGGCACCAGGCCTAGGACAGGCCTTCCAACCCCGCCATGCCTGCCTGCCAGCGAGGAAGAAGAGGGGCCCTGGTGTCTGCACCAAAGGGCATTTCCGCATGCAGCTGCCCATGCCGTGCTTTCTTCTTCAATCTGAAGCCTTCTGCAAACAGGGTGTAGCAGGCTGTAGATAAAATTTGAGCTCTCTATAACCCTGCTCTTAGAGATTACTTGAGACTCTCATACTGCTGAGGGATCAAAGATGAATAGCTGTTCTAACCTGTGCTTCCACAGCAGCTTTTACAACATTAGATATAATGACCAGGTATTCAGCTGGTATAAACTGCTTGAGCTTTATTTTCTCCACTAGCAGTAAGAGACAGTTCACATCCAAGGACTTCTCCAAAGTCAGTATTGGATCTAGATTATACACTTCTCTCACTCAGCTATACAGCATTTATTCATTTTCTTGTTTCTGTTCATACTTCCACAATGGCTAACACGTCTCTGATACAGACACTAGAGTTTGTTGGCATGTAGGATCAGCAGCAGAGACTTAAGAATATAAAAGCAAACCAACCTTCCTCCACTTGCCACTGAGAGGCTCACGCAGTGGACTCAGACCCACTCATCCTGCACATAGCAGAGCACTCGTGGTACCTGCCACAGGCTATTTCCAAATTCCCTGCCTGTCCCACTGTGCAAGGCACACACACACCCTGCATTAGACAGCAGCAACTTCAGGCCAGGAAAACAAGGTCATTGTCATCGTGATAGCAAGCAGCCTCAGGCTGTGGGTGTCTCGATCAGACAGACCGCAATGCTCAGGAGATATGCAACTGGCTGGCAGCTCAGCAGGCACAGCATCCCTCATAATGAATGAGCTTGCTGTACAAAGATATTCGCAAGAATACAAAGCATGGTTTCTCTCTTAGATCTCAGTTTGGTCCAAGGATACACCTGGCTGTGAAAGCCAGAGGAAATCTGATTCAAAAGATTTTGAAAAGGGAAGAACAACAAAACAGACCGTACAAGTGCTCTAAGAACATAGTGTTAATTCTGCCTACACTCCTCTGGCAGCGCCACCAGGTGAAGTGCAGCATGTTGATCATATCCTACAGGGAGAGCAGGCAGCATTGATTGTGGGAGTCTGAACAGCAGAGGCTGAGAGACACATGGAGACAATCTCTCCTGCCTTCTAAAAAAAGTTAGTGAATTAGTGACAGAGATTAGAGAAAGACAGGACAGGCTGGAGAACACTTGAACATGATGCCAAAACCCACAAGCCATTGAATATCTCTGCTGTTTTGTGCGCTAAAAAGCTACTTGTGCCATTAAGACCAGGAGTGACAGCACTGACAAGATTTATCAGAGAACATTTACTCTGGACTCAACAAAAAATTGCCTCAGTAAAAGCTCTGCCAGCTCTGCTGACGTAGAAAGGCCTCTCTTATAACCAAATTCATTAGGAACTGTAAGAAAACCATTTCTTCATATGACTTCTGCATATGAATTCAGCACAGACAGATGCAATGGGAGCTTTGGTAAAATATCATTAATCAGGGCTACATTTGTTGGTGAGTATAGCAGAGAGGAAAGTTTCAAGTAAGTTATTTTTCCTGTAAAGCATATTTTTAAGTGCTATGGTGTTCTACTAGCTTAAATGCCTGTGCTGCCACTGGGGTTTGTATTTAGTCCTCCTCAGTGCTAATCAGCTCAATGCTGCATGCAGACAGTGTTGCTGTTGCCCTCATGGTGCAGCAATTCCTGTTCTTCATCGACCATATTTTACTTGACCAAGATTTCTACACTTGTTCCCAGTTAGATACAGAACCAAGTTAGAGAAACAAAAGCAAGAAACTTTACTAATGAAAAGTCAGTGAAATAGGACTGATGCAGCAGCCTCCCCCAAAGCCTCCCACTTCCTACAGTCTGCTCCAATACAGGCATCACTCAGTCTCAGCACAGTGCCAGGGCTTCTCTCCTGTTCCTAAACTGGGTCCAAGGGTTCAGAGAACCACAGAGCTGCAAGAGAGGACAGCACAGTGCCAGCAGAAGGAGCTGGTGAAGCCCGTGAGCTCCCTTAATGCTCTTCTGCTAAACTGTGGCTGTTCTCTGGTGAGGGGAAGCTGTTTAGCTAGGGATTTTAGGACTGAAGGGGAATTATTGCATGAAACTGATTCAACTCCCTGCAACACATGGGCCAGCACGTATTGTTGACTCCAGGGTCTTTCCACAGTTGCACTTTCAGCAGCCCAAGATTTGCAAAATTAAGGCTGCACACAAGTTCAGCAGTATCCTCTGGTGCACCAGCATGGAGCTGTTAATGACAAGGTCACACAGACTTCCAAATCTGCAGTGCATCATCACCTCCCTCCCATGCAGCTTGGAGGAGGAAGCAGCATCTCTCATTTAGACCTGTGTGCATTTCAGCACATCAATGAAGTTGTCAGCTCTCTGTCAACATTGAAAAGATGCTACCATGCCTCAGAGGGTCCACAAGAAACAATGCAAGTCTTTGGCTCCTAACAGAAAGCTGCTCCTTGAAACCTTACAACAGACCTCTGGTTGGGACAGGAGTGAGGACCAACAAACCTGTTGCTCTAATGAAGTTTAAGCCAGTCTCTGTGGAGATGAGGTGCCTTTTCCTACACAGCCTGGCAAACATGAAAAGACAAGCCAGGCAGATAGATTGCAATCTCCATTGCGTGGCACAGGGTTAGATAACAAGGGCACTACATTTAACTGTCCTCCAGCCCTTCAAAACCCATAAGAAGCAGCTTTAAACAAAGGCTAAGGCTTGAATTTCATTGTATTTCTGACAACTTGATTGCTGGAAAAAAGAAAAGAAAAGGCAGAATCTCCTGCAGTGGTCTTTGAAAGATTAGGCTCATTACTGTTAACATGGTGTAAGAAGTGGACATTAATTAATGCTGAATTGCAAAGGAATTCCAGTAGTACAACATATTTCACCCCTGCTGTTGCAGCAATGAACTCATTATGAATAAAGAAATTAAAAACATATATCAGAAGGAAAAGTTAATGATTTTCCATTTATTATTAAGTGTGGGCAAAACACAGCACTGGACTATAATGAAAGAAGAAAAACGTACCTCTGATTCATTTCTAGGATAAAATCACAGCCCAAAGCACGTTCTTTGCTGGGAATGAAGTGTTTATCAAGTGATTTCAAAGCTATGCATCATGACCTTGAGCCAACACTTAGCATCACGTATCAGGTTTTCTTTCTACACAGAAAAGCAGCACTCACCTCCCGGCCCCTGTGCACGGTGGCTGGCTGGAGGGCTGAGAAGCCCAGCAAGAGGTGGTCACAGCCAGTAAAAGGAGAATAAGGCCCAGAGGAATATCCAGAGGCAAGACTAGAGCAGCTGAAGCAGATCAAGCACTTTACGGTCAGTCAATCAAAGCTACATTCATGCTGTTAGATGGGGGTTGAGGCTTTGCACACTACACAAGATAAAAGAAAGTTCGGGTTGTGTAACCATCCTTACACGCAAATGCCAACGCCACAGCTGCAGTAAATCAGGAATGCTCCAAGGACACCCGAGAGTGGCTCAGCTCTGTGGGCAGACCCCGCCCAAGGACACCAGATCAGCATTGCCCCTTCCCAAACCATCTGTCACCTTGCAAATTAACCCAGCTGACACTCAGCTAGGTGCGTCTGCAGCTGCAGTGAACCTTTCCTGCAGGTTCCAGTCTCAGATATTTATTTCAGTAGGTCTTGCTTTCATATCTTTACCACTTCTATGACTTCCATTAGTCTTTTTGACTTGAACTGCATGGTTTGGCTTCACATTATTTCTGTCATTGCTCTGCCTGTACCTGATACAAGTGTCAGTGACTGCAAAATTCCATGAAGCTTAGCTAAACCTGTGTTGTCACATAAATAATAGTCCTCATAGGCAATCTTATAGTCATAATAGACAATCTGTAAGAAAGAACAGAAGGAAAATAGTCTTAATAAAACATTTTGCCCTAAGCAAGAAATATGCTTTGTGTAGCATACATGAACAAAGACATCTGCAATGTAAAACAGAATTGTGACCTTGCTGCTGGAACATTCTTTACTTAACACCACAACAAGCAAATTAATGGATTTTGAAATGGTGCAAATAACAGTAATAATAATCATTTTGCCTCTTGGCATTTGTTTGCTGACAGCTAGGTTTAGCAGCAACCATTTTGTATTATTATTTGTAAAAGGGATTGCAAATAGAATTCCACATGACCTTAACGACATCACAGAAGCATGTGTCAGGTGACAAGGTGTTACACATGAGTAATCGAGGTTTGGTGAGTGCTTATAAGACAAACAGCGGAAGTCTGGAAACAGAATGCTGGCTACCAGAACTGTGGGGACTTCATGCTAGGATATGTATGCATGTGGCAATGCCACAGATGTGTTAATCTGGCATTTGAGCCCCCACATGGGCAGGTTGTGATTATGGTTACCATGGAAATTACTTGTGCTATTCCATATGCATTTGCACACAATAAACTATTGTGTGACAGTAAATCTCATGATGTTGTTTAAGGGAACTGTATCCTCCTGGGGTGCATTGAATTGTTGCGTCTGGACCTTGCCCCCTGCCAAAATTTCCTGCCTTGCTGAGGGATGCCTGAACCACCCCCTTCAGTAGGCCCCAGGACAGTTCTTGGCCCTTCTGGGCTGGACTGGAGCTGGGACAGCCCCTTGGGCCTGCCCACAGCCCCAGCAGTGGTGATGGGACCTTTTTGGGGTGGGGGTGTGGAGGAAGGGGGCAACAGAGTCACTACCTCACACAGCAACCCCAAAACACCTGCACCTCTGGCATCAAATCTGTTCTTTAGCAGCTGAGGGAGAAAGTTCACCCTTCCCATCCAAACCAGCCTGTTTGCAGAGCAGCAGGAATGGGCTTCAGGTATGATATATTTTATTTGGGGTGAAAATGTACTGCAGGAGAGACTGCTGCTCCCAGAGGGGTTGGACTGATGAGGAGCTGCTGGTCTCAGTGGTAGAGAACCGACGTGATCCGCTACAGCTAAGGGATGTGCTGCTGAAAATTGAGAAGGGGAGTAGGAAATGTTGTGCACAGTATTAACCAATTAAACCTGCACAAAGATTAAGTGGAACCTTAGTAGCAGCTTGCAAAGGGGAAAGTATTCTGCATGGAGTTTTTCAGCAAAGATCACAAATTGGCTTCTAAAACACCTCAGTGTGTTTCAAACAGTAAATTTATTAGGCTAGTAGGTACAATAAAAGAAACATCTCTGCAAATGGAATCCCCCTGGCATATGTGCCTTCAAAATGCTGTTGGAATTTTAAACCATGATAATTGCTTTGTAATGTAAGCAATTTCATTATGAGTGTGAACACCACAGAGCACACATCACCGCAGCTGTACCTCCAGCTCCAACTTCAGCTGCCTCTCTGAGCAAAGAGCCCTCTGATAGTGGCATGCATAAATGCAGCTCTGGCACGACTGATTGCATATGTTAAAGAGAGTTCGTTTAATGGCCAAACCTGGTCTGCAGCAATTTGTGCAAGGCTGCAAGAGGGAGAAGCCCCAGCAGCATGGGCTGTAGGGCAGGACAGCGGCCCTTTTGTGATTGGCGGCACTCCCCATGGGATGTTCTCTACATGGGCTTCTGGCTCTAAGGCAGTGATTTATTAGGCAACTGTCAGCACAAGACAACTTTTCTAACAGAGAAAATTTCCTTCCTCTAAGTGAAACAAATTAAAACAGAAAGGGCTGCAAACAAATCTGATGGCATCCTTGTGGGCTGTCTTTTCTTTCAGGTTTGTTCTGAGTCTAGCAGCTTCAGAGACTGCACCTACAACATACTTGATGTTCCTAGGTCCCAGACATTTCCCATTACCCATCCCCACCCAGGCTGGTGTCAGGGCTCCATGCCCAGGCTGCCTGTTCCAGGCACCCCCTCCTGCCTGGGGAAGCATGGCATCCTACCAGTTGTTCCTTGGACTAAAGCACGGAGTAAATCACCAGCAAACAATGACAAAAATGCAACAATGTACTGCAGAGGAACTGAAATAGCAGTGAAATAGCCAGGAGCAGGAGAGCAGCTGAATTTGGGACATGGTGACTAGCAGCTCCCCAAGCCCACAGCAAGAGCCAGGCTCGTGCAAGTGGTGGCCCAAGTGCCACCTTTAGCTGGTGGTCCTCCTGCCACAGCATTCAGACTGAAAGTGCTGATTATGAGCATCTGTCACAGGACAAATTTCTGGGGGAAAGCTACACAGAGCAGCTTAGCAGCTTCTGAGGAGCAGGCTGGAGAGAAACACAGTGTTTTGCCCTATTAAAGGCTCTAAAGCATTCCACTGAAAAGCTTTCACACCCTGCACTTTGGAGGAGGAGCTGGGAATTTAACAGGAGGTTTTTGGTGTCAAAAGTGTGCCTTTTGCTGTTTCCAGAGGGGAAAAAAAAAAAAAAAAAAAAAAGCCAAACTGTGAACCTATAAAGGTTTGCAAACAGGCAGTGAAGACCTGCTCAAACAAAGCTAGCTGCCAAAGCATGCAGCGGGCTTGTTCCAGGAAGGAGATAAACCCTCAGAGCATCCCACACCTCAAGCCTTGTGGCGGAGCCATGCCGGGCTCCCACTGCGCTGAGCAGAGAAACGCTCAGGGAAGGGCTGGGCCAGGGCTGCAGGAATCACCCCCTGCATCTTCCTCTTCTCACCCATGCACAGCCCTAGACCTTCCAGCAACCTTACAGCTGTAGTCATTATCACCTGCGAGAGCACTGCAATTTCCTGTACTTTCAGTTCCTCAATTACATTGATTATCACATTAAACATTCCTGGTGCTACAGGAACAGACTAAAAATAATAACCTTGTTTCTTCCTAATACAAATGAAACCCATGTGTACTACTGAGAGCATAGCGGGCTCATTGTTTTGCAGTAACGAAGCTTTCATCTCAAGAGATCCAATTCATACTAATTCATAAAAAATACTTGCCAAGGCTGTGCACTTTTTTTCTTTTTTTTTAATGCTGCTTCTGCAAGTTCACATCTGCTCCATGATTAGCCCTCATTGAAACAAGGTGGAGGAGCCACAGAAAAGCAGGAATTCACAAACCTATGCACCTTGCGCTGCTACAAATAACTGCAGCTAACTCTGCTTGATTTCCCGATACAGCAACATGTTGCAAAGGAGAGAGCAGCAGTAAGACACTGTGCTTATGTTCATATATATATTAATTAGCAACTAGACCAGAATAACACAGCACAGGAACTACCCCAACACTCTGCTAGGGGAGAAGCAGCTCCCACCAGAAAGGATGCAGACAGCAGCCGCTGTCCCCCTCCGGGTGCTTTCCACCAGACCATGCCCTGCAGATCTGTTCCCTCGGGGCTCCTCTGTTTCTCCTCCCTCCCACTAGAGACATCTGCACCAAGATCTGACTGTAACACAGCATTACTCCTTCTTTTAAGCTCCACAAAGAAAGTGAAAAGGCGGGAAGGAGGTGGAGGAGAGTCTTCCCTGCGCTTCACTTTGGGCCAGAAGTGGTCACACTCACTCGGCCAGGTGATAAGCTGGGGACACAGCAGGATACCCGCCCTCCCCACATCACAGCACCCATGTGGGAGCAGGATGAGGAGGTGCTCACGCCCAACCCAGGGGCTCCCCCATGCCAAGAGTCAGCCCTCCATTATCACCACTTCGATTATCTGCAAAAACCTCAATTATCCAGAATGAGGTCATGTTCCTGACATGGATTAATTGCATTGAAAATGAGCTTGATTGCCCTAACCCTCATTTATCAGCATCCGCTCACTGCTGCCTGTATTATTTGGCAAATCGAGGTTTTAGCACTTGAGGCTGTGCAGCACGTTTATAGCTAAAATTTTGGCCAAATCTGAGCAGGGCTGGACCAGAGGACACAATTCTGTGTCTCTTCTGCCCAGATGTTTGAGATGTCATAACAGTTAATGGGAACACAGATTTTGTCACAAAACACACCTATGGCAAAAGACCGCAGCTGGCCCCACAGGGTTCTGCTGCTGCTTGCTACATTTATTTGGAGAGATTAGTACCCCAGGGCAGAAAGGACATAAGGCCCATGAGGAGATAGGGAGGAAGGTGGCTCGCTGCAGAGCTGCCAAGAGCACCCAAATCTCTCTGGGTTTTGCATGAGATACCTAGAAATGAGTTTTGAGTCCTAATTTATCCAGTAAAAGGAACCGAAGACAGCTCAGCTGCGCCCACCCAGGCTGTCCTCCTGCACACAGTCACCCTGTCCTGCAGTCATTCTTATTGATCGCTGGTGTCACACAAGGCTCCAAATCTGGCTTATTAAAACACAAGCCACTGAGCCCCTCATTAAACGCTAACAGCATCACCCCCTTGGGGATTGCTCACCTTGCAGATGAGGTTCCCAGTGCTGGAAAAAGGATTTCTAGCAGAAACAAGGCAGCCCCCTCCCCACCTGTGCTTTGCCATGGAGAGGCTGCTTCCCACACACATTGTAAAATATCCAGTACAGCTGCATGCACACAAGACATATGGCTCTGTGCGAGGTATCTATATGGCATAGCTCCTCTTTCTGCTCTCGTTGTATTTTATCTTTAAGTTGGGAGAGATTTTTGTAACAAATCAGAAAGGAACGGCCAGTTACCAAGGAGATTCACTGATGAATCAGAGACTGACTGGTATAAGATCTAGACGTGTTTTAGTTTCTTAATTCATGAGACCTCATGTTTTAAACAGAGGGAAAAAGATCCTGTCATACCCGTAGACCACGCATTTCTTGTGCCAGGAAAAGCAGTTTTTATTTTTGCTGTAGGAACAAACAGCAAGCACATCGCATGGGAGAGCAGCAAGCAGAGCGAGGTGAGCGAGCCTCTCCGTTGCGCTCTTGACTCAGAAAAGCAAACACCATCCAAGGGCAGAGCAGTCTGGATAGAAGTGACGGAGGGGAGGGCTGGAAAGCCCCCGTTGTCATGCTGGCAAGGATACACAGGGTCGAGCAAGTGCCGGATCCGCAGCAGCGCAGCTGCTCCATCACAGCCCCAGCGTTTCTGAAAGTAGAGGCTGCCTGCAAGGCAGAACCACAGGTGAGGTCGGGACAGGAGTGGGGTCACCCCACCACCAGACACTTCTGCAAATCCCCTTTCCTGCCCAGTGCCTGTGGTTTTCTTCCAAGGAAAAAGTGAGAGTGAAGGCATCACCCACAGCGAGCACCATGCCCTGGGGGCATGCAAGGAGCCCAGGCAGAGCAGTTGGGAAGAGGAAGTGTGGGGATACCACGGAGCTTCGGGAAGTAAAGCGCGGGGAGAGGAAACGCTACTTCTCCAGGCTGACTTCATTCACAGGGTCTCCTCACCCGCTTCCTTCTGGCAGCTTGATTCTGAAAAATCACTGAAGGCTGGTGTTTAACCTCTACTTAGACACAAAGCAATCCAAACAATCCAAGAACTGCGAGAGCAGGGAGAAATAACTGGATACCTATCAAGAGCTACATGGAAGCCTCCTGCTTGCACATAGGCTGCTTCCTCCAAGGTGGAAGCCACGGGAGCAAGTAGATGATGGGGAAAATCTTCCTGTCCCACTGAGATCTGCACTTCAGGCACTGCAGCTGGCAAGGTAAACCTGGTGACGGCAGGGTGGCAGCTGCGGGGCACAGTGAGGTGCTGGAGGTGGGGACAGAGACAGGTTACAGTGGTTAAAGCAGGAGCTAGAGCAAACTCAGGCTTGGCTACTAAGTGCACCCCAGAAAAGTATTTCCTGGAGCATTTCTATATGACGAGTAGCAGGCACAAGCTGGGCTAGTCAAGAGCTGAAGGATATTTATAGGCAAACAAGTTCAAGTACTGTTTTGGGACATAAATTAGACTGGCTCGTCTGAGGAAGTAGCTGTTGGGAGCATTTGTGGGCTGAAGTTAAAGGTTTACAGTAATATTTTAGGAATGCATACTGTAGTATTAGTGCAGGGAGTCGGTAGAAAACTGTGTGGGCCTCTCACATGGAAGGCAAAATATTCCTAACTGCCCTGACCGAGGCTGAAAGCAGCACATGGGATAGCAGAGTGGCATGAGAAGCACTTTGCAGGCAGGAGGCTGCTCCTGGCACCAGGACTAACACCAAGGCAGCCTTCATACGCGGCTGGAGGGCGGCAGCTCACTGCCAGACCCTGCACAGGGCTCAGCCTCGAGCCGTGCAGCGCTCGCACACTGTGCTCCCCAGCTGGGGCACAGCAATCAGAGGTGGAGCAGCAGCAGCAAGTTAAAGCAGGCTGTCAGCTCCCAGGTCCCCAGGGCTTACTATGCTACTGATGCTTGTTTGATTTCATATTGATGATCTTCATTCATTTTAGGGTGAAACTGAAGGCATTTATCAGTCTGAATATAACTTGAGGAAGGGCTGAGGGAGCAGTAACTGCATGCAAACTTCCCACAGGCACAGCGCAAACTTCCATACACTGCAAGAGCCAGGCTGCACCACAGCAATGCCATTACCCCAGCTACAGGCTGGGTTTTGGCTATCCAGCCTCCACAAAAATCACTGAGGTTTGTTTGTTTGTTTGTTTGTTTTTTCCACTCATACGCATACAAGCAGCTTGCAGGGTAGAGACTTACAAATGGAGAAACTGAGGCAGTAAACATTGAAATAAGTTCAACAAAAATCCACAGCTGAACAGAAACAACAACCAGATAGGAACTTAAGCCTTGCCTTCCGTTGTTTTGCACTGGGATTTACGGGGAGTGCCTGGGAATTCATTGGTCTGGTGACCATTGCTTTTCCCTAAAGCTGATCTGAGCATGGGGACTGAATGTGGTGCACCCTGTGCTGGGCTGGAAATTTGGGCTGCAGTGATGAGCAGGAGGTTGACAAGAGTCTAAACACTGCCTTTGGAGCTGGAATTGTTGTAACTAGCATTTGTCTGCTGTGTAAATACCTAGAATGAGGTAATGTGCACTTCCACCAAGCAGTGGTGCTTAGTGTGTTTGGTCCATCAGTATCAAACAAGTGTCAGAATGGGAAGAGCAGTACACAAAGCTAAAATACAAATAAACTGATGTCACTTGCTGTGCACCTCTGCATGCATATGTTCTTGCACGGCATTTCTGGAATCAGAATTCTCTGCACATTTATCTTCTGTTGCTGAGTACCAAATCCAGGCACTAAGGAATCTCAAGGAGCAGCCGTACAGATTAGCTCTCAGCAGTAAACCGCTCAGTCCCACCTCAAGAAATCCTGTCTTACCGAGGAGGGGTTCATTGCCTTTTAGAAATCCCCTTATTCACCATCAGCCTCTGGACAGGGCAGCTGTTCTTCACTCCTCAGGGCTACTCATGGCTACTTCAGCCATTGACTTCTTCCCATCAAAAAAAAAAAAAAGTGCTTAGGTGGATCCCACAGGCCGTCTCCCTTGTCCCTAGAGTGGTGCCACCGCATCATTTACTCAGTTGGCCTCCCAAGGATAACCGTGAGAATCCAGAGTTGCAGGAGGTTGAGTGAGGACAGGACCAGCCCAGCCCAGCCCCTTGCACACCACAGACGGCAAATCCCAGCAGCGGCACCACAGGGATGCGCAGGATCCTTCCCAACAACCTTCCCCAAATGACCCAGATTGCGTCAACGGGCTCTGGAGGGAGCCTGCAGCCAGTGCTCTCCAGATGGGAGCGTAGGATTTGCAACATGGGGCCCCAGAGAGAAAAGCAGCACAACGATGGGAAAGGAAAGCAGAAGGCCTCAACACCCTTCCCATCTTCACAGCTGGTAAATGCCTCTCATTTCCTTCTTTTTACTCTTTTCTTTTAAATGAGCCAGAGAAATCACCCCCTCTCTGTGCCACTTTGCATGCCAAGCGTCAGGGTGCCGGAGAGCACTGAGCCTTGCAGGCTGCTACTCAAAAGCCCAGAGGCAGCTGAGCAGGCTGAAGTATTGCATGCATCCAGAGCAACCCAACATTTCTCTCCTATGTATTTAAGGATCGTTTGGTGTATAAGTGTACCAGAAACCAGATGATGCATGTTGTGCCAGCAAAAGGACACTGATAAAAAAGCTTTGTGGGTTTTGCATGTTCGTCCAGAGATTGCAATTATGAGTACCGATGCTTGCGATACCATCAGAGGAAGGGCAGGCAGCAATGCCCCGTTCAGTGAAGGGGTTCATGAATCCCCAGAAATGATGCATGTGGGACATGCCAGAAGTTCCCATCCCAATTCAGCCTCCCTTCAGGACACAGCAGCTCTGCGGTACCTCTTGGGCTGAGCAGTGTCTTTTGGCTCTTATCTTGTTTAAATGCAACAAGCATCCTCCCCTATGCAGGCACAAGCCATGAGCCCTGTTAATCTGGGCACACAAACCACTTTCAGCAACATTGCCTCTTAATGGAAGGGAGGCAGCACAGCAGAAGCTATACTATGGACCATTAACTTACTGCCAGGTGGCTCGACCCTGGACTTTAATGTGCATTTAAACTAGAGGTCTACAGCAGAAATTACAGTGCAGAAGTAGAAATACACTTTTACAGGAATTATTTTAGTGCCAGTCGAACTCTGTGGCAAAACTCCCTCTGGCTCCCACATGGCCAGAGACTCACTTGTGTGTGCCCTCTTCTAGGTAAATGCTGCTGGGTGTAATGCTTGGCTGCTTGCAAGAGTAAACACAAGGCAGTGGTTTCAATAGGTGTTTCACGAGAAATGAAGCAATGTGGAAAGCATAGAGTTGGAAAGTGAGTTGTCATTTAGGTAAAGCTCCTGCTTAATACTGAACTACAGACGTCTGATCTCTCAATGCAGCAACACAGACACTTGTAACCCTCATGTTTCAAACACATACTGATGCCCTGGGCTGGGTCCAAGCCCAGCTGACTTCACCTAGCACTGCTCTCACCACTGAGCACAGGCACAAACGTGCCACTTTGTGCTCAGCAATATCATTTCCCAGCCACACTGCTGGGATGCAGGAGGGATAATGGGACAAATTTTTACCCAGTCATCTTAATTCCCAATCTGTTCAGCAGAGCCATGCCCATTTCTAGAAGAGGCCAGCTGCACCCTCAGCTGTAAGGTGGCCTTGCTCTCTGGTATGTGTCCAGCAGAGATTTGATGCTCTTGCTAAAATCACCTTTAATTAGAGCTTTGAAAGATCCCACTGTTCTCAGCAATTAGCTTCTGTACTGGGTGTATTTGAGATGAGCAGCAGCCCTCCACACTGGAGATGTGGCAGGCTTTGAAAACTGTCTCTTTTTTCCCCACTCTGCTTTTAATTCTCAGCTCTACTGCTGGTGTAGAAAGGCTGATAGGGAAAGAAAATGCCTTGTATGAAGAATGAATGAAAAATCTCAGAATAAACCCAACCATGAGCGTGTGCGTAGGACATGGCAGAGTTTATTCTGCTTAAAACCTTGCAAGTACTCAGCTTAATTAGCACTGAGCAATGCTGCACGGTGTTGACAAGCGCTGGAAGTTTCAGCTGCAGGGAGAGGAACAGAGCATCCCACTGCTGCTGGCAGGTCTGCAGGTCCTTGTGCTGCCAGCTGCCTCCCAGCTATTTGCAGGTCAGCATGAGGAGGCATGAGTTGCTCCTGGATGGGATTTGCCATCAACATAAGGGCTTAGTGTGGAAGAAACAGACCTTTCCTTCCCCATCCCCTTCTCTCTCACTCATGCCCATCCTCCAAATGTCCCACAGCCCTGCCATCCCTTTTACATTCCCAGTGAACCTGGATGTTGCTCTCCCTGCCCAGTCATCCTCTGGGGACACTACCTGACCTGCAGCCTGCCTTACCCCCCTCTCCCCACATCCCTCTGCCCCCATCCACAGTGCTCCTGCCCCTGCACCATCTCTAGAGCTTCAGCACCTCCCAGCAAGCAACCAGCCAAGGTATTAAAGCCATTTAATACCATTTGTCCATCTGGTACAGAAGCTCCACCACTTAAAAATAATTGCATTTCTCACTAGTTACTGATAAAACAGACCCTCCTTAATCATTAAGATATGGCCTGATGAGGTATTAACAGCCCCATAAGTGAAATAACAGATACAAGACCAAAAGCTAAGTTATAAGTGTTCTCAGATGCCTGCAAATTAATCATTTTATATCTCTGTAGTAGCATTCACCAAAGCTTTCCATCACTGCGCAGTCTTAAAGCCACAGGACAGCCCTCTTCTCAGCTGCAGCTCTGCCTTTCTGCAGGCAGGAAAACAAGGTGATTGCTTGCCTCCAAACCCAAGTCAGAGGAAAAGCTGAAAATCTGGAAATTTTGACTGCTGGTTTTCTGTTTCAATGAGGGGAAACAATCAATCAATCCTTTGCACTGATTATAAGATTGATATTTTTAAATTATTATTTTCCTTAAGTAGTTTCTTCAAAGTACACATCCACTCCTAACGTGACTAATGGGCTAAAACTGTACTCTTGGTATTTTTGGAATTGATTGCAACCTCCTGATCCATGAAAATAAGCACCAAGCCCAGCAGAACAAGCACATGGGTGCTGCTGAGATAGCAATCACTCAGGTCTGAGCCTGCAGTTAGGTGGCCCAAGACAACTCATCACTCCTCTGTGTAGCACAGGCGTTGATTCCCTCCCACTCAGGATTAAGTAGGTGGCCAGAGAGCAGCGAGTGACCTGTCAGTGTCGCTATCAAGTGCTCAAGACCCAGGAGAAGCAGCACAGCTTCACCTTAATTCTGTAAGCACACAGCTTGTTCCAATGGCACTCAGGGTGAGGTGGTTTATGCAGGCCCACACTCAAGGATTTGAAGTAGCCTTTAGTGTAGGCACTCCCTCAGTTGCATCAGTCTCCTCTGCATACATAAGATGCCTGGCAGCTTCAGCTCCCTTCTTACACCTGCAGTCTGAGTCACAACTGTTCTGTTTTATGCTGTCAAAAAAAAAAAAAAAAACCCAATGGCAGAGGGGCCAGAGAAAATAAGGCAAAATGTTTGAGCAGAAAAGCTCTGTTAGAACCCACCACAAAGGATCAAAAGAATTTAATCTGTCCGCTTTTGACCTCACAACCAGACTCAGTCCAGAAGTGGCTAATTCCCTCAGGGCACAAGAAAACTGCAGCTGTTTGGGAGCATTGCTCCTGGAAAAGCACCAGCACCTGGAGGAGGGATCACCACACCACACAAGACTGGCACTTTCGTAGGCACCTGGTGCAAGTATCCAGCCACAGACTGATGTCAGTCAGTCTGACATCACATGTCTGATTTCTGTGTGCTTTCACATGCAGGCTCATCATGCTATACAAACACATCACTTATTTTCACAATGCCTAATAACCATAAACATGAAGGCTGAAATTTCCACTCACACCATGGAGTACAGTGATCAAGAACAGCTTCAGCCGCAAATAACCAGGGAAGTTCTGAGCTGTGCAAGGGACTGGTGATAGAAAGAAAGCTCATTTGTTTCTCAATGGTTTGTAATATCTCCAAAACCAGCAAAATTGGCTCCCTTGGAGTTGCATTAAATGATTTACTGCAATAGTCTGTCCCAGAACTCATCCAGCAATGTCATTTTACCTGCTGTCAGGTGCTACAGACAGCTGCTCTGATCCAATAAAACTGATTAGCACACGCACACTTGGGTAAGTAGAGGAGGCAGCTTGATAGTTTGAACTTTCAGATGACACCACCAAGGTGCTCAGGTTGGACAGCTGACATCCTTAATGCCCTTTAGGCAGTCCTGGACACACAGCAATTGTGTAAGGAAGGGTTGTTTTGTTGGGGAGGGATACAGCAGGGAGAAGGCAAAGGCAAGCTCCTCACCCCATCTGAGGATCACAAGATTCACAGACTGGAGCTCCCTGTTGTTGAGCCACGGCCAAGCCATTGCTTCTTCAAAAAGCTGGCTGCAGTCCAGCCCTCAAAATTGGTGTCAATGGCATGTTGTTAAGGTGTGCCAGGATGATGTTACAGAAATATGGACTATCATTCATTATTGCTGTCAGTTTTCTAGGACAAGCATCAGCATAACACAACCAGTGTCTGGTGCTTCTGATCCCACAAGGATGTAGGAAAGCAGGTACAGCAGCCTTGTCATAGACCCAGGTGGGACAGGGCCACCATCAAACACAGTCAGGACAAGCCCCCAAGTAGCTCAGATCTCCACCATTTCACACCTTCTCAAAGCTGGCATTTTCCTCCACCCATTAACTGAAACCTGTGGCTATGCCTTGTTCACCCTAAGCCTCAGTAACCAGGCTTGCATCCCACCAGGCATAACAGCCCCCATCACCCACCTCTTAGCACCTTGCAACTCAAGTTGTGCTGCCCATACTTCATTTCCCCAGTTCCAGACCCATTGGGGCCCACCTGCCCATTCTCCTGTCCAAGCCCTCGCATCCCCCCCAAGCTGCACCCCCCAGCACTGCCTCCCCACTGCCACAGGATCACTCCTGCTCTGCCTTGTGCTGCCTAGCTGCTCTCCCATCTGGTGCAGGGTTATTACAGGCAGCACCAAGCAGCCTTCCTGAGGCAAGGTCTTACTGCTAACAGTGGAATTTTCCAAATATTGACTCATTTTAGCCTAAATAATATCATTCTGTTTTTATTGCCTATAAAGCTGGCTCTGTTTTGCCTTCTATAATACTTCTAACGCAACTTGGCTGCAAAGAAAACTCACACATAACAGCAGCAGAACGAGGCTGTATTTAGTTCAGTCCAACAGCTGAACTAAAGCTGAGCCCCTGACTTGCTCTAGTCAACCAAAGAGATAGGTATAAATCAATACACACTTTCCTGTGCTTTTCTTCCGTAACAACAAGCTTACACAAGGAGGAAAGCACACACATTGAGCCTTACTGCACTTTAAAGTACGCACACAAAACGCCGCATCTTGGCACAGCAAAATATAGGAACTTTTACCCAGAAGGCTGCAATGTTAGTGGGCAAAAATATGTAAAGAAGTAATGTATAGATTAAAAAAATATATATTTTGATACCAAAGGACACAGTACATTGGAAGTTCAAACGATGCTTTCCCCCTTGCTTGCTAACTCCTTCCCCTTAAACAGCTCCTCACTCTTCTAGCCACACCTCCAAAAGCTGTTTTCTTCAAAATGCCTCATCAGGGAACTCCACAAAGCCACCCCCAGCTAACCAGCACCTGGCTCTGCTGGATGGACTCTTTATCTGCTCCCAGTTTGGCCTGGATGGTGAGCACCTGGAACCAGCATCTACCAGCAGCTGATCACTCTAACTTGTGGCACTTTCATTAAATTCAACAAATCCCTAATGACACTTAATAGCAGTTGAGGACCTAGGCATGGCTCCCCATATTTGTTTATGAGTGTAGGTAGTGTTCAGAGATAACATAGTAGAAAAAAAAAAAAATAAAAAATAGAGTTTTATCTCCAATTCAGTCAAAAGTTACCTTGTTTGTAAGCAAAATGCTCTGCTTTGTGATACATAGATTATACCTCTGCAATTAATGTAAGAGGTTTAGCATCCAATTCTTTAGCAACAATTACAAACGGCGAGAGACAGCAAGCAGAAGCTGTTTTGGATGTTTTTGTAGGGCTGCTGTTGCTAAGGAAACTGCATCCGTGACATCTGTGTGCTCACCACAGCTGGGTCACCGGGGCTTTGGCCCTGAGTGGGGAGTGAGTCATGGCTGCAGAGCAAAATGCACGAGCTTGCTAAGGAATGCCGTTACTGCATGCTCCCACTCACATGTGGGACACGTTAGTAGCAGTGTTTGATACTAAAGAACAGTAGTAACGGGAGATCTATATTAGTGCCATTGCTAATAGCAGCATTCTGTATATTAAAGACTATATCTATCCATTGAAATAAACACAGTAATAATAAAAGCCCTGCTGAGTGGCTCAAAAAGAAGGAAGGCGTGGTTGTTAGCTTCTGCCAAACCAGCTGCTTGTGCTTACGGACAGAAAGTAATGGTATGTGATGATACCATTGATGGTGTCATCATGATGATATCATGATGCCCATATGATAGTCACTTATATTCTCTACCTGTAAATTACGTAGTCCCTCTGCACCCTCATGCACCTTGTCACTGAGAAGCTGCTAAGGAAGTAGATCTTGTTTCACCTCTTTGAGTTTGTTTCAGTTTTTTTGTGTGTGCTGATTACATTCATGCAAATAGCGATGAGTTTGATATAGGACCAGATATTTTTAGACTATCAAAAAATGTGAATGTTACCGAGAAACCCATAGGAAGGCTTTCATAGATTCTGGCATATAATTGGATATTTGTATTTAAAGCTCCATTGGGATAACCATGCAAAAGCTTAGCTGAGCTTTCAGAGCCTTGCAGGTTTCCAGAGTGGCCTGGAGGCCTCCTGACTGACCACAGGCAGACTTGGTGGCCAGGAGTCGGAATGGAGACCTGTTCTGCTCCTCGAAATTCAAGTCAAGCCTTTGAGCTGGGCAGTAGCAGCTGCTATTACTAACCCTGGTGTTTTCCTTTGGCAGCCTCACAGGCCCCTTAGTTTAGGCAATAGCTGTTCAGTTTTGCCCTGGAATAAGCCTGGAATGGATCCCATGGAGCTGATAAAGTTTCTGCTGAAACAAATGTTAGATCAAGATATGAGATTTAAATAACTTGTGTAACTCTGTGTGCCTTCCTGTATTGTATTTTCACTACGTTTTCAGACTTCAAGATTTTCAGTCCAGCTTTAGTAGAAGAAAGTACCTAAAGGTCAGGACCCATTTTACAGGCAGGGCCCTGGGCTGGGCAGTCTCTCCATGTGCTCTGCCCAGCTCTGCAGCAGCCACAGGCAGCGAGGACGCCAGGATGTGATTTAGCAGTGGCTTGCAGCAAATGCAGCAGGAGGCTTAAAGATGAGGGTCCTCTCCACTCCCATTTGGTCTGAGTGATCTGACAAGGATGTGTTGAATTTATCGACAATTCTTCTTGTATTCACCATATTCCCATACTGTCTTTTGTGCAAATATTTTTTTACTGTAGGCAATGCCTACCACGTATCTTTTACCTTGAATAGTGTAGACCTTGCCAAGACGATTGCCATGTGCTATGTGCTTCCATTTGCTTATATAAGTTGCCATTTTTCCAAATATCAAAATGTTCCTGGGTCCCTATATAAATGTCTCTTGAATGTAGAAGAATGAGTTTTAATATTGCTTCTCACTGGCCTAACAGGAGATTTGTTTGTTTTTAGAGTAAAATTGTTGCTGTTGCAATTTATCCACCACACAGAGGTAATAAGCTTGCTATGGCTTGGATGGCAAACTTCACTGTAAAACCTCACTAGGTGAGCTGTAATACCCCTTCCAGGTGTAGCTGCTGCATGATGTGCTCCCAGGTTTGGGGTATGTGGCCTCAGGATCCCCAGTTATGCTCCAAATTCCCTCCCAAATTCTAAAGCCTGCAAGCTGATAAGAGTTAATGCCCAGAACAACCTCTGCTTGTGAGGCTACAGCAGTCCAATATTACCTCTAAGCAGGATGCGATTCCATCTGGTGAACCTTGGCTCAGAGCACTGGTACGCTTATCTGCTGCTGCCGGCTCTGAAGCAGCAGGGTGCCCGAGATGAGCATTCGCAGCGCTTGCCCTGTGGGCCCGCATGCCATGCTTGTTTCTGGATCTAGATAAAATCAGTGTTTGTTGGGGAGAAGGAGGGTGTAGGGGTTAATAGCACAACAATGCCATGAGCTGTGTGCTGGCTATTCTGCCTGACACGATGGCAGCCTTGTGGGAACACCGCTGTTGTGGGATTTCTGCTGTTTTTCTTGCAGCAATCTGCAAGAGGAAGGCTAATCTTATGAGATGTCAGCCACATATTCTCAGCCAAGAGCACATAGAAAGGGTTTATTTCGGATCTGTCCAGCAACCACAGCACACAGAGTAGGCTTGGATGCAAGGATTCAATTCCAATTCCTCAAAGCCCTTCCTAAAATTTAACCTAAGAGCCTAAAATGAACGTTTGACCTTTTATCCACTGATTAACTTTCTAAGAATTTGCAATAAAAGAAGACTAATTTCTGAATCAAGACTTACTCAAGATTAACAGCTTGGCATTTGAGCATCAGCGACTTTGAGTGAATTTTCCCATCCGCTCCCTTAACCAGAAATTAGCTCCCATCACACGGCCCCAGGGCCAACACTTTGAAGGGCCAGCAGGAGCACATGGTGGTGTTGGAAAGGCGTCAGAGCATTCGTGTGCTGCTTGGTCAGGGACAGCAGGTGACTACGGGAACAGAGAAACCTGTTGGAGAAGGCCTCTGCCATTCCAATGCTGCAGCATCAATGCCACAAATCCTGGGTTGCCTCCAGAGCAGCCAAATGGCTGAACCCAAAAAGCAACATAACATTGCTTGCAGGCTGCGTGCCTCTACTCTTTGCAAGCACTCTGGCTCTAAAGAGAATTGGATTTGTTTCAAGACTGCCTTAAGAAGACCCTTCACCTAGCTCTGACCTCAAATCCTTGTGCTCCAGACAGGGCGGAGAGATTGTCCCCTAGAACTTCAGCACTGGTTAATTCTCTTAAAGAGATTACTCAAATCTTCTAAACAAATACCGGACTAGATTTTGGATTAAACATGGGTGCTAAAATGACCTTGATGAAATCAGCGTGATCTAACCTCAGACACAGGAGAGGGAAGCCTTGGATCTAGTTGTGGCTCAGTAGGTACAATCACAGTAAGTAGCCGGACTGCTCTGCACCTGTTTCTCTATCTCTAACACCCTTGCAAGGTTCCTTGACACCTAATGCAAAAAAAGTCAGGTCTGGGTCTTCATGGCACAGACAATACACTGACAAAGTCATCAGGGTGATGCACAACCTGCTGCTTTCTTTTACTCATGCTTATTGCTTTCTCCGTATTCGAGATTTCTGGCTCATTTCGGTGTCAGCACCCCGACTCCTGCGTTAATCAACGTGACATTGTTCGCGAGTAGATTTAGCTCAGAGAATCTGGCAGGGAGCTTGGTGCAGGTGCTGAGGCACGCTGTACACCCTAGACTCCTCTGCAGCTGTCCCCTGCCTGCTGCCGTGGGGTGATGCCCCCGCTGCGCAGCCAATAGCTGCTTGTCGTGCCTGTATCCGCGCAGTGTTCTTGGTGTCTTTAGGTTTCAGAAGAAATTAGCCATGGAAAGATAGATTTGGGTTTAGGCTGGTACAGACATTTCCAGCAAGGTTTGCATTGAGCATCTTTGTCTTTATGTTGTGGCCAGGAACAAAGCTCAGAAATTGTATCTGTGAGGAGTGTTTCACAAAAGTGAGATCATGAAGTCAAAGCTAGCACTTATAGCCTACATCTCTTCTGGTGTCCTTCTTGTTACCGTTCTTCTGTAACACCAGTAGGCTTCCCTGAAAAATGTCTAGTGTCTGTAGTGGAAACTATTTCAAATCCAGCAAGAATTCATGGACTGTTTTCAAAGGAAAAAACTCAATAGAGGCAAAACCAATGGTGACTGGAGCGCTTAAATCTATTTTCAAATCTCTTTGCCCAAATCTCAGTTTAATTTACTCATTTGCTAATCCTAAATTTCCAGTCCTGTGCTTACAAACATTAAACTTGTGCAACTAGCTGAAACTTATGGCTCCATAACTCCTGTTGACTCCACTTCTCGGATGCACTCCCTGTTCCCTACCAGAGCACTGCACACCACACTCACTGCTGCTTTTTACAGCAAAGTTATCTCACTTCCACTGAACTTCACGTATACCTCATGGAGGAATATAGCTATTTCTCAGAGATTTCTTCAGATGCTATTATTTACTTTTCATTTGTTTTTAATAAATTAATATATGTTTTAGAAAGATTTTTATCACTGTGACGCGCTCACACAGAAATAGCAACTAATTGTGATGTTACAAAGTATTGGGAACAGTGCAATCTGTGCACAGCCATCAGCCCTGGGGGACCGTGCATTACACCCTCCTTATTCCCGACAGACAGGCAGAGGTCTGGCTGTGCCCTCGTAGCACGGACTGCTGTTTGAGCAGGAGGATCTGTGGGCCGCATCCCCATCACACTCCCAACTCCCAACCCTGCATGGAACAGGGCTGAGTCTCTTCTGCACAGGGGAATTCAGCTGGGGAGGCTCAGCAGAGTCAGATCCTCCCTGATCCCAGCTGAGCTCCCAGGGACAGAAGTGTCCGCGAGGATCCTGGGCTGGGCACACATCTCCAGGTCGCTTTGTACACTGCGACGCTGGCTCCCTTCCCTCCCCAGCTGCCTTCTTTGCTCCCCCAGGGGCTGTATTTCTGCATGCTAACATAAGGAGAAAAGCCTTTTTAATCCGGTGTCTTACAGACTCAAAGTAGGGATACTTTTCATTTTGAATAAAATACGAATATTAAGCTCTTTGGGCAGGGGCTTTGTCTTCCAGTGTCTCTACAAAGCACTTAGTACACAGCTGGTATTACAGATGTAAATACTACAAATAATATAATACAGTTCAGAGCTTAGAGATCTGTTTCATTGGAAATGGGCCCACAAAGTCTATCTGCATGCTGCAATGCAAAAGGCTCAAATATGAGGAAAAGCTTGGGGTCAAGAACCTCTTTTGCTTTAGGCTTCCCAGTACTCATGAGGGTCTTCCTAGTTTGATCCCACCAGTGAAACAGGGACACCCTGCCCAGGGGGCAAGAAGTTAACACACAGGACACTCATTTGAGAGGCAGATGAGAGCTGTTTAATCCTGCAAGGCAACACTTGGTAATAATTCCAGACAGAAAGCCAGAATGACTTCCCTAACTCACTGAAAGCAAACAGGTAAAAAGGACTCAAGAAA
>VXAV01007991.1:271579-313659 GCA_013399715.1 Alectura lathami
AAAAAAAAAAAAAAAAAAAACTTGTAGAAAATAATGTAATATTAAACGAAAAAGTAATTTAACAGAATAGTAATGTTCTCATACCACAGAGCAAACCTAATACTAACTCTGCAAATCTAATACTAACTGCAAATCTAATAAGATCTCTGCAAAAGCAGAGAAGTTGAACCTGAAGTGCTCTCTTTGGAGGCTCAGGCCGATGTCCATTAAGTACAACAGAAATATTACTTCAGCTTCAATACAAGCAGGATCAGGCCTCTGCTGCATTTGGGCTGTCAGTGGCTGTTATCTCCTCTGCAGAATATTCCACTCGAACTAACCACAGTGATTAAAGCAACTTCTAATTTCGACAGCAATACAAGTAAGTTCTCACTATGTGCTGCTCTTGAAGCAGAACGCGGGAGGTACTGCTGTGCTTGCCCCAGAGCCTTTTCCTGCGTTAAGCAAGACCCATACTGGCCCAGAAAAAATCGCAAGTAGGTGGGAGGCAATCATTAGAGCCTCCTAAATGAGGTGTAATCGATAGACAGACCCCTCCACCACGGTAACAAATAACACATCCTCCAAGGGATCAGATCCTCCAGCCAACAGGAGACACGCTGCCCATCTTGCAATGATTATGCCATTGCATTGCCAGCCAGTGTATTTCTCATTTTGCTAATGGCCAAATCATTGTACTTCAGCCACTTCTTTATTGTGAACATCAGCTGGAAATTAGCAGCTTCATTAGCCATAGCTTCTAAAGGCACCGTGCCATAATCCAGGTGGAATTAAATCTAGATGGAAAAGGCTGGCCACGCAATGGTATTCTATACAAAGCAACTGCTGTGCACCACGTTATCTCAGTCTATCACTTTTTGCAGGTCCCAGCAACCTCTCCCAGTTGAGCATTCCATTAACTTTTTCACCCCTTATTTCTTAAAAAAGCCCAGAGGTAATCTTAATCCTCCTTATCTTGCTACACTATTATCTTGCTCTGTTTCTGCTGGCTTCACACAGAGATTTTGGGGAATCATGTTTTCTTATTTAGCCCAAAATTGGCTTAGAGAAAGACCATGCAAAGAGGTCTTTTTTGAGCAAGCTAGAAATAAAAATGAAAGTCATGTTTTGTGCCTGATTTCAACTCAGTATCAGTTTAAAGGAGGGTTTGTTTTACTGCAGGTTAAGAGAAGGGAGCATTTCCCATTTTTAGATGGGTGATTCATTCCTGTTAATTATTCCTGTTAGATCCTAAAGGATTAGATTAGTCTCTTAGAGGACCCAGGATGCTCCACACAATCCTTGTCTGCTGGGACCCACAATTAACACAACCCTGTCAACTGTGAAAAGAACTTCATCATGACACGAGTAGTGTCCTTTCCCCTTATGAACTAACGGAGTCTATAAAGTAAAAAGGTGTAAGATTGGTAACATCCTAATACAACTGACCATGAAGAAAAAGTAAAAAAAAAAAAAAAAAAAGCACTTATTTTTGGGAGNGGGGTTGAAGTCATTTTACGGATCATACATTTGTAATGACTGGGTATATTAATAAATTCCATACAGAGGCTTTCGAGTTTAAAGCAAGCCCCCCAGTCTATTGCTTCCAAAAGTGCTGTCCAAAAGCTATTGATCTGTTTATACAGATAAGCACCCAGCAGAGTTATTAGAATCAATGCAAACACTCAGAAAAACACTCAATATAAACAATAATAAATAAGTAAAGACCCAGGAAATAGGAATGTGTGATTTAAAACTAATTGAAATGCTGACCCAAAGAATAGCTGCTTATGTGCATTTCTACTAATGCAGTTCCAGGAAAGTGAGAGTGCAAAAAGTAAGTGGATCATTTCAAAGGTTGCAGACGAGAGAATAGATAAGCAGTATTCAACTTCAAGGAGATGGGCAGGGGCTAGAAAGTAGCGGAAGCAATATAATACTTTTGATTTGTTTTGTTGTTGTTTTTTTTACAGAACTTTCAAATTAATTTGTACAAAGTAAGGTCTGAGTACTGTTATTGAAATCAAGGCAGGAGAGAGTACAGGATCAGCATGGCTATCCACAAACACATGCGTGACAGTTTCAAGCAGTACAGTTTTGCACCCACCTTTTTCTTCTTGAGGTCAAAGAGAAGCTTTGACATGGACCCTGTTTGTTGAGCCATTTCCTATCTGCCTTGATTACCTGTGAAACTGCTATGGGATGGCATAGCCGCCCCCACTTGTATTTCGAAGTATTTAGTCACTTCACCAGTCCTGAATTTGGACTGTGACAGGATTTAGGTCATGCCTATCTCCAATGCAGTGTGGACAGCCTAACTTGCTGGTATTCAAATTATTCTTTAAGGCCTGATGAAGACCAAGAGCCCTCCAGGTACTTGGTGCGGTGTGTAGCAGCAACAAAAGCCCAGCCGCAGCCCTGGGCAACTCATAACATGTTCTAGTTTCATTTCAAGTGTGGCCCAGCCAAAATCATCAAGGCAGTTTCAGACCAAGAGCTGCCTCACCCATTTCAGTGCCTTACATCTTACCCTTGAAAGTAAATCTCAGAAATAGGAACAGCCACGCATTGTTTGGCTTTAAATGAGGAGCTGAAACAGCCCAGTATTCAGGGGAGAAAAGGCCACAAGACATACACAATTTCATCCTATCCACACTAGTGTACTTGAAAATAGTCAGAGCTTACAAAAATAATAATACAATCATTATCATTTGGGGGAAAAAAAAAAAAATCAAACAGCATCATTTTATCCTGTGAGGCTGGGTCCTTCAGGAGAATGTCACCAAGTTTTCAGAAAGATTTAAGCTTTTCATTAAATAAAGAAATTGGCCCTACTGCAGTCCCAATGCAGTAAGACAGGCATATATCTCGTGTACTGTTTCTGTGAACATCTGATGTGAATCAGCATTGTTTGCACTCGATTTGGCTCAGCCCAGAAACCAGGCACCTCCTTTCCCTGTAGGCAGCCCGAGCACGCTGGGAACGTGAGCAAGCAGGGGGTTGGCACCAGCCTGAACATCAGAGCTCTGTCGATACAACCACATCGACACAAGCACTGTGCGCAAAAGGCAAGTATCTGCAGTGCTCACAGAGGTCACGGGACAGTTGCTTTACTGGTGCCACTTCAGTGGAGATGCACTGACCTGCACAGAACCAGGCAGCAGAGAGATCAGCCCCAGGTGGCGTTGAGGAAGATTAAAAGGGGGAAGAGAATGGAGGAGCCAGACAAATAGGAAAGGAGGGGAAATTCAGGAAGTGACCTTAGGTTATTGAGCACATAATTTGAAAGAAACAGGACAAAGGTACTTTCACAAGGTAATTAAATTGTGGAACAGAAGAGACAGTGCAGGTGACAGTGTGAGATGGCTCGGGACAGAGGTTAGACCAGCTTTGAAACATGCCAACAGGAGCCCAGGAGGTGTGAGATCCCACTGGTCGGTCCTATCACCCCTCACAGCTCAGTGCATGTGCACCCCTAACTTCTGTTCCTCACACTTGTCCCTGAGCACCAGTAAGGGCCCAGCACTGAATGGGGTGGACCTGGGTACTTCTGCTCCTTAAATACCATCAGGAGGGAGAAGTAGAGGACAGGTCACAGGCTGATGTCATTCATCTCCACTGAAATCCAAAAAGACATTGGGATGCAGCTAAAGAACTGCTGAACTCCGTGCTGGATGGAGGAGAATGCCACTGAGCTTTGTGCATGGTCAAAGATACACCAGAGAGGGGGAGAGAGAGGGAAAGACAGCATGAATGTTTTTAAAATATTTTGATAAAGAACAAAAGTATTGTAAAAAATTTAATCAGGAGTCTAGATTTAGGCAGATCTGCTCTTATTTAACCTTCAGCAAGAGATCAGGTCTCAGCCTTTCTATTCTTGGTAACAGCTGATGAATGCAGTGTAACAAGGTATTAATAAACATCTGCCCAGCTCTTAGATTAGTATGGGGAAGAATTAATGGAGGTCTTAGCACGTTCATATTTTCTGATTATGGCAGATGACTTTATTTATAGAAACAATGGGAGGAATGGAAATCGTCACTGACACCCTGTCAATATGTGTAATGAAATCCAATCATTTAATTGCATTACACTTGGCTAAGGAGTCATATCAATAAAAGGCCCTCCTTAGAGCAGTTCAATGGTCAGTACATACTTCATGTAAGAAAGCTATTAAGATTAATATTTTTTCAATGAACCATTGGGAAAATAAGTCTTGTCTGCCATACCCATCCCCATGCCTCTGGTCCCAGGAGCGATGGGGCTGTCAGACATGCTGGGGGCAAAGCTTTAAGCCAGGCAAGCTTTGAAACACCCAAAACTATTAGATGCACCCAGTGTGAAGCCTGTGCTGTATTTGGTTGTTGCCAGCAATGGATGAACCAACTCATGCATCAGCTCAGCTTCGTGCCATTCCCTTCTATCTACCACGGTGAAGTATCACCAGTGCTTCTGTGGGAACAATATCACGCAATTCCACTGAGATAAATAAAGCACAATTTGAAGCCTTGATATGTTTATGCCTCCTCAGAGAAGGGAAAGGCCTATAAAACTCCCTTTGAAGGAGTCATGGCTGTTCAGATCATTTGCAGCTTGTTAGGTAAAGCCTGAAGCCAGTTTTATCAGCAGGTGCCAGCATTAGCGGAGAGCTGCTGGGGTTTAAGCAGGCTTTGGAAGAACTATGGCTGTTTCTCGAGGTTTTAAAATACATTTCATAACATTCAGTTCAGACAGGCAGATGGGGAAGTTTAGGTCTTTTCTCCCAGAAGTGTGGGAAAAATAAAATAAAGCTACGATTATGGTGACAGATGGTTTGTTACACACAGCAGGGCATCGCTAGTAATTTTGCTCCTTGCACATTGAAGGAGGAGATCAGGACTCATGCTGAAAAGCGAAGAAAGTCCTGTGGTTCTGTCCTGTTCTTCCAAAAGAAAGCAATTTCTAACCCAGTCCAGTCTTCCAAAGTTATCAGTCTGAATTAATGAAAGCAGAGCAAGAAAATGTTACTATTTCTATTAATTAGAGGTAGGTTTGTGCCATTATGAGGATTCATATCCCTACTGTGCCGTATAAGTACCTATAATTCAGCTGCTCCACTCTCAACTGCATTGTGTTCTTCACATTGTTTTACAAATTAGCAAACTGAAATCAGCAGCCACATACAGTATGATGACATTTAGTTTAACTACGGGGACTCTGAACTGCTGAAATCCACAGGCAGTCTTCCAGTGCTGCTTTTCACCTTGATTGTATTACTGCTTCCAAATTAAGTTCTCCTAGATCAGCTCCACGTTTTCCACGGAAGTGACAGTGCAGATGCTGTAGGGAATGCTCTCAGCTGTGCATTGCAGTTCTTGGTACTGCTCCAAGTACTGCTGAGGTGATGTTTGGAGTGGTGCTAGTTGGGAGGTGACAGAAAGGTGGGACAGGGCACTCCTGGAGGCAGCCTGACTTACCTGCTCAGTTGGCTGGTTTATGTTTACTGCAGAGGACATGTGGAGTAAGAACATGCATGTGGATATCTTTGCTCGGTGGCCAGTGCCTGGTGGTTGCATACCTCATGGGAATTTATTCTGTGCATCAAAACCTGAAGAAGCAGAACCTGAAGAAGCATGGTCTCAGAATGAGTCTGGCATCTTAATGCTGGTGGTGCATCCTGTGACAGGGCTGATGGTAGCAATGGGCTGGATGAGAATCTTCTGTTACCCTGTTGAGACCTTCACAGAAGGACCAGCCTGGGACTGGAAAACCCCAGAAGGAGCTGGTTACCGAAAGCACATTGCTTTCAAAGCAAGGGCTTTCAAGGCAATGGTGAAGAAAAACATTCCTGGGGGTATAAAGGGAAGATGGAAAGGTTCTGGGCAATGATCTCTCCAATTCTGCTCCACCTTTCTGCCTTTCAGATTAGATAGATATTGCTTTTCTCTGCACCCAAGGGAGAGGAAGCGAATTACCAGTTCCCAGTTGGTGAACACATTTGATAGCAAAGCTTCTGCTGTGAGCTCAGAACCTCTCACCAGCAGACTAGTCTGACTGGGGAGCGTTCTGGCAGCCCAAATACTCAAGCAGCAATGTTTTCCAGTAGCTGTAAGGCGTCGATAGCAGACCGCTTTTGATGATGACAGGTTCCGATAGCAAATGTCTCCACCAGGATAAAATAAAAATAAAAATGTTCCCTTAGATAGAGTGCAAAATGTTGATTTTCCCTTTTTTCTAATATGTCCACTTCTTGCAGAACTGCTGGTGTTACCTTTAAACATCTGACTCAGACATTTAAGCAGAAAGGCAATAAAATGCTTGACTTTGACTGAATATTTGATTTGAATTTCCATTGTCGTAAAAAGTGGAAATAAATACAAACACTATGAAGAAATCAAAATCTTACTACTGGACAAAATGTTCTGCATCAATTTTTAAATCCTTACAGACACTGAAAATATCTTTTTTTTTTTGCCTTGCATGAAGGTCAAAATTGAGTTTTTGAGTATTACTTCAGTGGAGATTGTATTTAGACGTGGAACCTCCTTCCAGTTTAAGGAGTTATTTCATAAATAACATCCAACATTGGTCCAGCTGGGGACTGGACTAAGGCTGTGGACCCAAAGAAGCATAACAAATTGAAGAAATGTGTTTGCTCTGGCGCTAACAAGTTCTGTGCCATTGCCCTACCCCTTGTTTGTTCTGCATTTGGCTCCTGACCTCGCTGATGTAAATAGGAAGCGAATCAAGTACCCAGTCTTTTCTGAAGTACATATCAAAGAGCATTGAAATGATAGAGACTTCTTTAAGCTTGTACATTAACTTTCAAAAATACAAAAACGCTAAGAAGGGGAATTCACAACAGCATTTCCAAAGTAAGAGTGAGAAGCAGTTCAGGATGAGTTACATTTCACAACACAGGAAGTAAAAATGCAGACCATATTACATCAGCCTCTGATGATGTTTTCTGTAACTGGATTACTACCATCAAATTAATATAGGATAAAAGCCCTCTGAGCACATTAGGAGGGAGATGATCAGCTTTTATTTACCTACTGTATTACAGTGTGGCATGCAAGTGTAGCAGCAGAGCCAGCTCAGGTCATCTTCAGGATGCTAGCTGATAGCTTTCCCACAGGTATGTTGGCTTAAACTGACCTAAATAAATGTAGGAATTCAAATACTAGCTCTTAGTAGCAAACAGGATCTTCAGAATATCCACTTGTGAGAAATATTTTTGGTTAAACTGACTTCAGCTGCATTCTTAGTAGCTGTACTATGCTACTATGAGATGCACACAGCAGGAGATGGGAATGACCTGCAAGATTTCAAGGTCAGTTTGAAAATGCAGCTTTTCTTCATTTTGATTTGAATGCAATCCCCTTGATTACTGGACCTCCGGGATTCTTAGGAGAGACAGAGGCAGGAAATTTCATAAGAACTTCAAAAAGGGTGAAGATTAAGAGAATTTTTAAGCTTCCCTAGAAAGCAGAGAATGCAGACATATCCCACACGTCTTGGTTCACAACATCTCTTTGCTTGTCTCAGCAGAGGCAGTATCAAATGGGCAGTGAAAGCCTTTTGTTGATAGAAAGATGCTGGGTGAGGTCTGGATGAGTGATGGTGGCCTCCCAGAAGAAAACCGTAGAAGATAAAATTATACATACTATATCCAGAGAAACTATTTGAACAAATCCCACCTACATGGCACTCTGGCAGACCTCTAGTATATCTTGGATGCATCCTTTGGCAGCCAGAAACTGCTTTTAATTTCCTGTGTGACGTTTGGCCTGTTAGGACAGCAAATCTTCTCTTGACCCTGATATCTCCTGTCATTCATCAGCTGATGGGTGGCTGCGACCCGCACTGGTGACACAGCCCAGAACAAAGCCAGTACAGCATGGTGATGGGGGAGGTGCTCCTCAGCTTGAAAGCTTCCCCCAGAGATGCTCATCTGTGTTCCTCACCTGTGAAGGGCAGCCTGCCATGCCAGCAGGCTGGGTCTGAGTAGCCGTGTGTGCTAAGGTGCCCACAGCAGCCCACAGGAGAGGGCAGTGGGATGGCTGCAGGACTAAGGGGGCTGCAGATTTTAAGCACCCGAACTAGGACCTCTCCTGACTCTGCAGCCAGGCTGGTCACCAAAATCCAGGGCAGTGGTGTGGCAGGGTGAAACCACCTGTGGAGGAGAAGCTGTTCAGTGCCAGGCCTCTCGCTGACTTTGCTAGAAAAGCAGTTCTTGCTGGCTGCTTCGCACTTGAGCTTCTGTACCCAGCTGCATATCTCAGACCAGCTACTGAAAATCCATCTCTGCACCCTGATTGTTTCAGTGTGCTGCCAGAGCACAGTTCTGCCACCGCCAGTTCCTCAGGACAGTTTTGCCCAGCACTGTTGAAAAGGGAAACTTTCCCTGTGCCCTGAGGGAGATGAAGCACGGAAGCCCCGTTATCACTGACAGAAGTTTTGCCTCTAATTTTCCATCTGCTCTTCCAAATGTTAACCTACAGTGTTGACACATAAGTTTAAAAGATAAAGAGGGATTTTAAATAGAAAGCAACAAAATGTTAGTCATCTAGGCCAGCGGTGTCTGCAGAAATGTGATGTGGGTCTTCATGTTTCAAGGGAGGGAAATTACAGAAGAAAATATTGTTATGTTGGACTGACTGAGGGGAAATGCCAGCACTATAGAGAGAAGTAATAGGTCAAAACCAGATTTATTTATTCTTTTTATCTTTAATCTGTATGAAATTCTGCACAGCTCCTGCTTATTGTTATTTATGTTCAGCAGCTGTGTAGAATAGCAAACAAGGCAAGAAAACTGAGAAGAGTAATAATGTGATGCATAGTGTTAACTCGCTGATTTTGGAAATATCCATTTATCTTGGTTAAATAAAAGCTTAGCCTAAGTGCTAAACCAAGTAATCATGATTAGAGAGAGAAAAAGACATTCACCTCCTTAGAAACTCAATACTCTTCAACATTAATAGCACTGCAGTGACATTGCTCGAAGCTGGACACTTGCTGTAATTAATATAGATTATTGCCATACAAGGAATGGAAGCATCTGTGCCTGCTCCTGCCATTGTTTTCACTTCTAGACCAAAATACATCAGGCTTTTGTTTTGGGAACATAGCCCTTTCACTGCTCAGTGTTCTGCTGGCCTCAGAGGACTGCAGAGATTTTGTTCTCTTTGTGTTTCAAAGCTGCATAGAGGGCATATGCACATTGTTCTCTCTATATTATAGAGACTTTTCTTCTATTCTTTCTCGTTATCTTTTATCCTGACACTCAAGAAAAAATGCTTTTATGCTAAAAAGTATATTACAAGAACATATCTATATGGAGATTCATAAGCGCTCAAGCTATTGGTATTTTAAGGAGGCTGACTACATTTGTACCATCCAGCATATCATGCACTGAACTCACCCATAAAGCAGGTGATTTAGTGCTTACACTGATTTTTACCTAGCAGACTGGTGCAGCACTGTGCTAAGCCCAGCTCATCAGCCCCATCTCAGCAGTCATTTGACTCACTTGACTCCACCAGGTTTTCCATCCACTTCATACAACTACTGCAGATTTCATGACTACTTTTCTGCAACACATAGACATTCCTAGTCACTCTTGTGAGCGCACCATTATCACCTTTTATGTTACATTCCCTATCTTTCTAAACCTCTGCCTTATTGTATCTCATTTCATTTCTAACTTTCTCACAGTTTTCTTCCCCAGGCTGGACTTGATCTGTGCAAATGAATCCATCACAAATATTTCCTTCTTCTTATGCAGGAAATTGTTCTCTGTGTCATGCACCTCCCCTGTAGGAATTAGGATTTTGCAGTGATTTTTTTCCAGTCAGACAGGATGTTTCTGTCTGTAATATGGGATGTGGAGGATGTGGAGACCCCTACCAGTGGGATCTCCAAACAAAACAGAAGTTCACCAATCCATGCAGATGTAGCCATATTGTCCATGGCTTAGACTCCATAGCCAATAGGCGGAATAACATTTTAAAAATATCTACAGAATAACATTTTAAAAAATAAAGACACAAAATATTCAGCTCTGTGGAAATCACTTGAAATTGATGCACCAAATATATGTATATATATCTCCAATGTTCTACGCTGTTTGGACACAAGATTCTCTTTGGTGACATTGATTGCAACGGTTGGTCATATTCAGGTAACAAAGGGCTACAGGTGGTGATGTCTGCATACTGAAAGGATGATAAATCACCATGGAGTATTTACTCTGTAAAATTTACCCTTCTGTACTAAGACAAAGGGGAAGGATGATATCAGAACTGGGTTTTTGGTTTCACCACAGAGGCACTTACTTCACAGCTCCATGGCTCAGTTGTGTCTCTAGGATGGAGTTGTTATATCTGCCTTCTGCCATCAACACCTTTTCTTAGTTGTGCAAATCATCTTGCTCTGCACCTCAGTTTCACACCTGCACTTTTGCAATAATACAGACATTGCTTGGTAATGGCCTTTAGTAAGATGTGATATGTGAAACCTCACTTATTCTCTGGATTTGCACTGACTGCCCACCCATTTAGCAGCGAGCACATTCACCCAGCTGCAGACTGCTAGACTCTTGTAAAAATTAACAAGCCATTCAACACAGACTACTCTATTTTGCCACAGAAAATGAAGTCAAACAACAGCTAATGTAGGAGAGGGGAGGGGGAGAAAAGGGAACAGAGGCAGACCAAAGACAGCATACAACTTGTATTTATTTTTTAATCCCATCTCTTTTAGTGCCTGTGATGAGCGCTGTAACTAAAGGAGTCTAACTGAATTAGAATTTCAATATGTCCTGAGCAGATTGGAGCTGTTTCCATTCATGAGCAGCATGTCCCAGCTGTAATTGCCTGCTTGCTTATCCACACAGCTCTTTACAGCTAATCCAAATGTGGACTCAAAAATAAATAGTGCCAGAGCATTCAGCTCCCACTGGGCAGCCCTTTCAGCATTGCCTCTGCCTTTGCTTTGTTCCGGCTGGTGCTCTCGATGGCACAGGGACTGACTCAAAGGAGATAAAAGATGACTGACCCGCTCAACGAATTAGGTGGGAGAAAAGCTGCTCCCACCCTATCTGCCCTGGCTGTTTGTGCTTTTCCTCTGGTTGCTGCCTTGAGACTGTTCCGCCCTGCCCTCACCTCTCTCCCCAGACACATCATTCTCCAATCCACTTCTCCTTTGCAGCTTCCTAATGGCAGCTGGTGCCCTCTCTGCCCCCAGCAGTTCGTCACCCACCCCTCTGTGTGTTCCCACCCGCATGCACTGTCAGGGTGGGAGCACACCCTGCCTTCTTCAAATGAAATCTCTCTTCACGGATGTTTGGAAGCCATGCACTTCTCAGATCAGATCTTTTCTGGAAGCGTGGATGCTGAGGCACAGCTTCATGGAGCTGGAGGGGATGTCCCTGCTGATGGAATCCAGCATTGCCCGCAGCAGGGCTCTGCCTTTGCTCCCTGACATGAGTGGGTCTATGACCCAGCACCTGACACTGCTGCACCCTCTCCCAAAGCCAGCCCGTTTCACAGGTGGTCTCTGAGCCCGAAGAGCTTTGGAGGAGATGAATGCAATGCTTGTCCAATGTGTCACTTGCTACGTAAATTCAAATTCATTTATATCTGACAGAGCACAGAAAGCTAAAAATGTTTGCAGAGTTCTAACAGGCAAAGGGGACAATTATCCCCAGCTGTTCCTCATGAATCTGATCCCCAGAGACTACAACGTGCCAATGGAGTCGTTGCCTCGTGCTTGGATTGCAAACTCCCCAGCACCAAAACATGGGAGTAGTGGGGCTGGCTCTTCGCTACATGCTCTGCCAGCTGAAAGTGGCCTGATGATGTCCTGCTAGGTACAGCTGTGGGACTGGCACAGCCTTTGTGCAAGTGAGGGAGCTGAGGCCATAGCCTCCAGTCTCTGGGAGGCGGCCCAGGAGATCACCAAAGACAACAGCTGTTGATGACAGGCAGCAGCTCCCTCCCTTGTAGCTGATCTGTGTATGCAAGAATTACTTCAAAAATTGCCTTTTTGATCAGTTAAGTCAGAATAGTTAAGACTAACACTGTAGCCAGGATGAGAGAAACACGTTATCATGCAGATAAAAATGTATAGGAAAAGGTATAGAAAGAAAGGCAAGGAAGGGCAAGGCAAGGGAAGGGAAAGGGTAAAAGGAAGTTAATGTTAAAAAAGATCAGGAAGAATAAATACAAAGTCTGCACCTGGGCTGTGAAGGCTACCTAGGCTCATACCAGGCAGGTAGCTCTTCGAGTCAAGTGGGAAAGAAGAAGCTGAGAGCTGAAAGGAATCGTTGAATAACAAGGCTTGAAAGTATTTTCACAAAACCAGCACTGGAGAAAAAAAAAATCATGAGATGAAAACCTGGTTGATTCAGAGGTTACTTTGAAATATTTAATTTTGAAGTGAGTACATAGTGGATGTCATCATGTAGCAAAGAATATCACTACCTCAGCCTTTCTGAATATCCCTTTTACTCCTGTATATACTGGAGAGTGCGATTTAATAACCGTAAAGAATGACTTGTAGTTAAAAGAAATTTTGCCTTTGAAAACAAAACCTAATGCCCCTGCATTCTGCACACAGCTAAGCTGCATCCCCATGTGATGGCTTCAGTTGTCGTTGGCAGCCCCAATCTTCTCCTTCTTGGGACATGCAGTGTCTCAGCCATGTCTGTGCCATGGGAGCCCAGCAACACCGTGCTGGGTCCCAAGCATCACACTCCTTCAAGTCAAAATCTAGATGAGGTGCTCAGCTCTCAGCTCAAGGGAGATTTAGGAGAACAGCCAGAAACAGAGGTGAATTCATTAGGGCAGCATCATTAGTGATCAGTCTTCCTAAACTTGTCAGTACACTAACACCAGCTCCCCATTGTCCGGTTTTCCCTTGCCATAATGAGAAACCCCAAACTCAAGGTCATCTGCTGGCTGGATTAGTCACTTAGTACAGCCAGAGCTCCTAGGATGCTCCAACAAGAAAGTTATTTATGCAGCTCTGTCCTGCACTGCGCCCATTGGCTCACAGTACAGCAGGGTCTGGTCACAAGGCAGAAATACACCATTTGAAACTGCTGTTGCTGCTTCATGATTTAGTGTTGCTGCTGACAGGGCGCTAAATGTTCCCTAAGTGGTAACTGTCTTCCACTTAATGCAAATTCATTTCTTTTATAAGTTAACTTACCATTTTTCCTCTTAGTCCCTGCTGGCTGTTCAGCTATGGCCACAGACGGGTGGAATTAAGGCAAGCAAACACTGGGCTCACATAGAGACCTGCAGAGAAAACAGACAATTTTGAAGAAACATTGCCCTCTGAATTGTGCCACAATAGGGTAATTGCCAGTTAGATGTTTCATTCTCTGGTTTGCATCCTCAGCACACTACCAGCGTGTAAGACCTCACCTGATCATGCATATTGGGGCTTTTTGTGACTCACCACAGCCACAGCAGGTCTCAGCTCAGACACCCCAGGCAGATACCTGCTCAATTTTAACCACCCAGCTGGGTTTCTCCTCAGCCTCTCCTCGGTGCAACTCCACTTCCATCTGCTCTTTCATGTTGACATCTGAGTCAGATGTTTCAGGCTCTGTTTTATTTCCCGGTTCCACCTCTTGCATTACTTGTATATCAGGACTAGTAAACTCCCCCTGGTCATCTCCTGATGTAGACAGGAGAATCTCAGCTTAGCAGTTAACTCCACAGCTGTGCCTGTGTAACAGCAGAAGTCACACCTTAGAGCTAACCCCTGCCTAAGGAAATGCAGATTTAGTCACTAACACCTGACCTCTGAAGTAGCTGCCAAGATGTCATCAGTGCTAGGATCTCACACAAAATTAAGTGTGCAATTGTGTGTTAAACAGTGACTGTTACCTAGGACTGCCCAGCTAATGAAGCAGGCAGCATTAATGCTACCACAAATGGACTGCTCCAAGGCACCTGCACCATGAGAGGCTCCGAAATCCCTCCGACTTTGAGGGAGGACACCCTTCTCCCCCCCCGGGCATCCACCCAGCAGGGCAGCTCACCCAGCCACCGCCCTCTGGCTCTCCTGCAGTTTTCTCTGGAGCTTGCAGATCTGCTCCCCGCCCAGGAAGCTCTCAGACAGGCGGCACAAGCTGCTGATCACACTTAATGCGTGCCCAGGGGTTGTTTAATTAAGAACAGTCTCTCTGGTAACGTTCACCACCATCTCTAGGAGCTCTCGGGCTGTGGCAGCCCAGCCAGCAGGGCCTTCCATCCTGTAGCTTACACGTGACACTCTCAGTAAAATGTCATTTTCTTTTCCAGCCATGGAGCCTTGGGGCTCAGCCTGGGAGGGCTCTCAGTCCAACACCCAACACGGCCTCCAGGCACCTGGGTTGCTGCTCTGCACCCTCCTGCATTGCTCAGTGCAGAAACACCAGACTGAGGATTAGACCCAGGGTCCTACAACACACATTTCTGACTGCGATCAGTATAAAAACACTTCTTAGCTGGTGGCTGATAGATGCCATTTCACCTTCTGAACTACAGTTATTACAGGAACGAAGGGCTTCTTCTTATCGTTTATTCCCCAATACTTACCTACAGTGATTGTAAGGAAGGAAAAGATGCTTTTCTGGCACGCAGACCTGCAGTAATGACCATGGAGCTGGGGAAAGACTCAGAAGAGATTCCTCTCCCACTGCCTCCTTTCTTTGGGGCCACCTTCCTCTCCAATCTGCTGTGTGTGAATGCAGCACAAAAGCCTTGCCAGGTTTTACTCTGCTATTTCACCCAGCAGCCTGTCTGTGTACACACGAATTTTGGCTCCCAGCCACGTCCATCTCCCTGCAGCCATCTCAGCTGGATTTCAGTATTCTCTCGGGATCATGACTACACAAACACTAAAATTATCCCTTTACATGTTAATGTAGATAGCGGCATTACGGAGTTTTTTGGGGAGAGGAGCACTGAGGAGTTCAAGTGCCTTCTCTGATGGCAGCATCAACAACCAGATATATTCTTCTGTGAGCTAAATAATGGCTCCAACGTATGAACAACTTCTGCATTAAAGCATTTGTTATCCAGAATATTTATTTATTTTTCTTAAGCCTTTCTCTGAGCGAACTGGAAGCACTAAGTGCTGTGCAAAGAAGTAACGTGAAATACAGACCTCAAGGAGGGCTGAATTTTCAGAGCTGGCGATTAAAAACAAGCACGAAACACTTCCTGAGGTCCTTTCATCTCAGTATTTCTCATTCTGTGAGATCTAATTGAAAGGTTCAAGTTAAAATTAAACCCCTCGGACTTTCCCCTGCCTTCAGACCCAGAGGGCCTGAGTGGAGAATGCACCAGGTCTCACATTCCCTGTGAAACAAAGAGGCCCCAGGCAGGAACTCACACTGTGGGATTTCAGAGAAATCTCATGGGAAGTGGTAGTGGGAGAAAAATCACTGAAGTCCAGTTCAAAATATCAAGCAAACTGTTCTTTGCTTAGCTTCTGAGAAAGCTCTGCCTGATCTGGCCAAATGGCTTGGGGGCTGTAATTTCTCTGTGGGAAAAGACATCTTTGTCACGTCAGATACTTTTCCATAAAAATGCTGCAGTTACCTCTCATATTCTTGCCTCATTCAGACACATTTCTTGAGAGCTTCATCTCACCGAGAGCCAATGTGAAGCCAAAAAATTGTAATAAGCATGTATTTGCTTAAACAACAGCCACTTTCTCCCCAAAAAAATACTACCATAATGTTGGATGCAGCTATCACCTTTTCTTAAATTGCCAATAATTTCTTGTGCGTGGTGCAAGCCCTTTGCAGTGTGAAATATAGCCAGGATCATGTCTTACCTTGGGGGTTAAAGAGATTTATCCTTCATACCCACTGGTGGTCTGTCATTTCCATTACGTTACACCTCACCTCAAGTCAACAAATCATCCAGCCTGGGCACAGCCATAGGGGATTTGGCACGCTGGCAGTAACTTGGTCTGCTGCACTGGGTGGGCAGTGACAACAATTATCGCTCTTCCCCTAGGTCCTTGCATCGTCCCACTGCAGCAAGCAAAGCCAACACTGGGCAACCCTCTAAAATGTTTATTTGGACCAGTGGCCGGAGCTCTACATCTTACAGACATGATGAGAAAAGGTAAATGGCATCAGTGTGGATTGTCTCTGGTGGGTTTGAATCTCTGGGAGCGTGACATGTCTCTGCTCTTCAGTGGTGGCACTGGGGGAGGGAGGAGGAATGCAAAGTGTGCACCCTCTTGCCCCTCACTCCCCCTAGCTACTGTCTGAGGTCCCTCACTGAGGTCAGCACTTGCACCTTACACATTTTAAAGCACACTAACCCTCAGCACAGGTTTGCAGCCACAGCTCTGTGCGTTTCACAAGTGTCCTGCTTCTAGCCCACAGCGCACCCACACCCTGCTCCAGATACACCTCACAGCCTCCTCTCCCCCAGGCATCTATCACTTCTACACATCTGGATGATGCATCCAACTGTCAGAGATGTTTCGTGTTTCTGTGTAGGCATGTGAGGGTGAGAATGTGTGCAAGACACTGCACAACAGCTGAGTGATGACAAGAAGCAGGAAAGGGAGGTGGCTACGGGGGGAGCATCAGCCAATTCAGGGGTGCTGCTGGAGGAAATAGAATCATAGAATCATAGAATGGCTTGGGTTGGAAGGGACCTCAGAGATCATCTGGTTCCAACCCCCCTGCCGTGGACAGGGCTGCCAACCACTAGCTCACTAGATCAAACTGCCCAGGAAATAGGCTGGTGGACACAGAAGAATAAATGAGCTAGTGTGCCTCCCAGGGAGCAGGGAACTGCACAGAAGAGAAGGAAAGAGAATGAGAGGCTTTAAGTCCACAAAGGCAGTGCTCAGTTGGGAATGAGAGAAGTTAAACATCATTGATGAAAGAACAATTGTTGGTAATGCTCAGACTCATCCTCCCAAAATCTCTCTCTTTTGTAGTGAGATTTGCTGGACAGCTTGTCTTGTCACAACTGGACACATTTCCCATTCTTTTCTTTCCTCCTTTTCCCTTGTCTCCTCTCCTTCAGTTCTCCTTGCAGTCACTATTAAACATAATCACAAAATATCAGACTCCAATGAAACAAAAACAGAGGTCAGCGCAGCTACAGTGCCAATTAGCAAAACACGATCTTCGGTCATTCTAATGAGACATTACTGCTGGCATCTGCTTGGGAAAATGTGTTTGTGAGTTCAGGCACCAGAGCTGGCCCCTGGATGCTGGCTTTCTTTGGAGAATTGGCTAATTCACTGAACTGTGCTGTAAAGGCCATATAGGCACTCAGCTGTTTGGATAATCCAATCCCAAACAGATATTTTGAAGACCTGAGCTTGGCAATAGGTTTCCATGGACTTCTGGTTGGAGCTGGTTATCTAACTGCCTCTTGCACTTCTGTAAGCCTCCTCTGTAATTGAGTTTTCCCCAGGATAACGTTCTTCTGCCCCAACGCACTGACCATGGCAATTCCAGGTGCCACATCAAGCCATCAGGAAGGACAGTTCAAACCCCATGAGTGATAAATAAAATGCGGGAGGGGAAGAAGAGAAAATGGGAATAGGAGAGTGCTGACTGAAGCCTCAGGGCTGCAGAAGAGAGGTGTGAATGCAGAGCAAGCGTTCACGATGGGGGGAACTCGTCCACTGCTGTCTGGCGGCAATTTTAACACATGTAAGGTCACCAGCAGCATCACTGTAACAAACAGGCAATACATTTCAGACAAGTAACATCCCCGAAATGACCCTTTCCTAGGAATCTTGTGCTCATTAAGCTTCAGACAGGAGGGCTGTCAGCTGGAGCAGCAAACTTTCATGGCAGCATTTAATAGCTTGCTGCGGCAGTAGGTCACTTGCTGCGGGGGAATCGCCACCTCCGGGGTGGGAAGTGTCTCTCGGGCACCTGCTTTTTCAGGACCAAGGCCAAGAGGCACATTCATTGCTCTCTTTTAGAAATCTGCTGTTCCCCAACTGCCACTTTTTAGGCTTTGGAAACCTAGCCAAGCCCTCTTTACTTCTCAGCTGTTTGTTTTGTTTTCCACAATGCTGTAAGATTGGAAAACTAAAGCACTGGTTTGGTTCAGTTTGGTGTGGTTGGTGGGACAAGGTTGAGAATTGAGTGAAATTAGTTATCAGCAGTATGAATCCTTATAAACCACCACAGAAATTCACATACAAGCTCCAGGGAGATCTCCTGTTGTCATAGCTCAAACAGCTGTTCAAATTGGTGCAGCTAAACACACCCAGTAACAAAAAATGTAAGGAAATTGGCTTCTGCATAGGGAAGTCCCTGATCACTGGGAATTCTGCAAGTAATATACAGGAAGTTTTAGACCTTTTCATTCAAGGTTTTCTGGTATCTGCAGATATTGTAAGCATGACTTCTGCATAATAACTGTGATATCAGGGAAGGAAATGTGAATTAAAAGTCATTCTGAATCATCCTAGCAGACAGGTACTCTCTGACAGCCCCACGGCACCACTGTGCCATCAAAGGCAGCATTTCCCTTGGTACCACACCACGGCCTGTTTGCAAAGCAAGTATGAGGGCAGGTAATTCATGCTTATCTGCTGGAAAAAAAAAAAAAAAAAAAGTAATTGCAGGTGTCTGGTTATTCTAAATTTCCAGGGAGAAAGCTAGATCACCATTACGGTGTATCTACTCATTTTGAATCTACTCATTTTGGAGCCAAACAAGATCTGCTTGACTGCAGAAGCCTTACCTCAGCTGCTCCTGCTCTATGTGGCAGTGCCCGTTTGCTAAGCCAGGGCACACAGGACAGTTCCCAATACACGCCAATAAACACGTTGCATCCCCAGGACTGATCCTGCACCAGCAGCCCGTAGAGCACGTGGAGAGCAAGTGGCAAGCCCTGTCCTTCACGTTAATTACTGCTAAAAGGTCAGTCCTCCATGATGGCAAAGAAAAGTCTCAGCTGCAGCAAATGTGAGCAACTCTGCAGAAGAGGTAGAACTTCTTTATGAAGGCAATTAGGTTGTAACAATCAGGCTGAATAACGTAACCTGTGCTGCCAAAATTCATCACACACATGCTCCCTCTCCCTTCATCTAGAGGCCATGCAAGGAGCTGCCAAACACCTTGCAGTAGGATCCCTGCTCTGCAGCAGTGTGGGGAGATCCGCAGAGGGACAGCTCTGCTCTGTCCCCAGCAGGCACGGTCACAGCCGAGGTTTCCTCTCTGGCAGCTGAACCAGGGTAGAGCAGCCAGCCCATATCCTGTGAGCAATTTGGCAAAAGGAACATGGAGATTTAGCAGGGGAGAACTTCAGCTTGAAAATGATGATGAGAGCAAAGACCTTTTGTCCTTGGAGGCTTGCTTTCTATTAAATGTCTTTGCAAAAGGCAGAGAGCCCTCATGTTTTGACAGCAGGGACTTCTTTAAAAACAAAGTACGCACACATCCACACCAGTGTGTCATATCTGGGGAGTTACCACACGTAATTGCAATTGTTAGATGGAGTCACTGAGATGAGCAGCATTGGGATGCAGTGATCTGTGTGCATAGAAAGGGCTGCGCTCATCTTGCTGCGGATGCACAGCCCTGGGATGCAGAAATCAGCCAGCTGAGCACAGCACTCCTCCAGCTCTCCAAGTCCCTGGGCTGTGCCAAAAGTTCACACGTACCAAAAGTTCACACGTACATATATACACCCACCCCACAGAGCAGCAAACACATGGGCAGGGTTCTGCAGCTGCTGCTCCAACTTAGACGATGCTGAGGCTGCTCTGCCAGGAGCAAAATATTCTACGCACCCTTCAGTCCATATTTTCTACATCCTTTCTTGGCTCAAGTCCACGCAGGAAATACTTGCAACCATTCTCAATTAGCTATTTGTTTTTAAATTGTCCATTTGTATCCCTTTTATGTCCTAGCTGCTCTGCTGACACCAGTGAGCGATGGCTCTGTGTTTTATGTCTATGCGCTGACATAAGTTATGCTGTGTGATGGGGTAATGTTCTGGAACTGCATGACAATTTCTGCCTTCCTGCCTGCTTCCATTTGGAAGCAATGCAAATTCTAATAGTGGCTCTCAGAGTTAAATACAGATTGATAAATAATAATAGAAAAGTAACATCAGGTTATAGCTCTACGTCACTCCTGTGAAGGCAATGACATCTACCAGTCCACAACATATTTTTCTCCCCAGCACCAGAGAAAATTTTGACAGGCTGAATTACCATTTCATTCCCAGCTAGAAAAATACTGACAAGATGTAAAGGATGGTTTTGAAGAGAAACCATGGACAACTAAAGAAGTAAATTACAGTAGGATGGCAAAACCTCAAGAGGTCTTATGTATGGGAGACTATTTGATGGCAGGAGCGTTTAAACACAATTTTTGTTATAAAACCCCACACCATATATGCTTTGCCTGGCTATGACTTATCATCTAAACACAAATTCAATTCCAGTTTCAAGGAGTTTATGATTTAACTTTTTTTTGTGTGTTTTTCCTGTGCTTGTGTATGATTTTACATCTGCCTTAACTGTATTTCTTTGTCCCTATTAGCGGCTGCTCTGTCACATGGTGCTTTTTTTTCCAAGGTTGAGTGAGACTTGGTGATTTCAGCTCAAAGGAGTGGTGGGTTTGCCAGAACCCAAAGTGTTGTTGATGTTGCTCACCTGCCATTTTGCAGACAGTAGAAGAGGAACTTCTCCCGCATGTACTACTATGTCCCTGTTATGGTGGTGCCAGGGCTCAGAGCGTGCGGTTCACATGCTTCGGGTGCTGCCTGGATGATTCAAAAGAACCGTAACAGAAAACACAGGAGATTTTGACCAGCCTCAGGTCTGTAAGTACATTTTAAACCCACAAAGTTTGAGTGTGTTTGAAATGTACTCAAATATTTCCTTCTTCACCGTTGTGTGCTCATGACCCATTGAATCATCAAAGGCTCGGAGATGAAAGAAGGACTTATGGTTAGAAAATGGAAAGGACTCTGCTGAAGGGGGAATGGCTTGTTGTATCTGCTTTTTTTTTAATCCCAGAACAAATAGCTTTAGTGAATAATTTTCTGCAAGGCTTTTCAGCATAATGAGTAACGGAGCTTCCAGAAAGATATTTTTTAAATAAAGTAAATAAGCTCCCAATCAAAAAACCCACATAAATCAATTGCAAAATCCCCATAGTGTTTCATGAGCTTTAAGGGGCAGAACATTTCCCAAACCACTAACCTGTTGGGAATCAAGAAAGAATATTGTCCTTTCACAAAATTCCGGTGACTACTTTCTTCAGGCTATATCCTACATATGGTAACATAAGGCTTGTTCCCATATTCAGCTGAAGCAAAGACGCCTTATATACCTAAATATCTCATAGCAGCCTAAATCAGCATTCAGGAGTCAAATTCATCTATAGTAGAATTATTCTGAGCCAATGGAGATGCACCAAAGAAGGATTTACTGAGCTGGCACAAGTGATTAATCTTTATGTATTTGCGAAGAGAGATTTTTACCTTTTCAGAAATGGCTGTAATTTGTTTTGGAGATGAATAAATTTCTACCAGGTCAGAGTGAACCCATTGAAAAAGGACAACTGAGGACCCTTAAGCCTTTTTCTCCTTCAAGATGAGTATGGAGGTGGAACTACCCACCCTATAAAGCGTTCATTGATTAAATGTGAATTTCACTTAAGAATGTATTGTTTTCCATCTCAGAAATATTTACCAAAAAATCAGGGATCACGACCTACTGGACAAAAGGAAAACAGTCACAGCCCTAAAAGCCGGAGAAGACCGGGCCATACTCCTCGGGCTGGCCATGATGGTGTGCTCTATGATGATGTACTTTCTCCTGGGAATCACCCTACTACGGTCCTACATGCAAAGGTAATTTCAGTATCATTACCCTGACCCCACACCCTCTGCTCCAGCTGGCTTACCATGGCTTGCTCTTATGACACTTTTTATTAAAGCTGTTTAACCTTCCCTTTCATCAGCACAGGTCAGATTCTGCATTTCCTTACCCCAGTATAGGTTAGGCATAACGACGGTGAAAGGAAGCTGAGCCATGCAGGCACAAGCAAGGGAAGAGTTAAATCCCTGTTTGAGGAAACACAAACCATAGGCCTTGCCGTAGTTTAACACAACTATAATACCCTCATCAGCTGGCCTGCAGCCTGCTGAACCCTGTAAGCCCTGCAGCTGCTGTTGCTGCAAAGCTCAGGCAAACTCCAAAGAGAGCAAAAATATTTAGCAGCCTCAAGGAACACTTCACTTCCAAGTGAAAAATGTAGAATTAATTTGGGAAAGAAATCCAGCTGCTTTGGAACATGTAGTTTTCCACATGGGTTATTGGTTTCATGTTAACTACTGAAATCCTCCCAAAATATAGTAATTTGCTGAAAGTGAAGGATCATTTTTCATCGTTACTGCATTGTACTTAATTTTTTTGAGGCCTTATCTGGCTTCTGCTACAGAGCAGAAAGTTTGCCCTGTGATGCATTAGCAGTACTTGAAGGCAGATTTCAAGCACCAGCCCTATTTAAAAATCCATCCCAGACTGTAATAAGACTGTCAACAATGTTTTTTCTGCCCTGATCAGCAAAGTTAGGGGAATGAAAAATATGGAGTTGTGGATAAAAATGTTGGTGTGTCATGCTCAAACTCACTCTGAGACAGTGCCCAAATGTTGGCGCATGCTGGCTTATCCACCACAGGCTTCGTATTTAGATATCCACAATAATTGCCTGAAGTTAACTGGTATGAATATCCTCAATTATACCACTGCAACTACCAGAAAATATTCCTTCGTGACCCTGCCATGATAAGGAAAAAGAACCACGATGCACGAGGATGAACTGTACGGGATTTCGGCATCTTATTTGTGTGATAAAGATATTTGTCCCTTTTTAAATCTGGGCAAAGTTTAGACTTCTGGAGACAGGGATCAAGGCCTTTAAAGTATCTAAGAGTATTTGCATTTCCAGACTGCTCTCCCAGACCTTTCAGCAATACCACGGTCAATTGCAGAGGCTGGTAAGGTCAAAATTGCTCATGTGGAAAGCTGATTTATATTACAAACCATGTGAAAAAATGCCAGAAGATACCAAAGCACCTGTGAAGTATCAAATATTCCAACTTCACAAGTGTGCTATAGGTAGGTCTTACAGTATTACCCCCAGACATGAATAAAACAGCAGCCAAAGGTAAAAGTGAGGAAAAGAAGGCAGCCATGTGCTGTCACACCTCTCAGCACAGCCCGAGCTCCTTAGGGGTTATTCTCCTTTACAGACAGCAATATAGCTCTGACAAAATACTTTCTGGGAGGAAGAAAAAAACTTTCACTCAATTACCCACCCCCTCCAGAAATAATAGGATAATGTAAGAAAAATGTAAAAAAAAAATATACAAGCATAATTACTGCCAAAAAGAAATATTAAGATAATTGGTCATCACTTTTGCTGCCACTTATCATTGAGGGCTTTTTGCAGGCTTGGCACAGGGTTGGCAGACCCCAGCCTCCTCCTGGTTATAGCTGTGCTGTGTTGGGCTGGCAGCAAGGGCATAAGCAGGATGAGATGGGGAGCCTGGGGGTGAAACCTTCCCCAGGGCCATAAAGGGCTCCGCGTGCCCTCCCCACTGCTCTCCTCCCAAGCAAAACACAGCCACAGGTTTTAAATACATACAAGAAACCCAGGCGGACATTGTCAGTGCATACTCAGGCTCTGCCGTTCCAGTTTTGACTTCTGGTGAATTTGAGATAAGCTGAAATCCCCCAGAATGATTACACCAGCTGATTTAACTTAATGAAGACCAAGCAAGCCGCCACTAGAAAAACCTCCTGCTGATGGAGCTGCATGTGGTACGATGCGTGTGCCTCTGTGGGTTTGTGCATGGGAATACCTGTACCCCAGCAACGCAAAGTTGCCCTCCGCCTTAAGCTGAGCTGGACTTCATGGTCAGTTGCTGGGTCTCAGCTCACCTTGTCCCATCACATCACACCACTCGTGTTGTGCTCCTCCCAGGGCAGGATGCTTTGTTCCCTTCTCTGCCAATTCCCTTTGATCTCAGATACACCTTGTCCAGACTAAGAACCCCAGCTCCCTTTTCAAGGAAGAGAATGGGTTATTTTTGTGCCAAAAGCACAAACATTATGCACTACATGACACAAGAAAGCCCAGCCTTTGCTCAAAGCCCTGCGACACGTACTGCCAGCCTGCAAGAAGCCCCAAGTATATACCTGATGGAAAGTCTGGGCTGCAACTGGTGCTGTTGCCCATTCTTGCCATGCTCTAACGTCTCCTTTTTTCTGTTTTAGCGTCTGGACAGAAGAGGCTCAGTGCTCACTTCTCAACGCATCCATCACGGAAACCTTCAACTGCTCGTTCAGCTGTGGTCCAGACTGCTGGAAAATCTCTCAGTACCCCTGCCTCCAGGTGTACGTCAATCTCACTTCTTCCGGCCAGAAGCTCCTGCTCTACCACACCGAAGAAACAATGAAAATTAATTCTGAGGTAGGAGCATGGAATGATATTTCTTCCTAAAGGGACTTCTGGAGGGCTGCTCGCTGTGTTATAGCCATTCTCAGTTTTAAAGTGATATAAGGCTTCCACCAGCTCCTGATTCCTTGGTTAATATAATGCTGAGGAAGCAGAAATCAGTGCTTAGGTGAAAAAAGTACCATTCGTCACCTCCACCCTATGCAGGCAGCACATCCCACACAGGGTTGTGGTCCTGGGGCTGGAGCCTCCCTTGTCCCTTCCCTGTACAAGCAGGGTTTTATAGCCATGGGCCAGTGCTGAACACTTGTCACACTGATATTCTCAGGGAGATGTGGACAAATCTTCCCACCCTGGTGTCTCTCTGCATCACAGCAAACACCCCTAGCAGCGTGCACAGAGCATCCTCAACTGGGAGAATGGGAACAGCCTCCTTACTGTGGGGCCAAGGTGGGAAGAGACAAGAGCCCTGTGTCTGGCAGCAGTTGTGGCTCCATCTGCACCTCTGGTGACAAACTGAGTCCTGACCACCTCTGCTGAGGTCAGCTGTGCTGCTGGGACCATGACACAACACTTAACCCTGTAGATGATGCAAAGATGCTGGAAGTTTACAGGGGAGAGACTGCCAAGATAAAAGATGTAGCATAAAAATAAAAGACAGACAAAGAAACCAGCCCATTTTTCTTCTGCACAATTTCCCTGATTCCAGACATTGAAACCAAAAATATTTTTAACAGAAAAATTCCTCTCTCTGCTTCAGCAAGTATGAAACCCAGCATGACTCTGTCCAGGTGGGACGGAGACAGCTCCTTCCTGCAGGCTGCGATGCAGGCAGCGGAAGCACAGGCAGTGCACAGGCAGCTTCGCTCTGAGGCAAGCTGCCACCCGCTCACAGGTGGCTGTTTGCCACCTCTGCCTCCAGGATGCTGTGGATGGGGCTGTGACGCATTCTTCTCCCCATCTCCCTTCTGAGCATCCACAGTGCTGGGTGCCAAGGACCGAGGGCTGCAACGAGCCGGGATGCAGCTCAGTCATGAGGCTTGCAAGCACCAGATTTGCACTGACTGCTTAGTTACCCAAGGTCACTGAACCCCAAACTACAGGCAAGCCGCAGCCTGCAATGGCAGAGCCCTAGTTCGGGCAGCTGACAATGTAACCTATTGTGTTTCTATTTATGGCAGCAGTTCAGGAGACCAAATTACTTCTGCATATTAAGATGAAGTGATATTAAAATCAAAGTCAAAGAACCAAGTGGTTGCACAGGGCTGGTTATTCCATTGGATAATTAGCTCCAGTGACTGAGAGACAGTCCTCTGGATGTGAGGTGTGAAATGCAGTGGTGTCCCCACCCTGTCCCAGTGTGGCATTAGTGCAGAAATGAGGCACTCTCAACACATTTCCCACCACTCATAAGCCAGGACTGACTCCGGTTTCTGCTAAGGTAGAGGTAAAACCCTGTGATTTGATTAAAACAGATCAGATGAGTCTCTGTGCTCCATTGGATTCAAATAAATCAGGAGGTTTAGCATAAATGTGCACACTGTTACTGATTATTTTTGTTTGCTGGAAACAGACTTTGAAACTCTCCCAACACTGCTGCCTCTTAGTTTTATGTGGGCACAGTTAATGCTTCTCCAGCCCAAGGTTGTTTTACAGGTTAAGCTCTGCTCTCGAGAGGATTCCTAGGTTTTCCTGATACACTGCTGGCTACGTGACCTGAATCCAAGCATGGTTTTCAATGGGAGTTCTCCATGTCTGTAAAATACTTGGCTCAGATCGGCAGAGCCTCCAGGCTTCAGGCCAGCACAGCCCATCTCAGCAGGGACCTTCTACTCCCAAACCTGTTCAAAGCATCTGCACTGGGTGGCAGAGGCACTGGGGCAATGCAGGCAGCCTCTCACTGCGGATCCTTCCTCCTCAAGGCATTAGGACAAGCAGGTCCCCTTCTAGTCCCAGCTACTCCGGAGTTATCACAGCTTCAGCACAGCCTCTGGCTACAGATATGATAGTGAGATATTTCCCTAAAAGACAGGAGAAATCCTAAAAACCCCACAGCCACCCAGCCCATATTTGGCCCTCACCATCTTCTTGCTGCTCCTTCCACAAGCCCCATCGCATCTTTCCAGCAAATCCCTCTGCTCCCTACATCCCTGTCCCATCACAGGGCCCCTGGCAAGCTGCTCACCCCAAGCAGCAACTGGGCTGTTTTCTTCATTCCCTCTCTACCTCTGCCCACCCCTGCTCTGCAGGTCTGCATTCCCTATCTTTCTCCTTGCCAAACAAGCCAGAAAGAAGCCTGCCCTGGCTCACTGAGCCCTGACACAGCTGGGGATGTAGCAGAGGTGTTACACACCAGCACCCATGACCTTCAAGAGGTCCTCCCCACCTCGCTGAGCACTGCCACATGTGCCACGCAGCACCTGCAGCCCATCTCTCCCCTCTTGCCGCCAGCAAGAGGAGCAGAACACGTTTTGATTTTGAATAATGACTGATGTAGGAGACTTGCTACCTTATGTAGCTGCCATTCTACACGGTGCAGTAAGCGACAGGTGCAATTTACATTGAGACTTACAGCATGCTGCTGCCAGTCTCATTGAGCCTCTCCCAGAAAAGCATCCACGGTTTTTAATGGCTTTTCATTGCCCTCGCTGTCCATACTTCATGTCTAGCCCTTAAGGCAAGCCCAGCCCCCTGCCAATACTACAGCCATGGCAGCTTATATGTTTTCATGGCTACGTTTTCCTTGCTGCCTGTCAGACACTGTAAGAGCCCATGGGGGAGGTATGTCAGGCAGCACGCCCCTGCACCCAGAGCCAGCTGCCATGCTGAGGAAGGGCTGCAGGGCTTAGGGCAGCTCTGGAGGCCCCAGTTCCATGATGTACCACATCATTTTGTTTCCTTTCATGTCAGTGCTGATTTATATCTGTGATCCACAAGTGAGATAGCAAGCAGGTTTAATTACCAGAACAACTGACACACCGGCTGTGACAGCACAAGACTGAGAAGCAATGGGGGAATTTGGTGTATCCCTCTCTGGGGCATAAGGAGAGCAGCAACACTCAGCTGCTGCTCCTAGCAGAAGTCTCTGGCCTAAGCTGGAGCTCTCAGCCTACAGAAATCACCTGCAGGGCAATGCAAACACCAGGGTCCTCCTTCAGTGGCTGGTTCACAACTGTTTCACTGCCCAAAAGAGAGGTAAGACAAGGCTGTGACCACCCGCTCAAAAATATTGCCACTGCATATCTTACCAGAGCATCCAGCCCCAGCTCCCAGTGGTGTAACTTCACTAACTTGTGATGTGACTGCCTCCATCTTGCCCAGAGATGTTGTGTGGTCTCTGTCCAAGGAGACATTCACAGCTGGACTGGCCAAGTCCCTGAGTGACTCCTCAACGAGCAGGGCTTTGAGCTACCCGTGTCCAGAGGTGGATAGCCTCTAGAAGACATTCCACCCTTTAAATTAGAAACATGAGACTGGAAATGCAAAAACAGGTTTTCTTTATAACTGCCTAGCGTGTGCTTCTTGTGATCAGATTACAAGTGACACAAGAGCCACCTTTCCCATGTTCTGTCACAGAATCCTTACTTGAGGCAGGGATCCAGGCAAAGTTCACTTCCATATTTGCAGATCTCCGGGTGTTTGGTAATGCAGAATTGTAATAAAGCAGCATAGATTTAGTAGCCTGCATTCGCAGACAAAATGTGAGAATGGTGGATATAAAATTTCCTGCCAAGCACTGGAGAAAACTAAATGACAAACCAAAGAAAATACTGCAAGCATCCCATTATCAGTGTCTGCCTTCCTGCCTGCCAGTCACCTACACACCGCTCAGAACTCAAACAAGGACGTTAGCACATGGAGTGAAGAGCACCCGTTGTTTTGAAGCATGGAGAGAGATGATTTTGGCACAGAGCCTGGCTGAGAGACAAAACACTTCAGCCTTCCTTGCACAACTGCTGTCCATGGCTTCACCACTTCAAACCCTGTAGGCTCAGGCAGCCCAACCAGCCTGACATGGCTGGTGGCTCTGTGCCATCAGGTGTAGGGGGCAGCAGCTCAACAGCTGCTTCTGCATCAGACCTCCTTCAAAAGTGCTTGGAAATTACTCAGGCTTGCAGGAAGCCATGTCTCACAGAACATCCCCACTGCACTCTTGGGACACTTCTGCAGACTTGGAGTCCAGGAATTTGTCATTGTTTGGGCTTTTACATGCCTTCTGTTTTCTGTCAAGAGAAGAGGGCTGGGCAAGAGCAGCCAAGTCCTCACTCAGTCTCTTCCTCCAGGAGCGTAGCAGTTGAGACTTCAAGAAACAAATACGTTTAGCACCAAACTCGCCAAAAAAAAAAGAAAAAAGAAAAAAAAAAGCACAACAAAACTTCAGAGCTGAAAATACTGCTGTTAGGACAATGGTTGCATATGATTCAGTGAAAGAAAATTAAGCACAGCTGCAATGAAAATATTCCTCTACTTGCTAGATTATGATCTACTAAAGAGTCACAGGCACAGGAAGATTGTTTGTGGCTTTGGACCTTTAAGACAGAGCTGGGCAGAGAGCAAGAGAATATCCTGATATCCTGGGGGGAGCAGTCCTGCACCAGCAGGAAGATGGATGAGATATGGCTGCCCTGATATTTTCCATCTCTAATTTCTAGAGCTCTATGAAATATTCATTACAGCAGGCTGACATGCTCTACCCTTAATGCTCCAGTCTGCTAACACCAGACAATCTTCCCGCCGTGCTTCAGATCACATTCCGGGCTAATAAACTTGCCAATGAATCAATCAAATCCTGATATGAGGTTAATCCTTTGATCATTATTAGGACTAGAGATTTGTCTCAGTACCTTATGAGAAGTCACAGTATAGTCATGAAAAAAGATCTGAGGGACATTTATAAAGTTTATACCTTAAAACAATAATAATAAAAAGCCATGGGTCACATTAATTTAATAAAGATGTCTGTTTTCCTTTTAAAAACTCACTCATTCCTGTTAAATTATCTAAATGTAGCTATCACCTCATACAAGGAAGGTCAGCAGCATAGCCAGGGGAATGTGGCAGGACCCAAAAGCAAGTTAAGCAACAGCCCAAATGCCACCCCAGTGGCCAGGCTGCTCTCCAGCAAGACGCAACGTCACTACAAAAATCCGCATTTTCTCTTAGACTTTCTATTTATCCTAACCGAGGCACTGTCCCTAAGGGAAGACTTGTATTAGGTTATCTTGTTGGCCTTTCCCTCAGTGAGTGAACTCCTACGACTACCAAAATCATTTTGATCCCATGCAAGACAGATCAGCGCTCCCAGATTTGTATTTACAGCGAGTCAATTACCCACCTCGCTGCAAGGATATGCATGCCACTTCAGATGAAGAGGTGCTTCATCAGTCCCTTTTTTGCATGTGTAAATTAGCAATAATAATATATTCACCTATCTCACGAGGCCGCTGTGCAGATTAAAGCATTAATGTTTGTACAGCACTTGAAGGCTCTCCAATGGGAAATTCTGTAGATGTGCAAAATATTGAGTTTTGTCTGTGATAAATTTATTATTAGCTTAATAGTATTGCGCTCTTGGTATAAAAAGCATAATCATCTTGAGATTTTCCTGCTTGCCACCTTAAAATAGACATTGTATCTGGTCTGGAGACGCATTTTTCTCCCTCTCATTTCTTCCCAGTGCTCGTACATACCCAAGTGCGGCAAGAATTACGAAGAATCCATGTCGCTGGTGAACGTTGTGATGGAAAACTTCCGGAAGTACCAGCGCTTCTCCTGCTTCTACGACCCCGAGGGCGCTCAGAAGAACGTGATATTGACCAAACTGTACAGCTCCAACGTGCTGTTCCACTCGCTCTTCTGGCCCACCTGCATGATGGTTGGCGGCGTCGCCATCGTCGCGATGGTGAAGCTGACTCAGTACCTTTCCCTCCTCTGCGAGAGAATCCAAAGGATCAACAGATAGGAAGGAAAACTTCTCCAAGATTAAATTACAGCTAAAATACTGTTTTCTCATTCTTCACCAAAGAACCTTAAGTTTGTAATGTGCAAGTCTGTTATAAGTTCCTTACTCTATTCTTATAAGTAGAGCAATAATGCAGAAGCTGTTCTATATGCAAACATGATGTTAATATTATGCAGACAACCGAAAAAAATACTGTTTTGTGTTGACCGTCTTGTTTTACGCTGAGACTAGTACTTCCTTCTTTTCTACAGCCAAAGTTGGCCTCAGTGTGACCATTTGCCAAGCTCAGTCAGTTGACTTTTTCAGTATAAAGGATTCTGGGGAAATTCACCCCTGGACAAAGGGCAGCAAATGATTCGTGCGTCACTGAGGTCTCACCTCTGGCTCAGCCCACTCAAAGGATTTGTCGTTTTTATTATTGGCTGAAGGGGGAGGAAAAAAAAAAAAAAAAAGAGTATCAAAACAACAGAGGTTTTTTTATGGTCATATGGTCAGGTGGCACAAAAATGGACATATTGTGAGGCCAGGACAAAACATGAGTATTTCCAGCCTAAGCAGGACTTGGTGATGCTTTGTGTTAGCTCCCCCAGTTCAGAAGTAAATTTTACCCTATGGTATGTGAAGTCTTTTGCAAAATACGTTGGCGTTTTATTTTATTTAGTGCTATCGTTTTCTTCTGTCTTACCAACAGCATCTTTGTCACCCGCAGAAGCTGTAGCCAAAAAAAAACCAACAAACACAAAACAAAAATCACCTTGTTCCATTTTCTACTCCAATCTGAGCCCTACTGATGGAGATGGGACCAGAACAACTTATGTAAATGTTTATTACTCATTTGTCTTGTATTTGCTACCATATCACTGTAAAGAGAAAATAACACAATCAGCTATTTTTTCATTTTTTACTTCCAACTATTTCAGATTTTTTACTTGATATATATACAGATATATCTATATAAAGAAAAGCTATATTATATCTAGTTGTGTATTGGAACTTGATTATGGGGTGGTGGTGGTTTTTTTTTGTTTCTACCAACTGAAAAATGAACACTATATCTCATGTATTCATAACCTTCAGCCCTGGATAATATCGTAACATGATGGAGCGGCACTGCAGGATCTTATCTAATATTCATGATGTTGTGTCAGTCAAAGGTCCCTACAGCTGTGACATCTGAAATGACAAAAACCTCATCCAATTGTATGGCTCCATTAACTGAATTGTTAGATAAAAATCGTACTACTTCTGGAAATCTCTCCTGACCTTAACTCAGTATGCAGTGCTGGCTGAAGTGAATTTTGATTTTAAAAGCCCAGGTGCAATCATTTACTGGAAAAACTTAGATTCCAATATGTTGTCCTGTCCATCAGATATTTACCATAGGGATCTTGCAAGTCTGATTTCACACATACTATAGTCACAATTTCTGCATAATTTATTTTTATTCTCCTGTAGAAAACATTTGTTCCTATGTTGTGTTTAAAGACACCTCTCATAACTTCTCATTTTGCACTTAATCTGAAGGAAAAATGCAAGACAACTCCTGTGAGCAGACTGTGAACTCGCTACCCAATGGTTAAAAAAATCATTCACAGGCCTATCCAAACCAAGAAACTAACATTTTTCCCCTCAAAAATACTGCAAATATTTTATCTCCATCTATATATAAGTACCTTTCTGCAACATAGCATTAAAAATTTCAAGATGTTACAAAACTTTACAAGTAATGCAAGTGTAACATGAGCTGTAAAAATACCTGAGCTCTCAGCAGTGAAAATGAATCTGCAATCTTGTAATCAGTAGTATAATTTTCCTTAGGTAAATAAATTCCTGGAGGGTGGGGGTATAATCAGGGCTCCAAAAATATGTAATATAAGTATTAAATTAAATCTTCCAGATTTCAATATCCTCTGCATTCAGGCCTGGCTTGTTTTGTTAGACTTTTCTTGGTAGCTCCTGTTGGTAAAGAAATCAGGAGTGCTGATGCAACAGAGAATTCATAAAGGTTTCTCTATAAGATGCTTCTCTGATCAATCTGTGTGATTTGCACAGAAACCATTATCAGCAGATCTGGGCACCCTCAGCATTAGTGGGACTGGCATGGCAAAGTCCCTGTTGGACAGGCAGCAGCCTCGCTTGGCCACTCAACCAAACACAACAGTCCCTGGGTGCTGGCATGGCTGGGGGCACAGCAGGGCCAGAGCTGAGGACAGCTCTGCTCCGTCTCCAGCCAAAGCCATCCCTGCAGGAACAGGAGAGTGCTGTCTGGTGCCATGACATAAGGTGCTCCAGGTGCTCATCACTGCTAAAAAAGCCTCTAGGATTTGCATCTAGGGATGCATCTAGGTCAGGCCTTGCTGGCCCTGCCACCGAGGTGCCTTGAACCATTTAGGACCAGTACAGCCACATGGCTCCCAGGGTGTATTTCCCTTCTTTACAATGCTGCTTTCCTTTTGAGCAGAGGGTTTTGCCCCATGATGGTGCTGCCTCTCCCACCCACCTTCTATCTACCCCCCTGCTGCCACCCATGCCAAAGGATGTTGGCTGCCAGTCTCAGCTCACAAGTCCAAAATCAAGCCAGGTACTGCTAGCAAAGAGCTGTGGGAGCCGGGTGGCTTTCCCACCACGTTCCTGAACGCTGACACTGGCCATTTACAGAGCGATTTGCAATAAAGCAGCTCTCCAGTTTTGCGTGACACTTGGGCTGCCCACACTGTGCAGTCTGGTGGTGATGGGACAGCCGGTCGCTCCTGACACACACCACACACTGCCTTCATCGCGCTGCACTGTCAACATTTCCTGTGGGTGAAGCATCTTGACACTGCTGCCGCCTGTAATCATTTTGTTGACATTAACAGAGAGATCCGTGGGATAGCAAAATAACCTGAGTAATTGGATGGAGTGAGGTAAAACAGTAATTTTAAAGGGAATTATCTGCCTGGCACAGTTAACCCCCCACTGAAGCGTTAGCACCGCAGATGCAATTTTGACAACTCCTGCTGCCCAAAGAGTTAGCGCTTCAGAGGGGATGTTTGCCTCCGCTCTTTTGCTACCCCTATTTCAATATCACTTTCAGCCCTTGCAAAAGAAACTGATATTCCTGTAGGCAGCACAAATGAATGAGAAATAGCCCCCATCCACACACATGGCTCCATGGGTAAAATTAGGTATCCACGCAAACGCCCTATGTTCTTAAGGCTGATCCTGACTCTTCCTGGCCCAAACATCTCACCTGGATGTCCTGGCAGGGGCAGAAGGGAGCAACCAGGGCTGTGAAACCCCAAATGGAGAAGTGCCACAGGAAAGCACCAGCTCAAAGGCATTTTGAGGCAACTTGGTGGGATTTAGGCATGTGCAATATTCCAGGTGCCACATTCACATGGCCTATGTGAATAGCTATTTTCTTAATTAGATTACTTATGTCAGGCCTTATTTCTATTCTGGAACACCTAAATCTGAAGTGTGAATGTCCCTGCTGTAATTCTCTGAAACTTACACCTTGCTGCAGACTTACTGAATGTCACCAGCTAGGACAACAGAGAGCATATTTGGGTTTAGTTCTTCTAGTTGAGCAGACATCACTTTTCTCTCACAAAATGCACCCAAAGCACAAGCAGCGGGAGTTTGAGGTAAATACAGAAAGGTGGAAGGAAGGCTCAGGAAATCATCAGGGAACTGCACATTGAGAAGACATCAGTGCCATGATCCCAAACCTGTCACAAAGTCCCCAGGCAACGCTGGGGACACAGCCACTGTCCCTGCCTCGGGGACTCACTTCTCCTTCAGTGTGGCCACGTTACAGAGCCTCCTGTGCTAGCCGAAGACAAGCCATGAACATGCAGCGGGGGGGTTACACAGCTGTGTTTGGTCACACTGGAGCACACATCCCAAAACCAACACCTGGCAGAGGCTGCTGCCAGGGCAGGAGCCAGGGCGCAGTTCAGCGAAGAAGGCTCAGAAAGCTCCAGCTGGCATTGGCCTGGTCCAACACCAGCACCTGTTAAACTACAAAAGCTGTAACCTTACAGCGATGCAGCTGTACCAGGATAACCTGCAGAGGGAATGGTGATTTTAGTGGAACAGCACCTTAAAATCTGGACAGCTCGTTTTCCTTCTCGTATAGTAATGCCCTTATTAATAGAGCTGCAGCCGTTCAAGTGGTTGAACAAATATCTCTGCAGCAATGCAACCTTTCAGGCTCAGAATCTGAGCACGATAGCATCAGCTCTCCATTAGCTGCTGCACTGCTCATCATCTATCATAGGCCCAGGAAAACACACTTTTCTGCTTCACTGAGTGTCCTGAGCTTGTCACTTCCCAACACTCCAGAGTCCAGAAGGAAATCACACAGTTTGTGGCCTGCCCAAACATTTCACAGCTGCCTACAAATTGCCCAGTGGTTTTGGTTGTGGGGGCAGAAGCACAGACTATCATGTTTCAATATTCTGAAAACAAGATGTTTCCGTTCTCAGTTTGACCTGCTGCTGCCTGCTGAAATTCAGGAGAGGAGTAGTTTTCTTACTAGGAAAGCTTGAAAAATAAATATAAATAGTTTCTCTGATGTGAAACAAAGCTATCAGCAATCGCTTGGTTCACCAAACAATTTGAAGAATTTATTTCTAGAGGCTGACTGGTGACACATTTATTTCCTTCTATTTTCCTCAGCCACCAGAGGAGCACAGGATCGGTCACACAGACACAGCCAGCAGAAGCCCCAGTCACCCCAGAGACACCACTGGTCACAGTCTTGAGTAAAGCAAAGCATTGACCTCCAAAGCACTGCAGTACTGAAAGGTAAGAGGAGGGAGAACAGTAACATTTATCCATCATCACCAGGGGAGCAGTGGTGCTCCCAGGGCCAGCTCCCAGTACCAGCATCCCCAGCAGAATGGAGAGGTCAGCTTTCAAAATTGGAAATGCCGCCATGTGAATTAACATCAAGATTTTTTATTATTATTTTTAAAGAGTCAATTTTCTCCAGACAGTGAAAAATCCTCCCTACAAGTTTGCGTACTTTTTGTAGTTCTCAGTTTTCATACAGGGAGCTGGTAAGCAGATATATATATAACCGAACTACAATTATTCGGGTGAAAATTTAGGCTATTTTATTGTGGTTTTACGGTAATATGATGGGTAAGAGATGCTCCTTTCAAAACACTCTGCAAACACTACCCATCCAGCAAGACGAAGTTTGGCCGTTTCCAGGCAGAAGAGCAGTAAGTGACTCATAAAAAAAATAAGAGAGAAATGTGGAATCAGCTTCCTCATGTAAAGCACAGGAAGGGTTTGTATGGAAGTTCAAGAAAAACAAGTGGGAAATAGAAGAATCCCCAGAAGGTGTGCAATACCCATGAGCAGGTCAGAGCTAGGGGAGCAGACAGGACAAGTCCACCCACTGTGGCCCTGCACAGCAGGCTCTGCTGCTGCTGCATGTGGCAAATAATTTTTATGGCTTCTTCCTCCACCCCAGAATTATCCTCCATTTCTAATACATTTTGAAGAAAACTCAGTAAAACTGCTAAAACACTGATTTTGACACTCAATTAACCATAAACTACTTCTAGGGTTTTTTTTTATTATTATTATTTTTTTAGGAAAAACACCATTAGATTTCAACAGTTAGATTGATTTAGCTTGGAAAAAAAATACACAAAATCTGATCCTGGAATAGAGCGATCAGCTGCTATCCCACAGAACCCTTTACATTGACTGCACTTTAACTTTATTCAACTTTTTAAGTTTGCAGAAATTTTTTTTAAGATTTTCATTTTTCATGCTATATGTAGGATAGGGAAAAAAAAAACACCTAAAATGTCATGGAACTGTAAAAATGCTTCTTACACAGCCCAGGCTAAAATGTTCAAGAAAAGAAAGTCTCCTAGGGTAGGTTTCCTAATATATCTTGTGATAATATATAGGAGAAAAGCGGGAGGTTTCATCACCTCTCTCCTTGAAGTCTCCAGTCTGGCTATTCTTCCAATTACCATCCTGTTTCCAATGACAAAAGCACTTTCCACCACCCAGCCTCCTGCACGCAGCCCCCAGTCACTGCTAGGGGATGAGGGCAAGAAGGAAGAGGGAGGCCCATGCATGGAGGAAGCCCTCATGATTTCAGTCCGAGTGCATGTAAGCTCTCTGTGATGTTCATCACAGATTAAGTGGGCAGCAGAGCATGATGGCTGAACAGCAGCACCTTTGTCACTCCCCTTACAACGGGCAGTGGGAAGCCACTGGTGCAGGCAGACAGCCGAGCTATGTCATGGTGCCTTGCAGAAACTGCAGAGGACTGCAAACCCAGCTTTGCCAAATTCTTAAAGAGGGGAAGGAAAGTGAGCCAGCAGCAGCAGCTGGCACTTGCTCATACCCAGCCCAGGACAGTATGGGGATAACATCAATAACTTTTGCTTTAAAGGTCTTTGTGAGAGAAAAGCCTCAAAATAAAAAAAAAAAAAATACATATTAAAAAATAAATGCTACAGAAAGTTGCAATGGAAAAGTTCCCAGCACTGTCCCAAAGTGCCCAACTTCTCCCAAGTCACAGGCTGAAGGCAGACAACTTGCCTGCAGGCTGCCAAACCTGGGGCATGTAGCTACCTGGGGGCCAAACACTGAAGTGCTCAGATCCCCTCACAGTAACACCCACAGGGGACCACAGGAGGCAGCACGGCAGATAGGCAGACCTGGGTGCTCTCAGCTGGGCAGTGGGTAAGGATGGAGCACAAATACTGCGCGGCCCAGGTGCAGAGCCGGGGAAGGGCCAGGGCCCACAGCACAGGGCATGTCCAGCCAGCGGGAGCCGTGTTGGGGGCTGCGACTGACCTGGCTGTGAGAGAAGAATTTGATCAACCTCGTTCACAAAAGCTGATTTTTCTGCTAACGCTATCACACTCCATTTTTCACTCTTCATTTTTAACTCAGACGCCTCCTATTAAGGACACAGTCAGAGCTATCCAAAAGGCTTCCCCCGTGCAAAGGAGTGTCAAAATTAGAACTGCCATTAGAGGGAATTCAGAAACTCTCCTGTCAAAATCAGGAGACCTTTACTCTATCAAAATTCCTCCTGAAGCTAAGGAAATACTACTAGTGCAAAGACTTCGTGGCCTTGCTTTACACCTGTGTGCAACAATCCGGTCAGCATGCAGGAATTCAGGAGGCACTCAGTGATCTGATGTCCCTGTTCCCTGCCATTAGCTTTGTGCTGCTCAGCAGCTACCTGAAGGAGGGAAAACATCTGCAGTCCCAGATTTCTGCTGCCACCTCTGGCAGTCCTTCATCTCAAGCCAATAACACTCTGGCCACAAATAACTGATTAATGATCTAGGATATCTGTTGCTCCCTCATAACCTTTCAGACCCCCTCCAACCCCTTCTGGCCTCTCTCCCCTGATGACTCAGCCATGCTGGTCAACACACGTAGGACAGCAGGAGAAGCAAAGCCCAAGAGCTATCTGCTTCACATCATAGGAGCTGTGTAGATGGAGTCAGCCCTAATCCAAACCCAAATGTTTGGCCAAGGGGTTCCTGGGGTCGCCAGACCTTCAACTTTGGAGCTGGCCATCACCACCAGCACCTTGCTATGGACCCATTGCCATCAACCCAGGGATCCCCAGAGGGGCATGAAGAATCCTCCAGGGCTCCCTCATGCAGTCATTGGCCACTAACCCCTGTGAAGGGCACCTCCAACCCCTGATCCTACTGCCCCATGCCTGTGATAAGCCTCACAGCTCTCACACCGAGTGGGAAGCAGGTAGCAGCCCATCCTGGCCATGCCATCAGGGATAGGCACAGCTCATCTGGAGCCAGCAGCCCCTCACACCCACAAAATCAGGCTTTCCTGTGGTCTTGGGGCAGATAACCTAGCTGCAGAGGTGGGATGCAAGCAGTGCATCAGGCTACACCATCCTTCTGTGCCTACACAGAGGTCTCAGTGCTGATCTTTATCCCTCATCTATGTGCTTCGCAGGGGTCCTGAGCTTGGCAATGATTTAATCATCACACCGAGCCCACCATCATCATGCTACCTGTGCACACCCAGGGGTGGGCTCGTCCTGCGCTCCATTGTGTGGCTGAAATCATGTGCTTTTGTCCTTCCCTCACATCACCCCAGCTGTTTAACAAGCTCATCCAACAATTACTTCCAGCCTTGGATAAAAATCTCCTGCCCTGATGCTGTTAAATTATGTAGAACAAGATTATAATTACATCCTAAAAAGAAAAAAAGAAAAAACTGAACCCTACATTTAAAAGAACATTATTCAGGTTGCAAGAGCAAGCACTCAAAAGTTATGAAATGCCAGAAATAGAGCTGCCTGAATAGCCTTCACGTGGCGACACTTGCATATACACGTTATGATGAAGGCTCTAAGTACAGTGATATGCCACTCTTCCACAGGACCCCTGGCCCTGCCCCAGGTAAAGATGTTGAGTTAATGAGTCACTGTGCAACATCATTTTTAACCCTTGTTGTTCAGTGTGTGTGCCCTCAATGCCTTGCAGCGCTGTTGCCAATTGCTGTTCTGCCAGCAGATCTCTTTGGCTCCTTCTCCAGGGCTCAAGACAGCCAGACACCCACACCACACCTGAACAGCCCAGCTCAGAGGTGGGCACCAGAGGCATGCAGATTAAGCTGGTTTTCTGCAGCAGAGCGTCATGCAAAGACAGGTCTGGTACCCAGGGTGAGGTCAGGAGAAGGAGACATCTGACAACCTTCAGCAGAGGACACTACCTTGACGCTAGCAAATGTGGTGAGGATTAAGTTAAGGGAGGCTGATGGAGAGTCTTCCCGTCCCCAGAATCCTGCGAATCCTTTTCCTTCTAGACTCTACTAACAGTCAGGCTGGTGCAACACAAAGCTGGGCTCTGCTCTAAGCAGAGCTGCTCCAGCAGTCCCATACACCAGCTCTCCTCACCTTTCCCCATGAAAGCCAGCCACTCGTTTCAAGCAGAGCACGTGGAAGAGAGTGAGACCAGCACACAGACTTCCCCTGAAGTCCCCAGCTCTGGCCATTCCTTGAGCAAAATACAAATCTACCAACTTATGGACTTCACAACCAACACACAGACTTCACTGCCACCAGAGACCACATTCCTCCAGATCTTCACAGCATTAGCTATAGGTCAGGCCAAAGATCAGGGTGTTTGTGCACTTGGAAAGGCGGAAACTGGTCAAAACCAGTGATCAGCACTGCAGATAGACCAAGTCCTATTCCCCTGCCAGCACAGACAGAAGATCCTCCCCAGAAAAATAAATAAATAAACCATGAGTGTCCACCTGGACGTGCAATCAGTTCTCGGCTGCAGTGCACAGCACCGTGTTATAGCAAAATGTGGTAAAACATGATAAGGCAATGAAGGAAATGAGGAAGAAATGAAGCAAAACTAATTGACTTACCTGGACTTTTTCTAAACATTTTTCCTGTGGTGACTATTGCTTCACAGACAGCAGAGACCACGCCACACAGCCTTTCTCACTCACATGCTTGTTTTTAATGTCTCCAGCTTTTTTTTTTTTAAGAAAAAAAAAAAAAAAAACTTTTGGTTTGAATCTGGCAGAGTTCATGATCAATGACTCCAGAATACCTCCAGCATATGAAAAATAAAGAATTAATGCAATCTCAATGCATAACACATTTGCACTGTGCAGAATCTCCTGTTTCTTGGGAAGCAAATAAGCATATGCACGTTGTGAAACCCTAAGCGTTATGAACAGAAAAAAATAATGAATCACATTTACCTACCCAACGTTACGGAGTTCTGTGGAAGATAAGGTAGACTTGCAGAGACTGAGACAAGGACTGTACAGCCATTTGAGATTCTGACACGTCCTGACTGCGACTTTCAGTCTGGACTTGACCCTCACCGTCCACGCATAATTGCGATTGGCTTTGGTGTGCCACAAGAGCACAGATTCTGATACTAGGTTTGTGGTTTATGGGACTGCTGCAAAGACGAGGAAGCAGGAGGCTGGAAGGCCTAAAAGCAGCAAAAATTCATGGGGCAAGAGTCCAGGATCTCCCCTTGATAAAACAGATCAGTAATGCAGAGAACTGTCCTACAGCACCAGATACCACCCATGACCCAGGTAACAGCACCTACCATGAGAGAAAATTGAGAAACGTTCAAGGCTGCAGGAAGGATGAGTGCTGCAAAGAGCAGCCCAACACTTCTGCATCTCCCACTATGATCTGTTTGCTCCCCATGCTCAATGGCATCCACCTGAGATCTCCTGCTGCAGAACATGAGCTTTTGGGGCATTAATTCCTCCTCTGCTCCGGTTTGACAGCACAGGGTACAGTCAAGCTCTGGCACACACAGCAGAATCTACCTTACAGTTACCAAGCATGAAGAGTAGGAGTGATTCTATGGCTGATTTCCTATGGAAAAAAAAAAATCACCTCTGCAGCCAGGAGCATGGGGCCATGGCAGGTGGGGATAAACTTGAGTCTCTGGATTCTTTACCCCAGGGCTGAATCCCCACAGGATGGGGACCTGCCCAGGGCACAGCCACAAAATTTATCTCATCAGTCACAAGGAAGAAATTTTAAGCCATTGGCCAAGGGCACACACAGGGTGCGCAGGGCTGTGATGCTGCGCCAGGTTTGGCTGTGGTAACACAAGAAGCAGCAGTGGATATTTGTTTGGGTATTTTGTTCCTTTCCTTTTTATTTTTGGGGTTTGTTGCAAAGTTATTATCACATCACCGCAATCTGTTTGTACAGTATTCTTCTTATCAGTGATGAAAGGCAGTCCCCTTAAGGACTTTTTGCTGGCCTTCTAATTGAGCTGTTTAAACTGATAAATTCAGCTAGGGGACAATACTTTAGAAAGAGTGATGACTTCATTAACTTAAGAAAGCACATTTCTGGGGCTACCTGCAGTCCAAAGCAGCGAGCACTGACACAGACTCTGACTGCACTTCCGCAGGACTTCAGGCAGTGAAAGAAAGAAATGGGGACCAGCAATGCTCGAACCAAGATCTGGAGGTGGAGCACCACACCCACACGTTCAGATGGCTTCTGGGAAGATGTGCTGGCATAAGGACAGCCTCTAACAATATAGTGTTTGCTTGCAGAAGTGTAGCCGCTAACTGCATCTGTTGGTCCTGAGTGGAGCATCCTTCTCATAAATCTGGGGACTCACTGTTGGCTCTGAAAGATGGCTCAGGTCAGCAGAATACAGGTCTGGCTTGCAGAAGAGGTTGGCAGTTAATCATGACACAGCTGAAAAGCTCTCCTTTTGCAGGTTTTTTTTTTTTTTATTTATTCCTGAGAAATGGGTAACAAAGTGCTCCATGTTTAATGCATTCCTGGTTTGGGTCACATCGTACTGCAACATCCACCACAGTGCAGCCACTGTCCTCCTGCCACCAGCTGTGCCCCCAGGGATGGATGCTGTGAGGGGCTCACCAGGCTGCAGCCCTTCCATGCATTCTTTGGCAGTGCATGATCACATCTGGGCTTTTGCAGCCTGCTCCACCAACCGAGCCCATTCTGTGCATCTGGGGCAGGCACCAGCACTCTCTGACTCGGTTTGAGTTTTAAATTGTGTAATTTGGCAGGACCCATGTTGGACTGGGGTCTGTGAGACCAGCCACAGCACAATGCAGCCAACCCTCAGGGCTCTACAAAATGCCATTCTGAATCCTATTTCACTCTGTTCCTTTTTTTTTTTTTTTTTTTTT